>CM046438.1:11174541-11274541 GCA_025506505.1 Flaveria sonorensis
AACAATTAGTTACAACATTTATAATTTAGAGAGCATAGATTGTCACACTGAGATCTCAGGTTCAATTCCTCAGTCACTTTCGAAGCTGAGTCAACTATCGATTCTTGATGTGAGCAATAACAACTGACGGGTAAGATTCCTACCGGTGGACAGATGAACACGATGAACGAATTGAGTCACTTATTGGTCAAAACTAAAATATCTTAGGAAGAGGGGTTAAAAGGGTGAAATGGAAGAAAGGGACACAAAAACAGTTTTGCCCTCATGTGCGTGACACATGACATAACTTAACGTTTGAAATTAACGTTCGTTAGCGTAAATGACGAAACATGTAACGCAACTTAAATGTAAAGGAAAATTCTTGTAATTTCCTTAGTTAAATGACAATTACTGAAATTTGGTATAAAGTTGAAGGACGAAAAATGTAATTTGCTTATTACATAATATTTATGCTGAGAGACATAAATTATTATCAATCACCTTTGACATCAAGGCCCCTATAGCTCAGTGGTAGAGCGCCAGTCTTGTAAACTGGAGGTCTGTAGTTCGATCCTGCATGGGGGCAATTCATTATCTTTTTAATCCAAATGTTCATTTCAATTTTTCAGTATTATAGATCTTCATCCCTAAAACCCTAATCATCAATTCTCAATCAAGATCACAGATCCATTCTTATGTTTTTTCATCTTGAAGCTCTCATCGATGGCTTCCTTAATCCATAAGCTTGTTAGAAATCAACCCCTCAGCAGAACCCTAATTGCAGATCTCAACACACGAATTCTCTCTTCACCGACACGTTTACTCGATCCAAAACCCGACCCACCCATCGATCCGATACCCTTCTTCAATAACCTACCGAAAACGACTGATGAATTGAAACCTAATCCTCTTTCGTCAGCTGTTTACCCTAGTTTTGCGTTTCAGGAGCTGATATTTCCGGTTGCTCAAATTGGGGATTTTCGATCTGTTTTACCTGAAGATGATGGTGGTTATGGTGATGAAGAACGAGGGATTTGGGCTGATAGTGTGAAGAAGAAGAGGAAGAAGAAGATGAACAAACATAAGTTAAAGAAGCTGAGAAAACGTTTGCGAAGAAAGACATAATTGAGCTTGATTTCAATCTGGTGAGAGTTTTAGGGTTTCGGCTTTTAATGGATTGCTTATTGAATCTATGAGAATGTTAGTTTGATTACGTGATATCTCCACTTTTGCATTCACCTTCAGGTTCTGTTTCTTGTGTTCATTGCTCGAATTGAATGGTTTCAATAAGTTAATTGACATCTACTTTGACCCATTAGCATCTGTAGAACACTTACATTGTGAGTTGAAACATCGAGATCAACTAAATTGGTATCTTCTCTCTTTTTTTTGTGGAGGTTTTTGGAGTAATTTGATGCGGATTGAACATACCATCCATCTTTATGAGCTTAATTTCTGTTTAAAGCCAAATTATGCCCCTTGATTTCGTGGTCTGATGTTTGATAAATACAGTATAGTTGCTGGAACTTGTTGTTTGACGTGCTATTGAAAGTATGTGTTCTAAATTTCATGGTCATTTGATTCCATATCTTCTGAAAACTGTACTGTCTCGTCTTCTTTGTGTTTAGCGATGATAGATTTCACGGGATCTTGTGTGATAAAAGTTTCTTACTTTATGTGCATATGCGGTGGTAGAAACCAAGTAGTTCTCGATCATGTTGGTTAACATGTACTGGGAAGTATTTATTCAGCATCCTTGTGACTTTTTGATTTCATTACTGCCTACTCTATTTCTTGTAATATTCGCTGCCTTTTAGCCCCCAGAAAGAAAACTTTTAAGGCAAATCTTAGTGCCCATTAAAAGGGGTCAATTATTTGAATGCGGTGTCTTTTTGATATGTTGTTTGGAGTTTGTATAAGTATTTTGTTATGAATTGACATATTATCATTTCTTGATGATCCCTTGTTTCTACTTGGCTGATTGATCGTAGGACTCTTGTTCAAAATAGAGAATCCATAGTTCCTGTTAATTGCAGAAGTAGTTTAAACAGAGCTCGTATCTGCAATAGTGCATCGACTATGACAAAGACAGTATAGTTGCTGGACTTGTTGTTCGACATGCTTTTAGAAGTATATGTTCTAAATTCATGGCTATTTGATTATATATCTTCTGAAAGTTAAATCGTCTCGTTCTATTTGTGACTAGTTATGATAGATTTTAATTTATAGGAAATGGTTTCGAACGAATTATCTTGAAAATTACCAGGCAATAGTGTAGAAGAGAATTTAGGCTTCCTGTAGTCTAGTCTTTTTATTCATCATGTATTTGACTCAATAGATTGCCATTTTTCAAATGATTCTTCCAATGCCATAGTTCATGACCATTAGCATAGTCGCCACGAAGTTAACGTCAAGGTTACACTCTGCCACAAAATAGAATTCTGACTTTTTTCTATCCCAGCGGCCAGCGGTTGGTTTGGGTTGAACAACAGTTTAAAGAGTTCAATTTTAAGGCTGATGAATGATGATTTTATGCAATGTTGCGACTGTTAGGTGCAAAGGTGCACATTACAGGTAGCGCACGAGTGAGTCAGGCAGTTTGGGTAAACTGTTATTTTTAGTACAGTTTGAATAAACGAGTCAGACACATTTTGTTTACTGTCTTTAGAATACTTCTAGAATTGCTATTGCTTTAATTATGATTATGGGAATAAAATGATTGAGAAACAGTATGCATTAATCTCTCACTTCCAAAGTTGTATTCTTCATCAACTCCAGTTAGGGATGACAATGGGTTGACTATTGGATGGTTTGGTAATCTTTGTCATGACAATCGTGGTAAAACATGCCTCATACCTGTCTGGTAACCGTTACACAATACCCATTGAGTTCGTGGTTATACCCACTAAATCTTCCGTGGTTATAAATTACCCGTTAAGGTGCCCTTACCCGAGACATGATCATAAACGCACCTTAAAACTGTGTCGAAATATAAATACTCAACACTTAACGTTTCTATGATTTTTAATATAAATATTTTGGCAAACCGGTTCGGGTAATTGGATGGGTGTCTTCTAATCTCATACCCGTCTCAAACCATAGTAATTTTAAAACTAATATCATACTCGAGTACCTATCCTAATGTTTTAAATTCATGTTTTCAGTCGGATTCAGTTTTTTTAATCTATCCCAAATCTAGATACTTCTCTAGTTTGTGGTTTGAGTATTATATTTACTTCATCATCCCTAATTGATCACCCTATGTAAATAAGTAAATATTATAACTTGCAAAATTTTTGATAAAACTACATAGATACATGCCATCAATGGTAATAGATCAATTTGGAAAGCCAATGGGTGGTCTTATTATCAACTTGCTTATGTTGAAGTGTGTTGAACCAAATTTCTGTTATTTTATCTTTTAAAATTAGTTTGAATGGATAAAATAGATCCCAGAATTATCTCCCTAATTTATATCTACACCTCACACCCAATTCTCTTATTTCCCCTCATCAACTTTGTAATAACTTCAAATCAATTTCCTCCAAATTACATCACATGAATAATCACTCTTTCTCTCACATTTAAAACTTGGAGAAAGTAGTACAATTTTCAAATTCAAATTAAACTTCCCTCTTTCAAACAATCTCACTTTTTGTGCGCCATGGCACGTAAATTGGTCCTTCTCGCTCTCGTTTTCATCGCTGTTGTTGGTCTCGTCATAGCTGCCGACACACCTGCAAGCTCCCCCAAAGCGTCACCACCAATAGGTCCCGGAAAGGGCTCAACACCATCGCCATCTGCACGCCCTAAACCATCTAATGCCCCATCTCCATCACGTGGTTCATCGCCTACTTCTCCAACCCCATCTTCACCATCACGTGGTTCGTCACCTAGCCCGTCTGCCGATGAATCAACCGCTAGCCCACCGGCACCGCCACAATCCTCTAAGGCACCGGAATCCTCTGAGGCACCAGATTCTGAGGATGACGCTGATGCCGATGCCGATGCCGATGCCGATACTGATGCTGATGCACCGGCATCTGATGATTTAGAAGCAGAGTATGAAGATTCTGCTATTACGTTAAAGGCAACTATTATACCTGGAGTTGCTGTAATTGTATGTTTATTTTTCCTCTAGATTATGATTGTTATAGAGAATGTGTTAAAGGCTTTATTATTTTATAATTTAGGTGCGTATATGAATGTAATTTATCTGGAAATCAAATTTGGTGAGCTTTCAAAATATTTGGTTCCTTTTATTCATGTTATCATGTATATGTATTGTAATATTGATACGACCCCCAAATATGAATACATACATCTTTCACACCAAAAAAATGGAATAGACTTATTAGTCTTTCTCTTACATGAAAATTCTTAGAGTTGAAACCCTTTTGGATTTGGTAAATATAATGTATATATGAAATTCTTTATCAAACATTATACATATTACCTTTAAAAAATATAAAATTTTATATATGACTTCAACTTTTATGAATAATACTACTCCACTACCTATTCATAGTAAATACAAATCCTCATTACATTTTGGTTTTACTAAATTAACAAAAAGAAAGAAAGAAATACATGTGCCAATATCAGGGCGGAACTATGTTTTAAAGTATGGGTCAAGTGACCTCATTGATTTTTGAGCCGGTAGTGTAAAGTATATATTGAATTTTTGAGTGAATCCATTAGTATTTTAAAGTTCACAGATTTGTTGTTGTTCACTGGTAAATGCGCGTGGGAGTGTTTAAAAGGTCGCGAATTCAACTCTTGCAGAACACAAATAAACCCTAACCCCAATTACTCCTTCCACCATCAACCACATTCACCAGACGTCCCTCGCCCCTGTGCCACTGCCCCCATCGACCACATCAGGCTAAAATCGGACGAGACCATCCCCCCCTCCAGCCACCCATTGCCACGTTCTGCCGGCCTGCGGCCTCCTGCCTCCCCGATTGTGACTGTTGCCATCGAGTGATTTTAATTTTTTGATGTTTTCTAAGTTGCAACTTGAAAGGTTAGTTTTCTATGTTGTTTATTCAAAGTTCAAACACTATACATTGTTTTAGTGATTTTGGTGTTTTCATTGTTGTTATAGAACTTATTTCACTTATTTGTTAGTTAATTTGTATGTTGATTTTGCTATTTAGAAATCTAGAATTTAGTTAATTTGCTTGTTATTTTGATATTTATTACTATATTAGTTCTTTAGTTTATCACAATTCGTGTGATATAATTAACATTTTAGGAACATGAACTCTTTGTTGTTAAAAGAAAACCATTGAATGTTGCTTCGTTACAACCTAAAAAACTTTATGTTCTAACCCGACCCGGAAATACATTTAACAGTTTAATTATTTCAACCCTACTTGACCCGGTCGAACAACCTGAAAAAATTTAGATTTGAATAATTGTTTTTTTACTCGTATTGAAATAGATAAACATTAGAATTAGAGCATGTTTAAAGAATACATGATAATTTTTCGCTGTGTGAAATTGTTATTTGTTAATAAATCTTATACTAAGATGTACTCTAAAGACTGAGGAGACTTACTTATAAGAATAACTAGTAGGAAGATTTGTATGTTTTTATCGGGAAAACACCTTACGGATAAACATGAGAATTAGAGCATGTTTAAAGAATAACATGATAATTTTTCGCTGTGTGAAATTGTTATTTGTTAATAAATCTTACACTAATGGGTGTTTGGGATTCCGGTGGAATCTTCTTTTTAAATTTTCAGAAGAAGTTTTGAAGAAGTTAAAATTTTTAACTTCTCAACATCTTCTTCTTCCCCTCACATCTTCATCTCAATCCAAACACTTTTTCATCTCCTTTTGACTTATCTTCTTCTTAGAAGTCAAAGGAGTTTTCAATAAGCAATCCCAAACACCACCTAAGATGTACTCTAAAGACTGAGGTGACTTAGATGTACTCTAAAGACTGAGGTGACTTACTTATAAGAATAACTACTAGGAAGATTTGTATGTTTTTATCGGGAAAACATCTTACGGCCTTGAGGTGGCACATGGGTCAAATTGATCGATATAGGGTTTGTAAGAAGCTCATGTGTAAAAACAACCAAAAGATAGAAGAAATTGTAAATATAGAACAATATATGGATGTATAAAGAACACATTATAAGAACCCAACTAACCAAGATTTTAAGGGGACGAAAGTAAACTATTTTAAGGGAATAACTTTATATATATTGAAAAACTTAAAATACCGGGCCGAAGATAGCACTACTGAAAGGGGGGGGGGGGTGTTCGGGGCCTCCCCGACCCTCACTAAGCTTCGCCCCTATCCGCAAAAGAATATCATCACCTCATATATGTCCTTAATGCTCCAACAGATGGAAGATCAGATATAACAACATCAACGCTGGCAGTTGCATCAATTATATCATATTAAACATAATTTTTGTAGTTATTAACTTATACACGTGTTTGATAAGGTATGACCTTTAATTGGTAGATCACATTTAGTACACTCGGACCATATACGTTGGTGTGTACAACCACGCCTCGGGCTATCTCACCCATAGCAGTCACTCGAGTCCATCCCCACGAACAACTTAGTGGCAAACGGCCACAGGTGGACCTGTGCAATGCAATGCTTGTGGCTACCTCGTCCGCGTCATGTCAAGGTGGCGTCCGACCTTCCACGTTATAAAAAAAATGTTCTTATTGCGGGTGTTCGGAATTAAAAAATAATTAACATTTTAATTCATTATTTATTTATGTTTTTTACATGATGGAGATAGGATATAAAGCAATTATTATTTCTAGAGTGAAAGCAAATGAGAGCATGGAGTGTACTTGCATACACCTTAATTATGAATGTTGAAATCTCGTGGCCTTATGGGCCACACCCCATGATTGACGGGCCAATAGCTTAACTTCATGAGCATTTTCTATTATTCTATTAATTTACACACAAAAAAAAAAAATGAAAACCCACAAATTCAGGTCGTGAGAATACACATGATTTATAATCAACTCATAACACTAGATTACCTTGAAAAAGACACATTGGATATTACTATATTAGTGATATAAATTATAATTTATAAGCTGATAATAATCTAATCAATAACATTTCAAACTTTTATTTTCTTTGTCAAAAGACAACTTTACTCATATAATGATCATATAGTTAACTTTGTTTCACTCGATTTCACTTACAAAGATGATTATGGCCAAATGAGAAAATGTACTTACCTTGTAAGAAAAATAAAATGTAAATTTGTAATGACTATACAAGTAAGAATGTCATTGCTACAACTTTGATGACACGATAGTGTCGTTAAAGAGAAACAGATACCTTGATGTATATGCGTGTAGAATGTGACCTCTTGTGAAAAGATGGGAGAAAAGGTCATCGTGCAAGCAAGAACGTAACTAACATGCGGAGAGGGATAGGTAGGGGAAGGATGTTGAAACCATAATTCATTAAAATTATAACTTCAGATTATATAAAGATAATGGTCCTAAAAAGATATACTAGTGATAAGTGGTGTGTCTCGTAACCAAAATGTAAATTTTTTTTATCCATTTAAGTAAATATTGTGACTTATCTATCCTCGAAAATCTAAAATTATGTTAGAAAAGTTATTTCAAATATAATTATCTTACACATACAGTTAACTTCTATTCTATATAATAATATTATCTTATTTGACATGGTGTTTGAAAAGCATAAAGGTTAAAGGGTCAATTCTTGTACACAAAATAGGAAATTTGGCCAAAAATGAAGCATAGATTAGCGGCAATTATAGAATAATAGATAGATATTCATTTGGTCAACTCTTTTGCATATAATTTCTGGATCCATATGAAAAACTCTCTTGATTCATATGCAACCAAGCACAAAGGTTGACATTTTAGTCGAAACAAGTAACAAAAACATATAACATGAAAGAAACTCAAATACAATATTGATGCTTTATATAGTTATAATCCATAGTCAACAACGCGACCCTTTTCTACAAGCGAGTGCACCCGCTGACCGAGTCATTGACTCCACGAGTGTAGATGCTCTGCCACTCAAACTCGAGGCTCTTGCATAAGATGAAGCGGAACCTCTACCAGATTCCCTAAAATACGCGCCATTTAACATCAAATCCCCTTCTGATCTCCAATTCCAGTTCTTCCATTCACTCTCCGGTGCGTGCTCATGCTTTGTCACCTATACATTCATTAAATAGTCGATATACATTATAAGTATATGCATGTATATGTACATGTATGTGTATGTGTATGATTATATGATTTATATGTATATGTGTACATATTACATACCTCCTTGTCAAATCTTCTATTGGGTGCCAAAAATCTATTGCCTTGGCTATAGATGGTTGGGGCTGCACTACCTCCAATTGCATACATTTCCCAATGTGTATAGTCATTATTCACCACATGGAAATACCCATGTCTACATCTGCAAGATTACACATCAAAAGTGATCAAAACCCTTTTTTAAATATGCGGCAGCAACAAAATCAGATAAATCATAACTTATGGTCACCTTAAAAAGGTATGACAGATTTCAATGTAAATCTAAGACCTCTACTAAAAAGAAATCAAGTACTTACCACTTAACCATATATAGTCCATCACTTAAACGTTAAAGAATTGAAAATGCCAAAAACTTCACATCAAGCATGCATAAAGTGGTTGTACGTATACAAAATTAATGTAAGTGTTGTATGTGGTTGTACCTTGGCATTCTTTGAACAAGACCTTCACCAAAATGGTTAAAAGCAATGGTAACTTGCATGTTCTTATCTTGAGTATAACTATCACTATGCCCCAACAACATGACCTTATCATGATGAGTCATGTAGTTGTTAGATATAGTGATGGATGTTGATCCATGTATGGCATCAATGAGCCCATCATGACAATTAGACAATGAACAATGATCAATCCATATATCTCTACTTGCAAATATAGATATCCCATCACCATCAGATTGTCTCCACCATCCAGCATGATGTGGTGAGTTCCTTATGTTACCATTACCAGCTTGCTTACAATCATGTATGTGAATCCCATGTATGATGATGTTACTAACATCATGTATGGTGATGCATGGCCCATTACCCACATGCACATTCACACCCCTACCATCAATAGTCTTGTGAGAGTTCATCACAAGCTCTTGATTCAATTGGATCACCATGTCACGTTTAAAGATGATCCACAAAGGTTCATCTTGGATCACTGCATGCCTTAGGGTTCCGGGGACCGGGTTGACCGGATCGTCGTGGCCAGGGTCGGTCACGACGTATATCCGCCCGTTCCGCCCGCCTATCGCGTTCTTTCCGAACCCGATGGCGCAATCGGCAAGCCGCTGGCGGTGATCAACCCAGTGGGGGTCGCATCGCCAGCAGTCGTCGATTGGGTTCCCGGTCCCACAGGAGAGGTAACTTAAGCTTCTCCTGTAGGTGTTGATGCTTTGGTGGACTTCATTGATTATTGATTCTGCTGTTTGATTATTTAGTGGTGATGATGAAGCAATTGTTAGTGAAGAAATTAGAATGAAGATCAATGGTGTGATTGTGGTTGCCATTGATGAAGATAGATGTGAGAGTGATGAGGTTGTTAAGTTGAAGGTGATTTTATAGTGATAATGGGGCCGTGATTAATGGGGTAATTAGTTATGTGGGTTAATATTTTCTTGGGGTTCTCATTGAAGGTGGTTTATATGGTTAGGTTTGAGGTTTTCAACAGTTGAGGTCAACATGTGAATGTGTGTTAGGATATTTTAAAATGGAAATCACCGAAATTAACTTTTAACCGAACATTTTGAATCTTTGATAGAAGTTTCATTTTCAATAGTTTTTATCTATTTTCAAATAACAGTAAGATGCTTATACTTTATTTTTTTGGCTAACGTGGCTAGTTTCTTAGCTGGAGCTGACACATGTACCGGCTGAATCCGATAAATCCAGCAGAACTCTTGAACCCGTCTAAATCTGCCTAAATTGTAGCCGAGAAAGAATTGTTGTCGCCCCCTTTTAAACCTGACTAAATTTAAGTCGAGTCAATATTTATTTTGTCTTTTTTGTGAAGTCACCTGTTTATTTTGATGATGTAATAAAATTGTTTTGTCGATCGTTAAAAAAAATACCTACACGTCTAGAATGTTATAGCTTGTGAATTAAAAAAAAAGGTGTATTGTACATCTGAAGAATAATTGATAATATATAAAAAGAAAACGAATTATTAATAATATACTATAATAAAAAAATGAAAATCCGTTTTAAGCCCTCTAAAAGTTTGGAGTGGCATACTATCATGAGACCCACAGGTTTGACCAGTTAGAACAAAAACAACTTTTTGTTTTTACTTTGTCGGTTCTTTACTAAAGTTAGTTAATAGTCTATACTCAATATGAATAACAATCAAATTTCTTTAACATCAATTTTTTTTACTTACATTTAATTTCACCTCTCATCTACAATAACACTAAGACCAGCAGAAGCGCTTACGGGTAGTAAACTCGGGTAGATGCGGATAGTGAGATGACACAACCCCAAGTGTCACGGATAGCATCATAGGGTTTTTCTTTGGCTTGTCGAACCCGCTAAACCCTTCTTCTTGCATGGACCAATATTGAAGACACATGTCCCTTAGGGTAGTTGTGGATTGAAAAATGAGTATATTCTTTTCTTTAGGATAGATCATGTAAAAATATTGTGACGGAGCATGATTGTATGGGCTTTAGAGTACTTTTTTAAGGCACTTCTAGTACCCTTGTAAAGATTTAATATCAAACAATTTTAATAGGGGACAAACATTGTATCACCATACACCACTAAGTCATAAGTAATAATAATTGAATATAATGGGGGTTTTAAATCGGGCAGATATTAGACCTAACAATGGGAGAAGATAAATGGGTTTGTAATCTAATGTTATCAAGGTGTTTAGTAAGATGTTTATCCCTTCAAAGTTAAGACTAAGTCTCATAGTGAACAAGTGATATAAAGAAATCGTTAAAAAACAATAGCAGAAAATGAATATATCAATAATTTTATATCTTATTCAAATATGGGATAAGCAAGGTTAAGAATAATTATTAGTTTGACATGTGTTTTTTTATTATTTTTAAAGGACATGATATTTTGATTATTATGTAAAATACATTATGTTATTGTGTCAAAGATGTCACTTTGTCAAAAAAAATTATTATTTTATTATAAGTATTCATCATTGTGTTTTTATATTTTAGATCACTTCGTGTTATTTTGTGACTGTATTTTATATTTTATATAAATTTAGTGTTATTTTATCATTGTGTACTACAATTAGAAGTATATAATAATGTTATTTCATCAATGTGTTTTTAAAACCTAATGTTTTAGAAAAACAAAACATTGTTCAGGAAAACATAATAACGAGCAGAAAAAACTTTTTGAACCCTATTTGTTATATTTTTTATATTAGAATTTCTTCTTATTTAGAAAGTGTAAAAAAGATTAAGATATTGACATATGTCTTTTTTATCAAGATTATGTTGAGGGCAAAATTAGGAATTTATCCTTTCTCAAGTTTCACCTTTATTAAATACCCGTAATTTTTACATACGTCATTATTTTAAAAAAATATATATCACAAAAACGAATATTTTTTATCTTTAAACACATAGTGTTGATATAAAACAAAGCAAAACATGTTTTTTTAACTCATATTGTAATTTCATCAAGTTATTGTGTAATTCTCTAAATTGATGAGGATTACATAATTACCTGATGATGATTATATAATGAACTGTAAATGTAAAAAGTTTATATTTTTCAGCATTATATTATTCGAAAATTATTTTTTAAGAAAAAACACCATGCATAATACAATAGTCAACATTAGACATAATGGATAACACGTACAATGACCAGAACTAGACTTGATTATCAATATCAGACACAATGAGCTGCTTGACGAGAATTACACGATTACCTGATCAGGATTACACAATAAACTAAAAAACGTTAAAAAATTACATTTTTACATTATGTTATATAAAATTATTATTTTAGAAAAACACAATATAAAACATAATAATTAGCATTAAACACAATTATCTGACCAATATTATACAATAGTCTGATATTACATAATATTTGACAAATATTACACAATGAGCTGAAATAACATGAATTTTTTTTATATATCAACATTATAAGCGTTTTAAAGATAGAAAACATTTGTTACTTTAGTATAATTCGTTCAAAAAGTATGTATTGTATGTAAAAGTTATTAGTGTTTAAAAAAAATGATGAAACTTGAAAATATAGCTAAAATTAAAATATTGTTGGTCTATTATTTAAAGTTTTAATTATTTATCCTACTGAATTTTTTCTTAGCTATTGGATTGATCTGATGGTTAATAATTCTTCTCACCTTTTTTATTTTTTTTCTCTCTTTTTAAAATAATCCACCCTTTTATATAAACCCTTATATATTTAAAAAGATAGAATGTTTAAATTTGTTTAAATACACATACATGTATAAATCCACGATAACCTCAATTACTACCGCAATCATCGTACATCACGTAGGAAAAGTTTTAGTTGACATGACCATCATGTTATATTTTTTTGTTAACGTAAAACGTTACCTCCTTAATTTTGGCCCCTTCAATAAAAAATATATATCATCTTGTATGATCAAAAAATATATGCACCGACAATTTTACATACTTGAATGTCACCTCAACAAACTTTGACAAAAAAAGGTAATTTAATATTAAAATTTCACATGCATATGCATTTCAAAAAAATTATCGGATTTTAATACATAAAATATATCTTAAACTAATTTTGGTCAAAAATAAAAATATATACGAGTTTTTTTTATATTAATAATTTTCTTTTGAAAAAAGCATGTCGTTAAACAAACCATAACTACATTATTTTGGAACGAAGTGGTTATATAAGATATATATCTAGTAAGATTAGAATCTAGATCTCTTATGACATCTTTCAGGTGCCTTAGTACTAGGCCATATCTTTAATCTCATTTCTGCTTTATAATTTGTATACATTTCAATTCGGTTATAACTTCTATTAAAAGTTACCGTTCATTGAAAATGGTATTAACTACAAACGAGATATATAAATATGGACTCGTGATCAAGGTCTATTCGAGATTAGGTAAAATGGGAAGGAAAATATGCCGAATGACTAAAACTAAAACGAAGCAGATTATAAAATATGATATGAATATAACAAGATTGTTCGGTAATGGCTTTTTTAGATTATGTTTAGGGCATCATATTGTTGGTTACATAATTTATCATATATTGTGTTCTAGTTTTTCATTTCATGTATCAACTTCTTTAATCTTATTTGCTTTTATGATAGGTAGTAAAAGGCGCATGGTATGAACAATATTTTTAATAATTTTTATTACTTTCTAGAAAAATATGTAAATAAATAACTATCTATATTCTAATGTTACTTAATAATTAACAGGTGTATAAAAAATTAAATGTAACTACACTTTTTATTCCGATTTATAATAAGAAGACACAAGAAGACATTATTAAAATCTCTTCAAATCCATTTATTACAAGAAGACACAAGAAATTGCTGGCCAATTGTAGTCTGTAGACATGATGAAACTTATCGTCATGATAATTTATCATCTATCATACTTAAGTTCAACTTAAGTATGTCAGCATTCATTATCATGAACATGGAGTTGCCTTGATTTAATGACGATTAAGGTTTGATGTCTTTGTTAAGATTTCTGATCAACCATTATTCCTGTAGAAATATGTTTTTTTAATAAAGTGTTTCAACATTCATAGTATTATATTATTTGTTTACTTGTGAAAAGGTTAGCAAAATTGTTGTAGTGATTTGGAAACAAATAATGTTTTTAAATGTTTTTCAAAATTGGTTGATAATATCCATAAACCCCCCAATTATGGGGGAATAATATTTGACTTTGAATTGAGGGTGTAGGTATAACATTTGACTTGCAATCAGGTGCACTTTTTCTACCTTTCTATTCCATTCGTTTTGCATGCGTCGGTAAGGGATTTATACTTAACCATATTAGCAAATTAAAGATATTAAGATTATGTTAGTTTAATTAATTAATTTTATGAAAAAATTTAGCGGTCCTACGCTATTGCCTATTAGATGAGAGACATACATCTTTGTCACTAGACTAGTAAAATGATTGTAATTAATTATATAAATAATCAATAAATTTTTAGAAGGTTGTAATGGTATATTAAATTCGTCACTTATTAAGACAGTAAACTTGATTAAAATGGAGTATCACTGTATGTAATTAAAAGTATTTTATTACTATGTGACTTAGAATAATATGAATTCATTATTCACCTCACCAATCACTTTATCTCTTTTATTTTTTTTTTAGTAAATTTCACTTTTGCTCTCTAAGGTTTGGTTCAAATAATGATTTGTCTCCAAACGTTTCAAAATCTTGATTTTACTCCTTGTAGTTTTCCGTTTGTCTCAATTAACTCCAACCAACTAACTCCGTTAAATATATTTGTTAAAATAAAGGGCATATTAGTCTTTTTATATATAAGGACTACAAATGTAATGTATCCAAACTAACAAGGGTATTTGTATAAATTGATTATATACATACACACACCCTAGCATCACAAACCAACACCTCCCACTACCGGTCACTGGCCTCCGCCGTCGGTCACCAGCCTCTGCTGCCGGTCACTTGCCTTCGCCGCAGTCATTGCCTCCAGCGCCGGTCACCCGCCTCCATCGCTGGTCTCTCGCCTCCACTGTTGGCCAATATATATATCTCTCTCTCCACCGAACATCGTAGACTACCACCTGAAAATCGCGAACCAGGCCCTTAATGGGCTTCGATTAAGGGTGTGCAAAGGTCAAGAGGTTAGGATTTGAATCTAGATTTGAATTCGGGCATAACAGATTCAAGATTGGTTGGGTTGTGGTTAGGGTTTTCGATTTGTTGTGGTAGTGATGTGATGTTGGTTATGTTGGTGCGATGTTTGTGACGAACCGATTATTAACGAACTCTGATAGTGGTGGCGTGGTGCGATGGCGGTGGCGGCGGCGACATACTGGTGGTGGTTCAAATCTTAAGCAGTGGTAGTGGGTTTTTGTTGTGTTTTATTTAACAGTCGACTTCTATGACATATCGATGCTTCGATTAATGTTTGATTTTGGGGGCGGTGGTGTTGTGGTGGCAGTGGTGGTGTTGGAGGCGGTGGTGTTATGGTGGTGGTGGTTGTGATGTGGTAGTGGTGGTAATGGTGGTGTTGGAGGCGGTGGTGTGGTGGTGGTGGTGGTTGTGATGTGGTAGCTGTGGTGGTGGTGTTGGAGGCGGTGGTGTTGTTGTGGTAGTTGTGATGTTGTGGTTGCAGTGGTGGTGGAGGAGCTGGTGTTAGGGGCCGATGGTGTTGTGATGGAAGTGGTGGTGTTGGTGGTTTTAGTGGTGGTGTTGGTGGTCTAAGTGGTGGTGGTGGTGGTAAGTGGATATCAAAGAAAGTGTGTTTGGGTTTTTGAGTAATATACAAAATTAATCAGAAGTTTGAATAAGTTATATTTTTAGTCCTTATTACTAAATGACCAATATACCCTTGTAATTAACAGATCAGTTTTAACGGTATTAGTGGGTTGAAGTTAATTGAGACGGATTACAAACCACAGGGAGTAAAATCAAGATTTTGAAATGTTTGGAGACAAACCGTTATTTGGGCCAAACCATAGGGAGCGAAAGTGAAATTTACTCTTTTTTTTTCCTTTTTTATGAAAATCTAAATTTTGAAATAAAAGTTTGGTTCCGACAAATGTCAAAAGTTAATACATAATAAAACTTTTCAAACATTCTAACTTTTAAGAAGTAATATGAATATTTTTCTGAATTGGCAATATTAAATTTAAAAGTAAATTATCATTTGCATCCGTGACGTTTGAGCATTTTAACCACTTGCATCCCAGCAGTCTCAAAATTGCCGTCCGCCCCTGACGTTTCATTTTATTTCCATTTAAGTTTTTTTCATTTTATTTTTATTTTCATTTGAGTCCAGATGACTAATACCGTTAGTTTTCATGTTAAAATTATTGTTAAAAGACTAAACTGCCCCTCATCACCACCATGACAACTGCCCATCATCATCTTCACAACCCTTATCACCACTACCACCACAGTCCCCATCACCACCATGCGACAACCACCCATCACAACCTTCGCAGCCACCCATCACCACCATCGTAATCCCCATCACCACCATCGTAGTCCCCATCACCACCTCCACAGCCCCATCACCACCACTGCAGCCCCATCATCACCACCACAACCCCCATCACCACCATCATAGTCACCCATCACCACCACCGCAGCCCCCATCACCACTACCGCAGCCACCCATCACCACCTTCATAGCCACCCATCACCATCACCACCTTCACAGCCACCCATCACCCACCTTCACAGCCACCCATCACCCACCTTCACAACCACCCATCACCATCACCACCTTCACAGCCACCCATCACCACCTTCACAGCCACCCATCACCATCACCATCACCATCACCATCACAGCCACCCATCACCGTAACCACCTATCACCATCACCACAACCCCCATCACCACCACTGCAGCCCCCATCACCACCACCATCGCAGACACCCATCACCACAACCGTAGCCACTATCACCACCATTGTAGCCCCCATCACAACCACCCATCACCACCACCAAAACCCCTATCTCTACCACCATAACCGCCCATCACTACTAGATCTGTGATTTTTTCCAAAACACCCTTGGCCGCCATCGTGTTTCGGCCTTCCACCACTAGATCTACTTATCTAGAACAACAAATTCACATCTTGGTGGTTGTGGAGTACCGATCACACACACACATAAAGAAGAGAAGAGAAGAGTTAGGGGTTGCGGTGGTTCTTCTGGTCATGGAGGTGGTGGTGGTGGTGCGGCGACGTTGGCGGTGGTGTGGTGACGACGGCGACGGCTGTGGTTGCGGTGGCAATGATGGTGGACATAGAAAGGGAGAAAAGAGAGACAGAGAGAGAAGATAGAAGGGATGGAGTGTGGATGAGGATATTTTATTTAATAAATAAGGGAATTTTTGTCATTTTATAAAAGTTAATGGTAAATCTAACGGCGTTAGTGTGTTGGACTCAAATGAAAATAAAAATAAAACGTCAGGAGGCGGATGACAATTTTGAAACTTAGGGATGCATGTGGTTAAAATAGGCAAATATCAGGGAAGCAAATAGTAATTTACTCTAAATTTAATGACATAAATGAAAACTGTTTGAGTTTCAAGCTAGAGATCGGATTTGGTCCGAGTTGTTTATCATATGTTAAGCATATAAATATTTTATTTATATAAGTATATGCTTATGTATATAATTATAATTTAATTTTAGTTTTATACATAATATGTGTACATTATTTAACTATTTTATTATAACTAGTGTTTTCTCTCACGCTACGAGCGAGGGAGTTTGATTGCTTTCCTCTATCATACGTTATGTGAATTGTTTGTTGTCGACTCGGCACATCATAAATTACGAAAGCGAATACCGATATCGGTTTCAATGATACAAATACTGATATCGGTTCCAATGATACAAATACTGGCAATGATGTTGGTTCATAATTGGCTTGGTTCGTCGAAGTACTGTCATGGTAAATACACTCGTTATAGCCTACGATATAAAAAAATACTCGATTTTATATACAAGTTCCTTTTAAAAAAAATTATATCAGAGCTAACCAAAAGTTTATGCCAATAATATTAAAATCTAAAACCGTTTCGTCCTTCACTGGATTTTGGTGAAATGTAACAAAATCAAATTGCTGCAGAGTGGGTAAAAACTAAAATTACAAAAAGGTGGTGGCCAAAAGTAAATAAAAGAAAAGCTGTTGTAGCAGCTGTGTTGCTTTTTAATATAAGTATTAATTTTATACGACAATCTATGTGGTAATGTTAAATTACATTTTGGTCCTAAGCATTTAGAAACTACGCTCTTAGTCTCAATTGTACATTGACGGATGACACAACTATCATCAAAGATATTACTTATGTTTGTGTGAAATTATTATTGTATCGCTTAGAGCATTCACAGCTGGTTCTTTATCTTTATCCATATAATTACATAAAAACACTATTTTTTCTCTCATGTTTTTAATTAAATAATATTTTTTTATACCTTTATTATTATTTTTCTCTCTCCTACACTCACAACAACTTTTAAAAATATTAAAAAAATTATAAGGGTTTGAACAGCAATTCTTTAAGTTTACATATTGAACAGTAACATTTCTCTCTCCTCCACTCACAACCACTTACAACCATTTCATATAATTTAAGGATTACACTCACATACATATACCAAACCGGCTGTGAATGCTCTTATAATTAAAAGTTAGAGTAAATTACAAAAATAGTCCTTGTGGTTTGATTATATTACAAGTTTGGTTCTCAGATTTTAAAAATTACAAATTTAGTCCAAATATTTGAAAGTTTGTTACAAATTTAGTCCCCACCATTAGCATTCGTTAGTTTTTAACGATCTAGGGACTAAATATGCAATATGGTCAAACCATAGGGACCAATTGTGTAATTTTCTAAAAAAATAAAAAAAACTAAAAAAAATAAATAAAAATTAAAAACTAATAAAAATTTAAAAGATTCAAATAAATGTTAATAAAGAAATTCAATAATCATTAAAAAATAGAATAAAGGTTAAAAAATCAAACCAAATTTAAAAAGTAAATAAAAGTAACAATAAAATGCATATAAAAATAGAAAAAGGAGAAAATAAGAAGTATGCTTAAAATTTTATTTTTTATAATTATTTTTGATGAAGTTCACATGTCATGTTTAAATCGAAGAATCCAAAAACCTTGTGAAAGTATAAATCCAAAAAACGAAAAATAAAATCGAACTGTTTTTTATTTTTTTAACTTTAATATGATTTTTTCAATATTTATTTTGAATTTTATAAATGTTTATTCGATTGTATTTTTAATTTTTATTTGGTTTTTATTTAATTTTTTACATTAATCGCATACTTCTTTTTCAATACATCTCGCTTTCTCTTTTTACATGCTTTTTATTTTTACTTTTATTTAGTTTTGAATTTGATTTGATTTTTTAACCTTTATTTTATTTTTTTAAAAATTATTAAATTTTTATTATTGATGTTTATTTGAATTTCTATGTTTGCAACGGCGGGGACTAAATTTGCAACAAACTTCTAAATGTTTGGATTAAATTTGCAATTTTTAAAATCTGGGGACCAAACTTGCAATATGATCAAACCACATGGACTATTTTTGTAATTTTCTCTAAAAGTTAAAAATAAAAAATAAACCCACAAAACCTTTCTTGTTCATGCTGCGCCACACTCTCGAATACTACTCTAAGCGATGCCTCGCGCCCTCGCCTTTTCATCGCGTTTGCCCTCGCCTCTACCTCCCTTCGCCTACCCTAAATAGCTTCCCCCCTCCCTCTTCTCCCTCTCTCTCTTAAATTCTTAATGTTTTTGGTTTTCATGAAGTAGAGGGAAAGGTAACTTGAGCTTTTGGTCTTTTTGAAAACACGGGTAAAAGTGTTCTTTTGTATTAAAAAAAAAAGAAAGAAAACCAATAAACTCACGACCATTCATTTAAGAAACTATCTATGTTATCTGCCATTTAATAATTGGGGCTAAACCTATAATTTTCAAATGCTTGAGACTAATTTGTAATGTGACCTTACCACAAAGATCATTACGTATTTATAAACATGTTATATAAAACTAGTAGTGTGCCCGTGCGATGCAACGGGTGCGACGCTTTTAATTGTGGTACTCGTCTCTGGTAAATTATATATTCATATACTATTGTTTACAAGTGCTAAGTAATTTTTTATACTCTAAAATTGTTTTGCTTAGTATCATCATTATGTTGAATACACATCATAACCGTTACACATATTCTAGTATCTAATAATCTATTATTTAAGCTATGAAGTAGGTAAAGAAACCCCGGATGCAATAAAGTAACACATGAATAAGAATATTCAAGTCTAGAAATATAAAAGCCGAAAAGTAGAAGCATAGTTGCGAACTACTTGCGTGATGAGATTAAGTCAGTCATAAGCTTTCACAGATCTTGATAATCTCATCTATATTATTCGACCACTTCATCATCAATAAGGGGACCCAAAAACATCTTGTACTTCATTGTCTTTGGCTGCTAGATATTTGATACTTGTTTTCTATGTGTGCATCTCGGACATAACTATAATAAAATCAAATGCTCGTGAAACTGAATCACTATCGAAATCTTCAAACATTTTAGTAAAACAAGTCAAAAGTTTGAACTCAACCCAAAATTATAACCTATAATCCTTACTCGTAGCTCCTAACAACAAATTAAACCCAAAATTTTAATATTAACTAAATCTTTTCCTACTAAGACACAACAAATTCAATTTGAAAGCAATATACGTAACACCCTTTAGTGGATTCGTTGTTCTTCATTGACATCATCTTTGATAGACCTGTTCAAAATACCTCATGCTTGATAGACCTGGTAAGAATACTCCGCTTGAACCTGGAGATAACGGCCACAACCTTCGATGTAGGCATGTAGCCGATTGGAAACCTCGAGAATCCCACTCCTTCCTTTGATCTTGCACCATCATTAGCCATGGCTTTGAGAAAGACTCTTTATTTGTCTTTGTCGCAGTCGCTGTTGAAAACAAAAGAAACTCATAATAGTCAAGCCCGTAATAACACAGTGGATAAAACGATGAATTAGCTAAAGCAATTCACTAAAAAGCTTGTTATTGCATGAAATGAAAGCATGCTGAGTACATACGTAAATAGAGAAAGACTACCACGGAAAGTAACAGAAAGCAATAGAATAGGCAAATACTCGGACGACTAAGCCAATGCTTTATTTAAAAAACCCAACTAACAACTCCTAAAAACTCGAACAACTTTCCACCTGCATGAAGCATGCATGCAGACTTTTTCAATCCTTCACGTGTATGAATCATCTCCAACAAAAAACTCACAATTTGCTACGACTTAAATCCAAAAAAACTCACAATTTGTTACAATTCAAGGTATTAATGTGTAAATAACTTTTAAATTCCAATGACATAATTACCCCTTAAAAATTAAAACTTTATGTTGTACATTATGCATAAAAATCACAAATCACTTAAATTTGACAGATATCACTTCTTCGTGCATTATAATATAGTATAGATTTGTTTTTTTTTAATATTGATTAATGAAACAAAGATGTACCCAATATTTATTATTTCATAGCTTATTGTATGTTTTACCTATAATGCAACTTAAAAAACATATTCCCATTTTGTTCGGTTTTGTGAAATTAAGTAGCAGCAATTACGGAAAAAAACGTATATATTTCATATTTTTGCACTTTTTGTATAGATTTGTAACAGAACCTTAAAATTCAGAATTTTTATATTACTAACTTATGTTTGTTCTATTTGTCAGGTTAAAATCAAACATCAATTTCAGGTAATACAAGTGAAGTAGCACGTTATATTATTATTTAATCCGGGTTGTTTATTAAGAACTGGACATTCATTTTGATGTATTAAGTAGGTTTTTAGAGACCATTAAATTTGTTTTTATATTTGTTTACGCAGGCCCCTTAAAATTGAATTTGTAAGGTTAATTGTATTTATATCCCATATCGTATATTCGTTTTAAAATAATATATTCGTAAAAAGGTATAGTCACAAAATATTTTAAAAAATCAGAATCTCTTCTTTTAAGTCTATTGTAACAACCATGGAAAAATTAGATATATTTAAAGATACAAGGGTCTAAGTGTAAGTAATTTTAAAACTCCATTTTTATAGGAGCGTTTAAATGACACAAATGCCCCTATATAACTGAATTTTTGGGTTGTACATTATGCTTAAAATATTCAAATCTCTTAAATTATGGCAGAAACCCTTTTTCGTGTATTATAATATAGTATAGATAAGATTATTATATTTACATAAATAGCATACTCTTTTAAAGGCTTGTTGGGCCTAGTCACCTCGGTATGTTAAGTTTGGACACATTTATTAAAATTTTGTTTAGGCTTGAGCTTGGGCTTAAACTCATGACAGTTGAACTCGATTGAGACTTTCTATAAACCGATGTCGAGTGGTTCACAATCAGTATTACTAGTTTACCACCTATGGACATAAGTTAAAAAATTGATTAGTAAGACCATCTTTGTACTATTTTAAAAATGGGCTGGTTTTAATATAATTAATGGTGTAATTTTGTAAACATTTGGGGTTACAACTTACAAGAAATTTTAAGAGAAAAGCAACCCAATGTGTTGTGGGTCAACCATGTTGAACGATTGCCGGCCCAACCCAACTGACGAATACTGGTAGTCTACTGAACTCTAGGACTTGCATGAATCATGATTGAAGCATTTTGTGATTAATGCATTTGATTCCAACTTTAATAATTAGTTTAATCATACGAATTTCCTAAAATAATACAGCAATCAAACACCACTAGTTAAGGCGCCACAGTGAGGAAAATCTCCCCGTAACAACCATTCTACGTGAGAATAAGTTTTGTTCTGAAAGAGTAAAAGGTTAGAGAGAAAGAGAGAGTTTGGGGTGTATTTGTGTGTAGGAAAATCAATCCCCCTCATCTTGTATTTATAGCCTCCTGTGATGTATGTAAAAACGTCATGTATGAAAATAGGAGTGGTCCCAAAGAGTTTTTTACGAAGTGGGATCTACCTCTCATGTGATTATGGATGTGATATATCAACGGTTGAGATTGATGATAATTATTCATCTCTAGATTCGTGACACGTGTCCGTGTGGTGCTGTGTCGTGGGCCACATCCTGTCCATGGTTTGAGCCTTTGAGGGTCTGGGCTTTTAGATACCCATACGTCTACAAATACATTGGCTTATAATCATAGCATTTGTGTTAATAAGACTACGTAAGTTTACAATTTGACATTTATGTGTCACCGTAACAAACACTATATCCGAATAATATCTAACCATCCCATGGCTTTTATTAATTTTTATAAAGAAATAATTCCATTCTAAACTACTCGAATGCTCAACGCATGCGTCTTAGTTGTTTTACAAAGAATGATCGACGATTAACACTCTTTGATTGTTTAATCATACAATTGACTATTTTATTTCGATAGAGTTTTTGTATATCCCTATTCGTCCGTATGTTAATTTATTTACATAATTTGATATTTTATGTGCTAGATTAAAAACAAAGCATATTAATCTACATTTTTTTTGTTGTCCTATAAACAATAATCTTTGATCTTTAAAAAACAAGAAAGAAGTTAAATAAACGTTGAATGAGATTTTTTTTTTGAAGGCAAAGTAATGCTTTTGCCATGTGGTAACTGTTTTCACGCTAAAATAACGAATCAACAATTTACTTTGCACCATCAATTACCAACAGAGAAAACAAAACTTGAACTAGATCAAAAAAATACACTCAAATTAATAGAACAAAAACTTTACTGTATCAACTTGTGCCAAGCTAAAAAACTTCACAGCAACGTTGAAGTCATAATTACTTCAACGTTTTGTTTTCTACTCTAAATATTATCAACGTCCCCGTCGTTACTCGTGTGAAACCAACACACTTGGTTTTATCAACGTTTCAAAGTTAATTTTTTTCACAGTTTCACGTTATTGCAACATTGCTCGGGTCTAATAACAGGTCAAGTTTATCAATTTTACCTTTATACCCCTGGCTTTTGTTATAATGACAATTCAATATTTGAAGTAGGGGCGTGTAAGGAACCGAAATAACCGAATTGCAACCGAAATAACCGACGCAACCGAACCGAAAAAACCGAAACCAATAAGAAACCGACGGTTTGGTTTGTTGATTTTTTAAAACCGAATTTTTCGGTTTGGTTTCGGTTTTGCTTGTAAAAGAAACCGAACCGAAACCATAAAGCCGAACTTGTAAATTTAGAGGAGTATTCATATATATATAAACATGACTAGCCTATAAAATACTTATTTAACTTATGCTATCTAAAATAAATAGATATTTACGTTTCGAGAATAATCTTTAAACTTTTTTGTTTGGTAGACTAAATTTGTTTTATTGAATTTTTTATTATTCTATTTTATTAATTGCAATTAATTTTAATGTTAGGTAATTTGTAAGAATATATAGATTATATTTAAAAATCAACAAAATGATTTAAGTCTAAACTATCTAGCTTAAATTCATTACTTTGGATCAATTTAAAAAAAAAAAAAACATGAAGCCCAAACACAAACCCAAAAAACCGAAATCAAACCGAAACCAAAGTGAAAACTGAAAACCAAAAACCGAAAAAACCAAAACCGAACGGTTTTAAAAACCTAAAAACCAAAATATCGATTTTTGATTTTGATTTTAGATTAAAACCAAACCAAACCGGCCATGCACAATCATAATTTAAAATGAAATTTTATATTTACATATTTTTCATAAAAATAATAATTTCCATTGGAAATTAACAAATTCTGTCTACTACCCAATTGTAAGGCTATGAAAATGCCAACAAAACACCCTACAACTAAACTTCATCCCCATCATACTGAATCTTCAACACCAAAACGCCATTGTTATCCTCTGCTCAAATCTTCAGGTACAACCCCTAATCTTCCTTCAATCTTTTCATTCAACCAAACCCCTTGATTCATACCCTCTTGTGTAAACCATGATCTCCACCTCAATCCCCATAATTTCATCTTCAAATCTGTGAAAACGATGCAATCTCTGAGTGTATCGCCATCAAAAACTGCTTGTTTGTTAAATTTCGAATCCACCCCTAATTTAATAAGGAAAAGAAGTAGAAACCCTAGGGGATTTAGAAGTGGGTTTGTTTGCAGATCTTCTAGGGTTCATCTTTATGCGTTTTGGGGGTTTAAACAGAAGTCATTTGGTTCATCTGTTGTCCCTTTAGCTTTAGCATTTGAAGAACAAGTAGTTGTGGGTAAAATCGATTCAGATCCAGTAGATGAATCAAAAATAGAAGATGATAGTGAGATTCTTGATGATATTCATCAAGATAGACTAAAATTAGATGATAATCAGCCTCCTGAATCGACAAAAGTTAACGGTGAAAACAGGGGCGAAAACAGAGTCGAAAACAGGGGTGAAAACAGAGGCGAAAACAGGGGCGAAAGGGTCGATACACGCGCGTTAGCATTGAGCTTACGAGCTGCAGAAACCGCAAGCGATGTGGAACTCGTGCTTGGTGACAAAGGCGATCTGCCCCTTCAGGTTTACAGTACGATAATTCGGGCTTTTGGTAAGGATAAAAGGGTGAATGCAGCTATTGCTCTTGTAGAATGGCTAAAACTGAAGGCCCCCGGCCCGAATCTGTTCATATACAACAGTCTTTTGGGCGCGATCAAACAAGCCGAACAATTCGATCATGTAGATAGGATCATGAACGATATGGTTAACAATGGGATATCCCCAAATGTTGTAACTTACAACACGTTAATGGGGATTGCATTAGCTCAAGGGGACGAAGCGAAAGCTATAGAGATCTTTCACGCCATCAGAAAAAAGGGTTTATCGCCGTCCCCAGCTTCATACTCAACCGCATTGTTAGCTTACAGACGAATGGAAGACGGGTTTGGAGCTCTAGATTTCTATATCAAGTTCAGAAACAGTTACACAAACGGTGAAATCACGAGAAACAACAAGAACGAGGAATGGGAAACCGAGGCTAAAAAGCTAGAAGACTTTGTGGTTCGAATCTGCTACCAAGTCATGCGAAGATGGCTAGTAAACAGCGATAACTCGAGTGGTTTGATTGACTCGAGCCATAACGTGTTGAGACTGTTAACCTGTATGGACCAGGCAGGTCTACAAACAGGTCGGTCAGAACACGAGCGACTCATATGGGCGTGCACGCGTGCGGACCACCACACAGTCGCTAAAGAACTGTACAACAGACTACGTGAAAATGGCTTTGATATCAGTCTATCAGTCTGCAACCATGTGATCTGGCTACTAGGCAAAGCCAAGAAATGGTGGGCCGCGCTAGAAATCTACGAAGACCTCCTCGACAAAGGCCCCAAACCTAACAACATGTCGTACGAGCTCATCGTCTCGCACTTCAACTTCCTGCTAACCGCAGCCCGACGAAAGGGGATATGGCGATGGGGCATTCGCCTCCTCGACAAAATGCAGGAAAAAGGGCTGAAACCGGGGGGCAAAGAGTGGAACTCGGTGCTTATCGCGTGCTCGAAGGCCTCAGAACCATCGGCAGCCATCCAAATCTTCAACCAAATGATCGAAAACGGCGAAAAACCTACAATAATATCCTACGGAGCGTTGTTAAGCGTATTAGAGAAAACAAAACATTACAACGAAGCAATTCGGGTTTGGGATCACATGATGAAACTAAAAGTGGAGCCAAATGCATACGCGTATACGATCATGGCGTCAGTTTATGCAGCACAGGGGAAGATGAACATCGTGGAATCGATTATTCGTGAGATGGTGGTGTGTAAGGTGGAGTTAACGGTGGTGACGTTTAACGCGATAATAAGCGCTTGTGGTCGGAATAACGACGGTGGTGGTGCGTATGAGTGGTTTCGGAGGATGGAGGATGAGGAGATTGTAGCTAATGAGGTGTCATATGAGATGTTGATTGAGGCGTTGGTGAACGATGGGAAGACGAAGGTGGCGTACGATATGGTGCTGAGGGCGCAGGGTAAGGGGCTGAGGTTGTCGGAGAAGGCGTATGATAAGGTGGTGCGGGCGGCGGTTGGCGGTGGTGCGACGGTGGATTTGAGGTTGTTGAGACCTCCGGTGGTTGATGTAAAGCAAGAGGATGTTATGGGGATTATAGATGACTAATGATATGTTAGTTGAAATTTCTGTTTGTTTTTTTTTTTTTTTTTAATCTTTTGGGGTTGTTTTTTCTATTAGATGGTTAAATTGGTTGATATTATAAAAGATCATCATACACTCGATCTTAATGTAAAAGTTTTTTTGATATAATTTTAGTATATTAGAATATGTCGATATGTAAAAAAGAATACATGGGTAATGGGAAACCTATTTATAGCTAAAGTGGTTAAACTTTATTAAAATCAAAGGTTCTAGTTTTTGTTACGATGGATTGATAGAAAATAATTTAGGTATAAAATTATAAGTATGTTAAATGGAGCGTGAGCTATCGTTCTAGTAAAAAAATACATAGCCGTTTGAAAAATGTAAAAGTTAGTTTTATTATATTTGTTTATAAAAGTAGTATCATACTATCATGTTAACAATTAAATTTGATTACAATAAGATTGTGTATTTATATTTAAAAATATATTGAATGTCATTTTATCAACTTTTTATCAATTTGACGGTTAACTAATCATTGCATATTCATTATATTTTCAAAAATAAATATTAAGAACCCTATTAGACAAAAAGAAAACTACAACATATTCCATGTACCCAGTCAAAACTCCTATCGGAACAACGCATCAAGGGCGACAAACGAATTGCCGGATCTAGGAAACCCTAGATCTAACATTCATCGCCACTCCCAAGAAGACAGAGAAGAAGCTAAAAGACGTAAATGACATAAAAAGAGAAACATAAACTTTGTAAGAGAATTAAGGATACATAGAAAAACAGAACTACACATGTATACCTTCATATAATGTAAATAACAAATAGGTCACCATAACACATGCAAATATAGGTCGTACCACGCGCATCTATTATGGTGAATCACTCTTCATTAAACGTTGTAAAATCATATAGAGTAAATTATAAGTGTGTTTTAGATAAGTTTAAGTAATTTAATATACAAAATAAGTTTCTAACAAAAATTGTATTGTATTTTTTACAGGTTGAATAACCGGAGCTAGCTCAACCTTTGTAGAAGTTCAAAACACACTTTAAAACTATGGCGCTTTTGTAACCAAATAAGCATGGCAAAATGGGTGGGTTGGGTCAGCTGGCCGGTCAGAATGAGTACTCTAAAAATGGTTTATTAGTGGCAGAATCATAGATTATTACATAATTCTATACTAATAAATATTAGCAACACAATTAATTAATTGATTAGATGAATGTGACCATGATAATAATTTCTCTAGTTATCATCAAAGTCAACTTAAACATTAACGGAAATGGAGTAAATATCAACATTTGTCCATCCTCCGTAAATCATGACACCTCAAAACCAAAAATAACTATAAAATAAAATTAGCTCCAAGACTAAACAGAAGTATTGAACAAGCACAAATTCTATGTTGAAATCTCTTCACACCTAAGAAAAATGATTAACTATAAGTCTCACTGCTTGATACAAAAGATGTGCAGATGCAAATGGTCAGACACAAAAGAGCCAGCCACATCAATAATCACAAAGTAATATGATACAACATTAAAAATAAAAAATAAGGAGTACAATAATCGTATAAGTTCAGAAAGTTCTGATATATATTAAAAAACAAAAACAAAAAACAGAAGTAAACAAATGCCCCTGAAATTTTTAAACCTTTTTCTTGTCACCCTCTTGACACTTGCAACAAATGGCCAAATTCAATCTCTAGAGACAACCCATTTCAAATATATCTATAGATATAGATATAAGATATGCATATACACATTCTTTGCATTCAAATCATACATTTTAAAAACCCATAAACATGGGTTTTCAATATGGTTTTTATTTAGCCAGTGGTTACCTTATTAGGAAACAGCATGGGTTGATTGGTGGCACCAGAACCAGATCTCTTTTCAGCGATTTCTTCTAGGCGTTTCCAAACCGCTTCACGTTTAGATTTCAGTTCCTCTTTTTTAGATTCATCTTCTTGAAACTTTCTCAAGCATTCCTCAAAGAGTTCAGGGTCAGTGTCCGAGAAGATTTTTCTAACGTTTGCAGTCAAACTTTTAACTGCTTGATTCCAGTGGGATTTTGTGTTTCTTTCTAAAGCAGGGAATATGATTGGCAGGATTACTTTGCGGTTTTGCTTTATTAGGTTATCGATGTGATCATTGTTCCATAGGAACAATGCTCTTTCAGCCACCTACATATAACAAGAAACATTTAGTACTTGTTCGATAAAGATTTGTGTTGTTGAGAGAATTAATTATTGGCAAATTCGACCCATTTAATTATGAATGGATCGATTTGGGTTATGTTTTATACCTAACGGATTAAATAAACAAGAACTTGAACAAGAACGGAAAGGGATCAAAGGTCACCATAAGTCTATTTAAATTGAAAATTTTGTTCTTTCATAGTAAATCTGGAAAACAATAGACTGGATGATGAATGTAATTGATTATAAAAATGCACTCATGGACCGCAGTTACTTTTTTTATTCCGTAAGTGGATAAGTTATTTAACAGATACAAAATTAAAAGAAATTTTGTCCTTTAGCATTGTTTTCGTCAGATTTAATAAGACTGTAGGCCAGTAGTGGCCATGTCTTCAGATCCCTCCTAGTTTAAAAAATCGTGCCTAGGCGCAAGGCGAGCTCTGGCACAGGTCCCATTGCTTTTCTGTAGGTAAGGCTAGCTTTGTACAAAAGGGACAGTTGAGGTATAAAAGGCACACCAAAAAACAGCTTAAGGCGCAGGTGAGGCGTGCACCTCATTTATACAACAGGTTGTTGGGGATGTAAAGCTTCTTTATAGCTAAATTTTGGGGGAAGGGGTGCTAAAAATCTAAGAGAAATATAAAAGGATTTATATAAGCACCTTGTGCCCGCTTACAAAAAGTGATGCGCATTTGCGCTTCGTGCCTTGGTCTTATTGGGATTCATAAACTAAAGTAATATTAGTATCATTATGTGTAACAACTAAATTATGTATGGGTCGGAACATGTATATGGGTCAAGTAAACCTATTTGGTTCAAAGTTTAGTTTAAGAGCGTTTGAGACCAACCACCACCCGAAGAAGGGGTGGGTGGGACTGCACTGTTTTGTTTTATATTTAAGTGTCTATAATGCAATTAAACAGTATAATGATGATGCAGTTAATGTTATGACTTTTGCTATTCTCATTTTTCCTTCATTACATCCGTTTCATACCCATTCAAACAACTTGTAACCTCAATACACATATCTACACAATCAAACCTACTTCTTGATATCCAACAATTGGTATCAGGCAGAACCGATTCTGCTGGACAAAATAAGCGATCAAACAATCGAGAGGTAAGTCAATTGGATCTGTGCTACAGGAAGAAGCAATAGTGGTGCAAGAAAATTGAACAGAAAGAGGCAACTGATTTGATCAGAAATGAAGCAAGTTGCGATAGTAAAAGAACAACCAAACTGTTTGATTCATTCATTGCTGCATAGAAATCTGATTGATCAAGCATACTTCGAGATATTGACCGCATGACAGCTAAGAAAGCAAATTCATCAAACAAAAGAAAAGGTCACTCTTTCTATCCTCAATATATATCCACAATTAATGATTGTTTGACCTTCTTAGATATGTTACAAATTCAAGATCTTATTGCCAAGAATAAAGACAAGTTCAGGATTAAAATTCTGTATTATAGTAACTTGGTTTTTGAAAGAATTTCTAGAAATCACATCTGAAAGGCCTATACCTCTAAGACTTTATAACGGGAAAAAAGTGGATTTGTTTGACTTATATATGATTGTACAAAAGAAGGGAGGATATGGACAAGCATCAATAAACAATAAGTGGGCTACAATAGCAAATTATCTTGGTTTTGGAAGGCATATAGCATTGAACTTAAGGCTGATTCATGTAAAGCATCTCGATATGCTGTAGTGGTATTATGGGGTGTTCAAGAAAAGAAAGTTCAAAGTTGTACGTGATAGAGGAGGTTGAACTGCAGAAGGAAGAAGCATGTGAAAACACAAATAAAAAAGAAAGACCAATGAAGATGCAGCAGAAGATGGAACCAGTGGAGCTTGAAGAGAACATGAAGATCCAACCTAAACTAAGTTTAATTTAGGAGGAAATCTTTGGATTTATGAAGTAAATTTATATTAGTATAATTATTGTGACAATTAAGTTGTGTATGGGTGAGAACATGTATACGGGTCAAGTAAACCTAAACAAACAAACATACCAAGCAAGATCTCATTCATAGAGTAGGGTAGAGGGGTGGGGGTTGGGATGGAGGCAAACCTTACCCTTACCGTATGGGGATAGAGAGGTTGCTCCTAGATAGACCCCGGGCTCAAAGAGCAAAATGAACATACAAGAAAAAAAACAATAACACATACGCACAACACATAATAAATAAACACACACATATCTATTAACAGCGAGGGATGGCAGACGACATATGCATCCTAAAGGCTCACCTATAACTAAAGGCATGCTTAAAACCAATAGCACCCTAAGACCAATACAAACCTACGTGAAAGGTAGGTAACATCTACAAATAAACACTCAAACGAAACAAATTGGGTCAAAAGTTAGTTTAAAAGTGGTTAAGGCCAACTACCTCCCGAAGGGGTGTGTTGGACTCCTAGGCATTGTTCGTTTTATATTTAAGTGTTGTAATGCAATCAAACGATATGATGAAAAATTCTTTAATGTTTATGACTTTCTAATCTCATTTTTCTTTCATTACATCCATTTCATACTCGTTCAAAAATCTATAACTTTCAATATACAAATCCGCAAAATCAAACCTACTTGATATTCAACATGTTTTAGACCATGTCGCCTCGTTGTGCTTCTCACTTTTCAAAACCAAGGATTTCTCCAATTTCCTAGAGTAGCGTGCTCGATATTTTTGAGTTTGATTAGTTCTCGCTCTAGTTGACCTTTCCATTTAATCATTGACGAAGCAATCAACATTTGCTACAACTAAGGTTGTATAAAATAAGTAAAAGATCTTATAATATTCAATCTATTAGACCTTTGGCTCATCTTTTGCCCTCATAGCACCTTGGCGCTTGACACAACCTCTGACTCTCTCTCTCTCTCTTTCTCAAGGGAAGAAAGAGATGCTACAAAAGAAGTCTTATAAATGGTTAACCCCTATTTAAAGTAATTAATCCCTCAACCATCAAAAGAATGCTCGAGTCATTTACATTAATGGATAAAACTACATGTTGATTGAACGACCTGTAAGACTATAAAATATTTCAAATACCACTTACAAGGTTTATATGCTCCATTGCTCATCCATTCAACACTTGTCTTAAAACTTACACATACTCCTCCAAGATATTGCTAAAAATAAAAATATATATATTTGCCAAGGTACGCTACCAAAGAACGCTTAAAAATGTTGGCTTATAATGGTGCAAAAGGTAGTTGGAGAGTTGGCATTTTCATGCATACATCGTCACATGTGGTTTTGAACTCATCTCCCTCGACCTTATTAATTCGTACATCACAATATCCTAAACGAATATTCAAAATGGAAAAATATTAACTATTCCCGAGTTGGTACACATGATAAGGTCGAGGGAGATGAGTCCAAAACCACAATGTATGGGATGAGACATGTAATCTTCATTGTTCCTTGTTTAACACCCGATAACCGATACACATGGTAACAATCGTGTTCTTTTCCAAGAACATCGGTGCTCCTCGTACTGCTTCTTTCTAGAGAAGGCTTGATTCTCCAACTGGAACATGGAACCCACATGCAACCCTGATAGTATGATAATATTTTAGCATAAATAGGGAGTTGAAAAACTAGATGAATGATTGTACCTTCGTCTTATATCTCTGTCATGAGCATGACCACATACCCATGTTTACCAAAATTCTAAATGGAGCTTGTATTTACTAATACTTTTATGAGTTTTATAGTACTTCCTCTTTCTTAATGTCCATGTCCACTAACCTCTTCCAACAAAGGGTCTTAGCCTCCATGAAAATGAAGACATGTAACGTTTGACCTTAAATCTCTTTAGGATGTGGGCATATAAATTTGCAGCTAACGTGGCCCTTGGAACAATGAATAATCAATATTAGACTGGGACATCTCCTTGTTTTTATGCTTGTAAGAAGTTTTACCTTGGCGAATAATTTTGTATCTAATGCACCCCTTGGCACAAGGAATTTGGAAAAGGACTTTTCTTTGCTCAAAATTTTAGGATGTTTTTAATTTCAATGGCTTCTTCCTTAGATCCATTTAAAACTCGACATAGGCAACGACACTCACTAGATCTGAACTTAATGTCTATTAAGCTTCATATTTTCCAATGTTTTAACACCCATGAAATAAAATAGTAAGGCTTACTCCAATGCATTCAAACATAACATCATTAGCTCATTTTATTTAGTCCCTAATCAAGCATGTTTCCTTGAGTTAGAGAAGATTACCTCATGCCTCCATTTGGCATTTCAGAGTAGATCACGAAAGAAATCATCCCAAAAATTCATGATGAACATAACTTTGTTCATTTCTAGTATACACCAAAACATCTTATTCACTAAAGAGCGGTTTTCTTGTTGAGCCACAAGCCTACAACAAAAATTTGCATATTACGTTATCCATCTTTATCTTGGTTGCTTGTAAAAATATTGCTCCACACCCCAAATGAAGTCACATCATTCACTTTTCATTCTCCTTTATAAGTTTTGGGCTTAATAATGCCAACCCTTTGAGCTTTAGCTGAATTTCACATCCTACTACAAGATGCCTCGTTAATGTGTTTGATTGTACCTTTAAGGGTTTCACAAAGATTCAAGTCATTTGGTCTCCAACGTTGTAAGCTTGTCTCCACACCCTTCACTTCTTAAGCTAGACCATTACCAAATGACTTCATTTCTCCATTCTTCCTCCAAAGCTAACATTCATGTTACTAGAGTGACCTCTCCGACATGTATCGCATTGCACTTCCTCTTGCGGGACTACTTGTTGCTAGCCTTTGCTCACGGTCATGTTGTTGTATCTCCTTAAACTATGCTTTCTGTTGGTTTTTTCAAAATCTTACACCACTTTGCCATGGGTTTTTGATTTCCGAATTTAACTCTTGTAATACCCAGAATAAAAGTAAAGGGGGTTAATGGTATTTGACCTATTTATTAAAGGGCTACTTTTACCATATGGGTAAAGTTTGTAAATTTTTTTTAATATAATTCAAAAGGAAGGCAGCCAGATTAGCAGCCACGTTTCTAGGGTTCATCCTTGTCTACGCCACTTGTCTACTTCTTCTCTCTACACGTTTCATCATCTTGTGCACGTGTAAAGTTGTCGAGCAACATGAATCATCTTCTTGATCTCTCTGCGATTTCATGCTCACATCAGGAACTAGCAAAGTTCCTTTAAGGAGTAATCGATTGAAGGTTTTTGGAGAGCTTTAAGGCTAAAATCATTCATGTAGATCTCAAGAGCAAGACAGTCAAGGGGGAAAGGCTGTAACATCTCCTGGTAAGATTAACTCGACCTAAAAGCTTCAATTTTAATAGGAATTAGGGTTCTTCTAATGATTTGGTAGTGAAGTTTCTATAATCATAAAGGGTTTGAAGCTGCTACAACTCCTATTGTAAAGTAGAGATCTTCCATCTTGATTTAGGATTTCAATTTCAATCAAGGGCTCAAAGTGCAGATTAAGGACCGAGAATCACTTTACAAACTAAAGTTTGGTGGCTATTTAGTAAAGTAATACCAAGACCCTTTTATAATCTGCATATGAATAAGGATCTTAAGTGTTTTTTGGGGAGGATTAGATACATTCAAGTGGTAATGGGGTTCTGAACATTGATTATCAGTAGCAAGAAAGCATATTAGATTGAGTTTCTTTTTATACTTAATTCAATATATATATACACACCAAGTCATTAGTTTTCTTGAAAAGAAGTTGTAATAGAAATGGAGATGATATGATCAAAATGAGGATTTAATATCAGACTAGGGTTTTATGGATAAGTCCTCTGTTAACAATATTGATACTCGAACTCATGGCTTTGCAAGTATATTTCCATTATATATATTTTTCATACTAAATTGGGTGATTTTATTAAGCATTTTATTCAAATAAACAATAGAGTTGATGATGTATATATCAATATATATTCAAGTTTATGAACTTATAACCTGTACATATTTTTCTAATTAATATTAGTTTTAGTGGGTGTTATAGGTCTCTCATACTAATTCAAACTAAGATTTATAGGTTTTGGGTCACTTGTATAGACTATCTGTTATGGAAGAGTAGGCCTAAAGTGTATATATATTTATTTATATTGTAATGTAGATGTAGATTTGATCCGTTAAGATATTATATGCCTATCTGACATGCTTTAAGGAAATCAAGATACGTCTAGACAAGGTGAGTTCATGTTAACTACTTTTAAACAAGGTTTAAAAGAATGGAATCGAGCCTCGAGGCGTTTTCCTATCGCCTCACGAGGCGTAAGCCTCGAGGCGAAATGAGGCGTAAACCCGAGGCGGAAATAAAAAATAAATATTAAAATTATATATCTTATAATTAACTGACTTGATGTTAACGTTAGACACAATTAATTCTATTTAAGCGCATTACCCCATTAATTCTATTTAAGCCCATTACCCAATTAATTCTATTTAAGCCCATTACCCAACTTAATGAACTTAAAGGCCCATTCTAAAAAAACAAATCTGGGCTCACATAAAAGAAACATTCTAAAAATTTAGGTTTTATCCTCAGATCAAACCACAATTTGCAGCCGCTTCCATGGTTTTAAAAAACGGTTGAGGCGTGCGCCTCGAGGCGAGGCGTCCAAAAAACGAGTATGAGGTGGCGCCTCAGGGGGTTATTTTGTACGTGCGCCTCATAGGGCTGAGGCGGTAAGAAAGGTTGCGCCTCAGGGGCGCCTCTGGGGATTTTATCTTTGCGTCGGTTTCATTCCATGTCTTTTTAACGTGTGTTTTTTATGTTTTTGATGAATCCGATGATGAAATTGGTCTGTATTTTATTTTTTATAAGATATATAATTTTTATATTTATTTTTTATTTCCGCCTCGGGCTTACGCCTCGGTTCGCCTCGAGGCTTACGCCTCATGAGGCGAAGGGAAAACGCCTCGAGGCTCGATTCCGTACTTTTAAACCTTGGCCGCTTCCAATATATCGTTCCTCCACACCTCCACTCTTTGGAACATTAGGTAACAAAGAACCGAAGGCCTACAGGTCCAGATCAAAGGCTTGCAGGTATGAAGACAGACGATCGAAGGCTTTCAGCTCTCGATTGAGGCTGGGTTAGTTTCGGAACCGAACATAAAGTGAAAATCGAATGCTTCATCTCAGTCTATGCACTTCATCTCTGTTCCAAAACCACCCTATTACCATCGGTGGGTATTTTTTATCCAGCCCAAAATAGACCCGCTTCAAAAGAAAGCCTTGCCTCTGCGTTCTGCGTACTGCCTCGGCCACCAGAGGCGTACGCGCAAGTTTGACCCCCTGAGGCGCCGCCTAAGAAACGATTTTTGGCCTCCTCGCCTCAAGGCGCACGCCTCAAACGTTTTTTAAAACTATGCTTTTAAAATGAGATATACGTGAACAAAACTTTTGATAACTTTGTATCTTGAATCTATGCATTGCTTATTTCAAATCACATGTTTCGGATATATATATACATGGTTTTAAAAAACGGTTGAGGCGTGCGCCTCGAGGCGCATAGAAAACGAGTCTGAGGCGGCCCCTCGGGGGGTTATTTTGTATGTGCGCCTCATATGGCTGAGGCGGTGAGAAAGGTTGCGCCTCATGTGCGCCTCAAGGCGCCTCAGGGAGTTTTACACTTTGTTTTCGATGTTTTAGACTTTTTGTGTCAGTTTCAAACATTCCATGTCTTTTGAATGTGTGTTTTTTTGATGTTTTTAATGAATCTTATGATGAAATTAGTCTGTATTTTATTTTTTATAAGATATATAATGTTTATATTTATTTTTTAATTCCGCCTCGAGCTTACGCCTTGGTTCGCCTTGAGGCTTACGCCTCATGAGGCGAAGGGAAAACGCCTCGAGGCTCGATTCCGTACTTTTAAACCTTGTATATATATATATATACATACACACACACACACACACCCACACACACACACACACACACACACACACACACATATATATATATATATATATATATATATATATATATGTGTGTGTGTGTGTGTGTGTGTGTGTGTATGTATATGTATGTATATGTATATATATGTATGTATAGCGGATCCGGTATATACACGTGGTGGTGGCCAATTTATACCGTGTTATGTTTGACATATGTAAAACTGGCAAGTTATATATATATCTAAAACCAAAGACCTGTGATAGAGCACAGTAGGTAGAAATTTGTTGTGAATTGTTGATATGATTGCCAATGCTCAAGATATAATTTATTATGTTTGAATAATGAGTCGATTACATGAATTCACCGGCTTTCGCTGACGTAAGTTTTAAGCATGTGTCTCAGGTGTTCTTTAATTGAAGAAAGGTTCATATTGGAAGAATCAAGTAGGAATGTGAAGACTTTTGCTTTAATTTAGAATAAGTATTTGTATGGTATTTTTTCTTTAGTAGTTCAAGTTAACTTTTGTACGTAACAAGATTTTAATATAATGTATTAAGCTTCCGCTGCAATTGGCACCAATCGGTCATGTAACCCCGTCCAAAGTGGGGTGTGAGTGTGTGACAATTGTCTAGGTAACTCAAGATCTAACAAACAATGTAACAAAGAGCACAAAGACATAACGATCTATCATCTATGCCATGGAAAAACACTTGCTGCACTTAATGCTTGATGGTATACAAATCACCTATCTATCCCTATAATAGTTTGCTCAACCACCTAATGAGTACTTGATATGTATACACATCAATGGCTAAGATTACATGTTCCTAGAACTTACAATAAACTATTTCTATGATGGAAAATAGATAGTGACATAGTGTTCTATTTACAAGTGAGAGTTCACCATTATTCTCAGAGAACAAGTAGAGTCGATCAAAGTATATTTATGCCATGAGTTCACCATATAAAGCTAGCCATGACATTGGACTCAATTTTTTCAGACCACCTTTACTGTTTTCATTTGTGTGTCCTAATTATGTGTTGCCAGGAGAAATGAAGATGCAGTCCAAGGTAAAAGTGAGGAAATATAGATAGGACCCAGATGCCAGAAACAAACAATATAAAACATGAGAGTTTTGCGAAGTATTTCTCAGCACAGGTTGCAATAACATGAACCAGAACAATAAAGAAAGTAAATCAGCAAAATTAGTTACCTGAAAATGCGAACTGCTCAAGCAGTTAGAAATCTGGCGAAACAAGGGCACCATACATCTCTGAAACTCAGGAGGCTGAGTAGCTTCTAGAACTTCCTCAAGCTCACTCAAGAACATAACCTCCTTAGAGCTGTTTGTGATTGGCCAATATTTTAATAAACCTCTAATAACAGTATCAGCAAGTTTGCAGTCCTTTTCAACAAACTGAGTGATGCAGTAAGATAACTGCTGATGGTACATTGGTATGCATTTCGGCTTGTGGAGTGGTATTAATGCTCTAACAAGAAAAAGCTTGTGTTCTTCCTTTAATGGCAAAGCAAAACCATTAATAATGCTGCCTAATATTTCCAACAGCTCTGCGATTCCATTATGCTTTTCAGTTTCAAAAATGAACCGAAAGAATATATTGTTGATTGCTTTCCTGATAAATGGTCTGTGCACCATAAACTTTCCATACATACGATGAAGTACAAATTTCAAGTACTCACGTTCTCTTGGATCTTCAGAGTCAAACAAATCTAGCCACCTTAAAATAAAACCATGGTCGATGTACCTTTTAGCCAGCTTTGCATCCGTTTCTGGTGATGCTACGAATCTTAGAAAAAATTCATATACTAATTGCAAATGCGGCCATGCGGGGTCCATGGAAGGCTCTTCTTCTTCACCATCAAAAGTTTCTAACATCTTGTTATCACGAGGTTGAGGTGTAAGCCTTCTAAATATGTTTGCTGACACCATCTTCACTATTTCTTGCATAACAACTTCTGAAAATTTCCCATTTGCAGAAGAAACATAATCCACAAGTTCAGCCAAAGTCTGTCTCTTGATCTCCTTTTCTTTCAAGTTCTTCGTTGGGTCAGTGAAGTCAAACACAACACAACACATATTCAGTTTTTTGATAAACAAGTTTTGTTTCTCTGAATTTGGAACGTCTTTGAGGCTAGGTAAAGCCTCGTATGTGGTAGAAATGCCCGAATTGCCGTTCAGCTTTCCTAACGAAGCATTATCAAACTTATTAGCACCAGTGTTTGAAGAAGGATTAAGATTTTGACCATGACCCTGACCATGCCCATGTCCATGACCAGATACAGGATTTGAGCTATTAGAACGATTAAGCGCTACATCACTGTTGCTTTTTGAACTGGTGGATGCACTTGAAGATGAACTAGTGTTCCCTCCATCTCGATGATCAGATGACTTATGTCCCTTCCGCGATGGGATCCTATTAAGTATCTGTTTGATCATCACTCAAACGACAAATTGACACTTTCAGCACCAAAAATCCGCAAAACAAATTATCCTTGGAGTCAAATGTTTCTTACAAAACACCAACGAAACAGCATCAAAGAACCATATGTCCTTAAAACCGATTACAACTCAGCTTCATCGCAACATCAGCACCCAAAACACCAGAGATAAACTCTATATATAATCAAGCCAATAGTAATCTTCTCCTGCAAGCAAACAAATTACACAAATCAACCAATAACACAAAAACCCCATAAACTCGAAGCAATCATACAATTCATTGACCAATTCAACTCATCAAGAAACACCGACAATACAAACCCTAATTGGACTCAATCCCTATAACATTTGGGGGAAAAGACGTAACTACTTCCATTATAGAAATCATTCAAAACCCACCTCATTTCGATCAAAGTAAACAAGATCTAGAACACCCACATAGCATTATCCATCAGAAAACTCATAAAACTGTAGGGGAATTGGGAATTTTACAGAAAAGAGATGAAACGAACAACGATCTATGAAATGAAATGAAATTGTGCAGTAAACAAGAACAAATCGGGGAAGAATTGAGGAGATGATGATGGGATTCTTACGTGAGGGTTGTTCTTGCAAGCAGATAACGAAGAATATCATCAGAATAAAAGTCAAAAAGAATGAAACTTGAAGGATCAGTGACAAAATTGTGAAGACCCGATCGCAATTGAGGAGAGAGAAAATGGGTTATGACTTATGATCAGAAAGTAATCTTTGGTTCTTGTCTAATGTGTTTGGTTTGGTGAAAAATCATTGAATGTTGTATAATATATTTATGTTTGTGATGATTTTGTTTTGATAAATAATTAAAGTTTTGATAATTATAAAAGTTGTATGGTACTAAGTTGAAATTTAATTTTTTATGATAAATTGTATTGTCGTGTCTGTTTATAAGATTATTTTTTAAACATGTAAGGATGACATTAGAAAAACATATAAAAATATTATTTAATGAGTTTGTTCTTGCTTACGTTTTTTCTAGCTCTATTTGTAAAGAAGTAGTTAGCACAAGCAAATAATCCAATAAGAGGAGCGTATAAGAAATGCTCATGCATAAATTAATATCTTTGTGTTCATTCTTAGTTATTTTGAATCAACCAAAGGTCGATTCACAAACTTAGAAACAATTATGGGCCATCATAACTTATAAAATTAGTGAAGTCGAAAGCAAAAAAGTGAAAATATCAGCTTATTTATGATGTGTAGATAGTGTTACTTACCTTTCATACACACAACACACTTTTATCATAGTAAGTGTACTCCATTTGTGGTAACCCCTTACCAGTTCCGTTTAAATCAATCTATTCATTACTTTTCAGACTGATATGAGTTAATCTCTCATGTCAAAATGTTATTTCATCAAGGCCTATACCTTTATGATGATCATTCCCTTCTGATTGGGCAATTTGAACCTGAGATCTATTTTAGATAGATCACTATAACACATCATCATAGATGTTGAGGAAGCCCATCATCCTCATTTTCAACCTACTATTGAAGCTTTTCATCTTCATATTGGTCATATCATGTGATTACAATAATATTAGAAGAAAATGAAAGAGCTGGTTATGAATCAAATATCAATAACTTGACTGATTGACTCGAGATACATTTCTAAGCAAGGTCATAAAAATAACACAATATAATTTTAGTATTAAAAGTGTTTTACCGGTATAAATTTTTGTTTTATATAAAACATCATCCACACAACCATTTAGAACACAAAAAGCAAGGCTATAAAAGCAAAATGAGGGCGGAAGATGAGAGGAAACTAAGCACAAAAGAAAGTAGTGACATAAATTCATAAACAATTGAACAATGAATGACAAGAAATAAAGAATCAATACTGCCTTCTAAGATAACCAACTAATGAATCAACCAGATTTTATAACTAACAATCTTCACCAAAAGCTTCTGATATCCAACATCATTCCTTTTTTTGTTGCCAGTTGGTCAACGACATTGGTTGACTTGACAATGCCGGCATCCTTGCTCTCACAAACAACACAAATCGATAACTAGCGTGTGTATTACATGAGTTATATGCCAATACCAGATGCCAAATCGAACCAAGACGGTGGCATTGCTAAAGTGAGCCAATCGATGGACCTTTGCATCAAACATATAAGCACAATTTATATCCAAATGATTAGAGAGAATAATATCACAACCCAAAACTAGACCAATTATAGAAACTATATCATCTTAAACAATACAACACTAGCAACCTCTTTCAAACTTCCTATTAGTGCTCCATTAATGCCGCTTCAGTTTCTGATAGAGGGGCTGCAAATAAAAAATAGTAGCAAAATTCATATAAGAATAATGTTTGCTTAATTTTTTAGGAATTGGTAGTTTAATCAAGGAAAATAAAGAAAATATTCATATTCCATTTAATAGAACTTGAAACAGAATCTCAAAAGCAAAAGAATATGTTGTCTACATTCAGTAGGAAAATCAACAAGATGTCATGATGTTCGATATGAGATGGCATGTTGAGCAATGGGTGAAAAGTATATTTTGCCCCTTTTTAAAACAGGTTGAAACATGTCGGGTCAGGTTGACTGCAAACACATTTTTGCCCATTTTTTAAAATATATATTTTGGATGCCACCCCAAGTATTCAACTGCTTACATTATAGGCACTCATGCATTAAGACTACTCTATAGGCTACTTGGCCCACTCAAATACATATCTGGCCTTCATGTATACCAATTTCTTATAGGAAAAAACCCTGATGACACATGCTCTACAAAATTTTGAAAAAGGCGGTATCCTCTAACGATGTGTCAACACTATAGGTTAAGGTAACAACTTTAAGAATGTATATGGTTTCATTTACAATACTCAGACATGTTTTTCAGCCAGAATTATGACATAAAGGAAACAGGATACATATGTGGGCGACCTTCACATACATTATCCATAAAAATTCGTATTCAAGATGAATACATAACTAAATTACTAATTCACTGCAATAATAATCAATCTAATTATAAAACAATTTAGATGCATGGATTACAAATACATTTTTGATGAATTTCAACCCACTTCAACCGCTTCATTTTAGCTAAATTTCATATAACCTTTTTGACCTGTCAGATAATGCATAACCTGGGTACCTCTATGTTCAATTCCTAGGAAGCATATCACGTGGTATTAACAGTCAACATGAGATTTGCATAACCCACACCCTACCCTCCTCTCTCTTACAAACACATGAAATAAAGAGAGAAAAAAATGATGGTTTAAAAAATAATAATAAAGTGAACAAAAAAGGTGAGGGCATTTGGGTTATTCTACTTGGTAAACAGAATGAAATTGCTACAGATTCTCTAGATAGGTAAGGTCAGGGTAATAAATGACATTTAGAGAGGAGGTCCTTAGCTTTTAACAAACCCCAGGGACAGAAATTTACTCTAAAATATATAAACATTGTAAGAATAACATACCAAGTAAATCCTCAAATGACTCAGCAGACAGAGATGCATCCATGAGAAAAGGAGGTGAAAAGACTTGATCATGAGTTTCCTCCACGTCATAAAATGACAATCTTCCTTCAGAATCTGCATAATTTGAAGCGGCAGCTGACGTAAAACCATTTACCCCATCATATTCATTCACCATATCCAGTGATTCACTATATTTTATCCCATCTGAAATACGGTTCTCCACCGAAGAATTATTTAATTCAGATGCAAACAATTGTTTACTTCTCAAAGAAGCTGATTTCTTTTCTGCGCCCACACGAGAAAATCCTGTTCCCGAGAGGGGAACAAAGAAATGTTCAGATCCATCATCAGATTGATTATCTGGTAACTGGCTTGTATTGTTGGCCAGTGTTGACAGAGCTGCTTCTCTCACAGATTTCTTCAAGTTACGTATATAATCATTTTCATTGTCTGCAAAAAATGAAATAAAGAATTACAAGCTACAAACCACAAGGTTAAGCTTTAAAATAAACGGAACCATATATAACCTGTTTGTGGTGTATTTACTTGGTTATTTGATACGGTTTGTTCATGAGACAACTTTTCAGAAGCATTTTCTACGTGGTTAGTATGAGCTTGAGCCTGTCTCTTATAGAAATTCCCACTTTTTGCAGTTGAATTTGGTGTCAAACTAAATAAAGGTGGCAGTTTTAAAGCAGCAGGGCTAGATGAAACTTTATCAATGTGAACAGATGATAATCTTGAAGTAACATCTGATACATCATCACTGCTACTTTCCTGGACATAACGTATGTATTTAGAATGTTTGGTAATGAAAATATGTATATAACGTAAAAAGACAACTACCATCATCCTTCCCGTGCTTTGTGCCTGAACAGGTGAGGTGGATCTACCATGGGGATGTGTCACTTGAGGAAGCTTTGTGGAGATATTGTTCACTTCCTCAGTCAACTCTGATATTGAATTTTGTATAACTGGCGCAACACCTTTCAACTGATTAACAAGCACCTGCGCAGGAAAAAATGTAAATAGGAAGCCTCTTTCTGTATTTAATGCAACCAGAAGTTAAACAGAAAGCACGTAATCAGAGTGAAACAGCAAGGGAAAAAAAGCAAATCTTTTAACATGGAATTTGATATTAATAAATGTAGAGGCTTCGCACAAAATCATGCATTTCTTTGATCTTCAGATTTATCCGCATATACTTGATATAAATCTATCAAACTCTTAATACATTACACCATGCCAATTTTTTTAAAGAAAAAGCTATAAAAGCAGTGTTGTAAAAATTGTTAGGCACTAGTCGGGCGGTGGGGTACCAACTAGCGATTAATCGGAATTAGTCGGGATTAATCGGGAATAATCGGATTGGAATTTTTATATGTAATTTTTAGTTCTATATATTTATACACACATTTTTATATGTAATTATATAAAAATGTTAAGATTTATATACACACACATATTTTACCAAAATTTACACACATTTGACCAAAATTTTCAAGGTTTGACTAGAATTTCTAACATTTGGCTGGAATCTGGCCAAAATGTGGCCTGAATCAGGCCACAATCTGGTCGCCGATTAGGGGCCAACTAGGAAAGATTTGGTCCAATTTTGACCGACTACGACCGATTGCTGATTTTATCCACCGATTATATGAAATCGCCAAGGTCACGAGCCGACTAGCAATTAATCACCAATTAATCGACCGACTAGGCCGATTTTTACAACACTGTATAAAAGTACAAAAGAAAGTTAATCAACAATTCAATTTTGGAAAGTACTAGGTTATAACATGCCTGTATGCTAGCTAAATGTTGTCGGTGTTCAGCAAGTGTTGTAGCTAATGACTCAGCATGACCACTTGTACCACCATCATTTCCACTTCTCAGAAGATCTGGACCTTCACCATCATTTGCTTTTGCCTATAATAAAGTCAAACATTACAGTATCAAATACAATACTGTTTCTTTATGCTAGATGAACGTTAGTCATTGGAACAAAATGTGATTACTAGGATTAGAAACATAGCCCTATAAAATGTAGCATACCAGTTGAAGTGACTGTTTATGTATACGCTGTAGGGCATGTGTCCACCGCCTTAAAATTTCTGCAATATCAACTGTGGGCTGACCTCTTCCACCTCTATCAGTTTTTTCATCTGAAGAATTTAAAGTTTCTTTCACATTTTCTCTATTTAGGTTCAGTTGTGATCTATCGATTTGTTCTTTATCTAGATCACCAGAAGATAGCTGAGTACTTTCATCCATAGCTGCAAGAAGTGCTGACCCCGAAATACGGTATCTGGCAAACAAACATATTATTCAAATCCATGAACAAATGTCACTAACAGACACAAAAGATATGATTTCAGAGATTAATACCGATGCTCCCGATGGGCTATCAAGTCCTCAATCGGACCAGAGGCAAGAACTTCATGCTGACCTACATCAGAACATTACAGAAATTGAGCTTAAAAAAGATTTATACCTTAAAAGTTGGAAGACAGGGAAAGATATGCTTTAAATTGTTCGGCATTTATGTTTCACGTTACAACTAGACAAGTTAATATCTTTTAAGAGATCTTAAGCATAGCTAAGGGGGTGTTTGGGATTGCTAGATAAACATGTGAGTAAACTAAGTTTTTTAAAATAAGCAGCACGAAGTTGCTTATTTCAAAATGCAGTAAGCAGTAAAAAGATAAGCAGTTTAGATTAGCAATTCCAAACACCCCTTTATAGTTATAGGGTTACACAGATATACATAGCAATTCAATTATTTCACACCTACAGGTGTCATTATGTCTACATGCAATAAATGTGGTACATAAGCATAACTAAACGTTCACACTGAACTTATTCGAAATAGAAGCACACGTGTGAAACAACTATACACATAAAAAGGTATTACTTAAATGATATAAAAGCTACAAAATTTTTACTCCAATAGCACAGTGATACTTACGCATAAGCCACAAGAGATTAAATTGTCACTACTATAATTAAATAGTTCCACTCACTTTTTCGGGACAATAAAGAATCCCACAAACGAGTAGCTCGCTGAACCAGATGAGAATTCTGACTTGAGCTAGATACGAGTTCATCCCACGGTTCACCTTCCATCTTTACTTTGTTCCTCAGGTCATGTAACTTCTCCAACTCTTGCTGCAAATATGCCTGAGCTTCAAAAGTTCCAATGAAAAACAGGATGTATGGATTAAAAAATCCGTACATAATCTTTAATTATTCTGTCACTGCAAGGTGAAGGATAAGAACTGTCACATCTACCTCTTCAGCACAAAGACCACGATACTCTGCTGTCATTTCATGAGCCAAATTTGACCACATAGCCTGTCTCTGCACTGCTGTCTCAGCATTTTTTAAAAACCGTCTTCTCTCTAGAGCTATTCTAGCCTGTTCAATAAGCAAACAAGTTTAGGCGTATAAAAAAGTGATAATTCTATCTCATCACCCCTGAATATCTAATAGGTTTTATCTGTTTAAACAACAACTAAAGCCAGCTCTTAGAAGATTAGCAGTGACACATGATAGATACAAGACATAAATATCTATATTTTCATATCTCAGGATATAAAATCATCCACAAACATTTTATTCAGTATGTATCACGTATGCAAGTACACTTAATAGAAGTGTAGCATTCAATGACACAACATTACATATCAGGTCACTGACTCTCCTAACTATGGTACATCCGGTGTTAGTTAAGCTTTAAAAACTAGTCTCGGCAGCAAACAACTAATTAATATTACAAGAATTAAAAATGTGAGTACGAGGTACCTTTGTTACAGGAAGAAGAGTAGCTGCGTGTGAGAAAGCTACATCAGTCAGTGAAGCAGGAAGTGGATTTGAGGCTACATCTGCAGCATATGTTCGTCTATGAACTTCTCTTAGAGCATGCAGAGAAAGTTGCCACAATAGTTCCACAAATCTGCAGTTACCATTTATCATATCAAAATATTATTGACTTCAATCTACCTAGGTAACATTATTATTACTTAAAAAAATAACATTTACATTCATACAAAGTACATGATTCATGACAATATATAGGTAGGATGATTAAGGCAAAGGGTTAGAGAGCATGATCCTTTTCTTGTCCCTTCATAGAACTTAACTTCTTTCCACACACAGAAAGTGACATTAACTCCAACTAAATTTGATCTCTTAAAGTGTGAATATAGACAAATCAGGGTGTCCATGCAATAACTATAGAAGAAAATGAAATATTCAATTAGATGAACCTTATAAATAGATAGAGACTGATTGTACAGACGTATAGCATATTAGCAATTAGCTAAATGTTCTTCTACTGCAAGCTTATCATGTATTTCCACAATAATATACATGATTCCAACACAACCCACATTAGATATAGATACGAATATACAATACGATTTCCTTGTCCCCTCTACCACAAGTTGTACTCTTTTTTTTTCTGCATTCCACATATAGTTTTACAAAATTTTGGTGCCTCTTCAATCGTCACAGACAACTCAGTAACAGTGGGTGCAGAAACACAAAAACTAAACCAAGATACGCGTTACTGGATACAGCATTTATTCCACTTTCCGGGGTAAATCGATGCTAATAACTCGATTCAACATCACATATCGGTCACCCTTCTGACAGCATATAAGACTCTCAGTTTTACCCACCTCCCCCTTCCCCAAAGAAATGCTTCAATTTGATTTGAGATGAATAAATAATTATATATAACGCCAAGGGTTAGCATGATGACATTCATGCGACCTCAATTGAGCACAAACCAAAAGTATTGAAATTTACAAGTGAATTTACACCAACCAACCTCGGTCCACAACATGTAGCCAACGACGAAACCCTCGAATTACTCCTCGGAAGCGCCCCTTGTGATTCAAGCTCGCTTATAATACTTTGCACAACCTAACACCAAACAAAACCCCAAAATCACCACCAAACCAACTCATCAAATCCAAAATCCAACACAACAATACCTTCCGAAAATCGCGAGACTGAGTAGAATCAAAAATCGGCCACACTTTATCAAAATCCTACAAGATCGATCCCATTATCAGGTCAACCAAACAACACAGATCACAAACGCACACAAAACGCAACCAAAAACCGAAATGACACCCGTTTTTACGCACTTTTGGACCTCTGAGAGACGACAATATGAAGTACAAAAGCTGTTCGCCCAATTTAGGGTTCGAGTGCCGGAATAACCCGACCCGAGGTCCACCGTTGTTCCCTCCGACACCGATTATCGACGGATCGAGCCCTAACAACAAACAGTTTGTATACATCGCACTTTCGAGCTCTGATTCTCTCTCCTTCTCTCGATCCATCGTCATCAACCATAAGCTTTCTCCCTGTAAATCTATATACAGAGAGAGAGATATATATAGATGTATAGACACAGCTGTGTGTATATATATGTTTGTGTATGTATACAATCTCTCTCTATCTCTTTCTCTTTCTCTTTCTCTTTCTCTTTTGATTTTGATTATGTTTGTTTAAGGAGGTTTAATTTGGATGAGTTTTGTTGCGAACAGGTCCCTAATGAATGAGGGATGTTACGAAATGGTCCTTGAAGAATGTAGGATGTTGCAAAGTGGGTTTGAGATTTGGGGTGGTTTTGAAATTTGAAAATGGTGGTGGTGGGACCGGTGGTTACATAAGGTTGTCACGTTTGTTTGTGCCGAATGGGGGAATTTGAAATGGGAGTGTGTGGGTCTAACGTGCGCCGGGGTGGGCCTACATGTGGTTGCTGTTGCCGGCCACCTTGGAGTATTTTATGGGCGACGGTGTTGAGCTGTTGGGCCCTTTGAGCAACGGCCCATGAAGGCGGTTGACGTCCGGACGGTATTTTTTTCAAACCGGTTCGGTTTATAAACCTGTTTGGACCGGTTTTGAAACTGTTTTTAACTGGTTTTTCACCAATTTAATCGATCTTTCTATTTGAATCAGTTTTAAATCTGGTTTTAGATGTCAGGCTGCTAAACCGGTATACAAACCACCGGCTCGAACCGGCCTGAAACCTGTTTGACTAAAACGAGTTTATACAGTGATAAGCATGTCAACGACCTATATAGCCGTGATAGTCTAATAGACAACATGAAGCTTAAAAAAACTTCTAATATATGATTTATCTTAATCTAAAGCCTCAATCAGTCAATCTCAACAAAGCTTTTTTTTCTTTGAGAGGAGGGGGTGTTTATGAGATGGATCGATTTGTTTATGTAATAGATTACTTCTATTGCACATCCTTGTATAATGCATAAGGCTCTCTGCCAGACGATGGGTACAGACGATAGGTAGTATGAGCAACTTTTAATTAAGTATGTGCTCAAACCATGGATTCAATAATTTCTTACTAATAACCACATCCACAATATAACAACAATAAACTAAAAGCCCATATAAAACAAACTGAAGTTATTTTTCGCCCGGTCTACTTTAAATGTACTGACAGGGATACATGTAATCAATCTTACATGATTAAGTCAAACTACTTTAAATACCCAAGTTTGTCAATTTCTAACAAGAATCCCATATCAAAACATATAGCTTGATCACCAGGTTTCATAATTTCAAACAAAGAACCCACATCAACGTTGTGTTCCCAAGTCTTTTTTCAAAAAAAGAAAATAGAAGGAGATGGATGGAAAATAAAAAAAATTTACGTTTCACGAGTTTATTTTGAGAGAAAAGAAATGAAACCAAAGGAAATTTAAAATAATCTTACCCTTAAAATTCTTCCAAAATGAAAGAAAATGAAAAGAAAAAAAAAAGAAAACACAAAATATTTACTTTCTTTTTATTTCTTTTGAATTTTAAAACACATATTTATAATATGTTTATTTTTCTCTTCTTACTTTTCTTTTCTTAATTTCCTTTCTCTTTATTTATTTTCTCTCATTAGTTTTTTTTTATTTTTTTCGTTTCTTTTCTTTCGTTTATTAAACTTGAAAACGCATCCTAAAAATAAGACCATAACTCAAACTATAATCAAAACCATCCAAAAGAGTTTGCACCAAGTCATTGTACCATATCTGCTAGATTTAAAACGTTTAATCAGAATCATACAAAAAAATAGTATTATCTCATCAATTTCATCAAGTAATGATGAATGCACGAAAATGAATTAGATTGTTACAGCAGAACAGTGAGAAGAACTCAATTCATCGTCGATGACCCCACGGAAACGAATCAAACGATCAAACAAGCGATGTATAAACTATAGAGGAGTGTTGGGCTTGTTGTTGGGCTAGAGTGTAGAATAAATGGGTCATGTTATACGGTTGCAGGTTCATAGGAGCCCACTTAAAGCATAATTTAAAGATTGTTACGTTCGTTCATATTATTATTTTCATAACAAATAATATGAAAACTTAAATCTCATATCATTTATATTTCTGCTCTAATCACTTAAAAAGAGATGATGGCTATACGAAATGTCTCACCTTAAATATCAGAAACATATTTTTTGGATGCATCAGCTATGGATGAGATTAGAGGTGTCATCGAATCGAAATCGAATTTGAAAATTAGAAACAAATTTTGAAAAGTGATTTTCTATTCGAATCAAATCGAATTCAAGTTTTTTTTGGATACAATTCACATATTGAACACCCTTGGATGAGAGAAGAACTACAGTTAAGATTGTTAAAATGGGAGCAATCCTAGAACGGTTTCCTCCTAGGAAGTTTTAACTCGGGCTGCTAAAAGCAAACCTGTGAAATCTTCGTAATTGAGGTATTGTGTAAGCGAAAGCTAAGACTTTATCATTGAAGTTAATAAACTTCAAGTGTGCGGCTGGTGAATCTCACTACAACATTAAAGATATTAACCTTCATACAAGAGGACACCCAATCTACAAGAGGACACCCAATCTGTTTTGTTTGGATTGAGTTATAGATATAACTATAAGCTCCAAGTCTTCCACTAGCGAATGTCAAACTTGGGTTTCTATGTGAAAACATATAAATAAGGCAAATTGGATTTTAATAATCCAAACTATTACCTATTGGCCGATAATAATCCATATTATTAATTTGGCCGGTAACACTCCCAACTGTCACTTTTATTACCTACAATAGTACAAGTGACATATTTTTTTAATTTTTTACGTTTGATTTGGACTTGATTCTGTTCGCAATAATGATTATGAACGAAATGAAGAAACATAAAGTTAAATTAAACCCTAAAATAAATACAAATCGAACGTACAAATTTAAAAAATATGTCACTGGGACTATTATTGGTAATAAAAGTGAAAGTTGGAGTGTCACCTGCCAATAGGTAATAGTTTGAATCATTAAAATTTAATTTGCCTATAAATAAATAAAAACATATAATAATTTTAGAAAGGGTTATGAAAATATTGATTTCAACATGTTTTGATCATCTCCTAGTCCTAGGATATATGTTAAAAGTTGTTCAGTGTACGGATATTTATCACTTTAAAATCTTTGTATGATGATGGGAAGTTGATCGATGTGGTAAGTTTATTGTTTAATTAAAGTTAATGTCATAATCTATGTAATATTGATTTCTAATTTATTTTCCAGCTATTATCATGTTGTTTTACTAAAAAAAATTACTTTCTTATGAAGTTGCATCTCTAGTCTTTTCATAAAGTTTTATTTAATAATAATCATAGTTAAATATATAAGGTGACAAGATCCAAATTGCTAGAATATATGGAAGATAAGATGCTCATAGAGACAAAGTGCAATAAGTGTTAGAGAATATAACATATGGTAATGCATAAATAAGTCGTCTCGTCCTTGGTTTAAAAAGGGCACCTCAGGTGTGGGGTGATGGAAGCGGAAATCAAAATGCTTTACCGTTTTAGTAGGCATGAGAAGTCTCATTTCTTGAGTCAAAGCATGTATTTTTGCTTGAGGCATGCTCCTTTGCGAGAGACATTGTTTCCGGAGGTTCTTGCATACATTGCATATTTGTATATGATTTGTCTAAGCAGAGAGAGAGAGAGAGAGGTGGAGAGTCTCTTTGTTCAGCGACATCATTGCGATAGAGACAGAGAGAGGAAGAGATAGAGAGAGTTGGAGTGATTTCTGATAAAACGAAAATAATTGATTACATAAACAATTATTTTTTATATTATTTTTCTTGAAGACAATAAAATAAGAAAATATAAGAAGAGAGAGGGAGAAGAGGAGTCAATACGATGTGTTTTGTTGTAAAGAAAAGAGAGATCAATAAATCAAATGGATTATCTTGGTAGTTTTATTTAACAGGATAGTAAAATTAACGCTATTTATTTTTATATTATAGTTTAAACTAAATATATTATATATGAAAAGATTTTAGCTCTGCATATAGCTTTTGTGGTTGTACATAGAACTTGTTGATATAAGAAATCTAAAATTAATTTATAAGTATTTTATTATCTTATTCTAAGGTGTTTAGTTAACAAAATAGAAAATGTTATCTAAATGTAGTCTTAGAACGTCTCATTTACGTGAGGCAAGCTACTTTTCCTCCCAACCCTAAGTGCCTAAGAAGGTCCCAGACTTTTCAAAACCAAGCTCTCATCGCTAACAACGGTGCATACTGACATCACACGCAACGATTGATATTGTTAACTCAAAAGACACTCGATATTGTTTCAATTGACAATTGCTTTTATGTTTGGATTCCCTTCCTTAATAATAGACCTTCCATACCTCTGTATATATACATCTCACCCAGAGCATAAATTCCTCATTCACGCTTTTACGTACTTGATACCTAAAAGAAAACGCCACACACATGCCATACTCTCAACATCTCACGTATATATAATCAACTATCTAGCATAAAATGAATGATTGATTTTAACACACAAGCAAAATTCTCATTTAACATCATAAACAGTTCATAAAGTTTTTTTCCTAACATATGATAAAATGGTTCTTTGAATCTTGATGCTGTTTTAAAGAAGTTATGCATGCATGAGGTAGCTAATTCTTTTATGGGTGGAGGGGACCGGTGCTCACATATATATAGTGATTGTGACCATTTGCTACGTGTGTCCTCACTATTTCACGTGTGACACTTGGCCCTATCGTTACATATTCATATTTATCGTACGTTTGCTTTTTTAGTGTTTCAAGAATGTACATCTTTTCTAGAGGTTCTATTCCCATAAACTATGATTGTATAGATGTTGACAACCCAACTACTTTCTTACTTTCAAGAAAAGTTACACATACAATACGTACTTATCTTTTCTTTAATAGTCCCATATTGTACCAAAAGTGACTCGAACACGTAACCTCTATTTTGAAAAACCGTAAAGTATCTATTTTTAAACCAATGATTTAAGACTTCTTGGCAAATATATACTTGTCTAATTCCACTTCAGTCTTTAAAAAGAATATTTTAAAAATAAAGTGATGCACTCTTCAACTAAAGATTATAGGTTAAAATCTTACAGAATAAGCGTGTGTTCTTCGGTCAAAAAGAATATAACTTATACTCTTAAGTTTTTATCATTGTTCATCATGTAACTCGAACTCCTAACCTCATAAGTAGGAACATAACTATGTTAACATTACAAGTCCTTTGTAACTATTTGCTTGCTTAAATGTGTGATATTTTTAAACCTTAAATTAAACAAAATCGTTTGAGCCAAAGCAAGTGACCGGTTTAAGCGTTATTAAATTCAGACGGTTTTATTTATGGTTTGAAGCGAGAAGCTACCCTTTTATCTCGGGAAAAATATATAGTTATGTATATGTATTATAATGATAAATCTTCTTTCTCATTACAAAATGTTTGATACAAAGTTACAAACTAACGATTTGAAAAAAAACTTGGTTTAAACTGTTAAACCAGTACAACCAGTCGGTCAGCAGACCAGCAAGACACAGTAACTTTGCTTGTCATTTTATGAGATCATATTTGAAGTTTTAACTCAGAACTTTTAGTAAACCAACTAATCTGGAACCGAAAATTTTAACTTTTGGTATTAATATAAGAGATTGTAATTGGGAGAAGGTTCATCTCCATTACCAGAATAAAGTTAGTGAGTCACCAAACAAGATGTGACAACCTCTATCATTGATCTTATCGAATCAAGGTTATGGATTTGATTGCCAATAAATTATAAGCATTTTGGTAAAGCAAGGAACCTCTATGCTACCATTAATCAACATATTAAGTTTCAACACTCAATACTATATTATTTATGAGAAATTACTAAAAAGATACACATTTATAGTAATAAATTAAATTCTTAATTAAGCCATCATGGGCAAACTCACCTAATACATATTTTATAGATCATATGTTAACATGATGTGCTGATTGGTTGATATAAAGACTTATTATTTTAGTTGAAGGGCATATCCGGTCAAATCAAACTTGACATTTATAAATTGTTAGTGTTATTCTATCTATCTACCCATCATTAAAAATTTAAGTGTACAATGATATGAGTTTGATCTTATTTTATGTGTCACTCTTATATTCAACAACATATTATACATTGTTATAAAGTGAGTGGCGGATCTACTTGTAATTAAGGGGTTCCCGGGAACCCTCGGGTTCGACTCTGTTCGTTTCGATTTTTTGTTTTTTTAGCGATTTTTTTTATAATCTAGAGTTTTAAAACTTAAGAATTAGGGTTTTGAATTTCAAACAAACACATCGCTAACTTAAGTCTTCAGACACAGTCACACAGACCACGAGTAACGAGTTCCAGCAGCCTCCTGCCACCACCTCCGCCCGCCATCACCACCATAGCCTTCTGCCACCACCACCACCACGAGTGACGAGTTCCAGCCGCTAGGTATGTCAAATTAAAGATTCTATCCCTTTGTTTCTTTAATTTTTTGTAAGAAATAGTAATTTTAACATGTATAAATTTGTGATTTGTTATAATTTTTTGGTTAATCCTTTGTGTTTGATGTTGAATTTATCCATGCTTTAACTAAATGAGCATGTTTCTTTGAGTTTAGATTCTGAACACAAGGTGCTCGATGAAATGCTTGTTTGATTTTTTAAGTTTTTATGCTTTAATTTACTTGATAACATGATTGTGGAACATGTTTCTTCACCTTGACATTCTAATCAACTGTCCATTTATTCCGATACCGTTCACAATATTCATAGCTTCAGATTAATGTAATGATCAATGAACTTTTAATTGTTTATTCAAGATTATCTTATTTTTTATTTATTCAAGATTATATTTGTTGGCTATTTGTAATCCTTTGAAACTTTAATTTAATATTTAGGTAGGATGCAGACTGAAATTAAAAGTTTCTTCAAAAGACAACCATCAAATTCAAATGTTGAATCATTATCTTCAAGTAGTAAACCATTGAAAATAGATTTGGATAATCTTCATGGAATCCTTCCCAGAGGGAACCAATATCATCTTATCATTCTAGTCAAAAAGATGAATTTAGACGAAGATATTTGCTTAGAGGTCCATGTCAACCACAAGGGAAAAAATAAGATTTTCCACGAACCCAAGTAGGTAGCGGGGTAAGTTAAGACGATTTAATCCGAATTGGTACACCGGATTGCATGGAAATTGGTTGGAATATAGTGTAAAATCGGATAAAGTGTATTGCTTATATTGCTACTTGTTTCATGATAGTAAGCAAAAAGAGGATGGTGATCTTGCCAAAAGGATGGTGAAAACAAGAAAACACATTGATTGTCAGTTGGTCTATCGTTTATTGAAGTTGTCACTAGTTTTACCGGTTGCAACGGCTAGTGTTGAAAGATGTTTTTCTTCAATGAAGCATGTAAAGACGAAATTACGTAATAGGATGGATGATGGATATATGAACGATTCTTGCATTTGTTATATTGAACAGGAGTTCTTACAACAAGTTTCGGGCGAGGATGTAATGCAACGTTTTCAAAAGATGAAGTCTCGTAGGGAACAACTTTAGGTCAGCTTTTTTTTATTCGTAAAAACTATCTTATTTATGTTATGTATTTTTAACTTCCTATTGACTATATTTTTTGTTATTATATCGTACTTTTATTACGTGATACACCTTACCCGACCCCGAACCGTCGAACCGACTCGTATTTTTTTATATTCAGTCATATGAAATTGGAATAGTTAAAAAAATAAACCTCTTGGAAAAAAATCATGTATCCTTCACTTTTAATAAAGTGACTATTGTGAGAGGTAAGATAGGCTCGTGACATATTGACACCTATTTATGACCTGATACTATTTCTTTTTATCCAAACATCCCATATATGTACCAAAACATTTGTTATATTCACATAGTTGCTCTTTCAGTTTATAAAAAACCTAAAACCATGTGATCAACGTCAACATACCCATCTCCTCTTTCCTATATCAGGTACATTTATCTTTTATATCTAGTTCTAATGGTATAAAGGTTTAATAACTAACATCTTCTTATTCTAAATTGTTTCTTACATGTTTATGAAAGATGTGAAAGAACCTTTACACAAGCTAATTTCCTTATTAATGTAATGTCACATGTCAAAACAAACTATCTGATATTTGTATTAAGAAACAAAACATATTTTACGTAGAATGTTAGTAATCATATGTATCCTCTTAATTGAGGATATGATATCAAATCTTCAATATTTTACATACACACACATATATAGTTTCTAGATTCAATAACCATATATTTTACATTCAAAAATGCACTTGATATTTAGAAATATATGAAACCTTCATGCGTAAGCTCACAAATACTATATTATTCAAAATTTGATCCAAGCATCAATACAATGATTGTTCTTACCTTTATCATAGATTTAGTTGATACATGCAGATGTATAGAAGATCTTAAATACAAAGACGGCATGTGCCGATATTAAGTTGGGCATATATGCTAAGATATCTAGAGGAAGTTGAATGATGCGAAGGCATAAATGATGTAGTTGAAGATAAATCATGGGTTTAGGTGGACCAGGATAAGAAATCTAATGATTTGTTTGAGGGCGTCACAACAAAGAGATTGTGAGGAGTGAGACGGTACCAACGCGATGATTTTCATCTTTTGTATGTTGCATTTTTTGTGTTTGAAACTTCTAGAGATTGTTGTTTTAGACTATCAGTCTTGGTGCTTGAAAACATGGATTGATGGTTGATTACATTGGTGATTTATTTGTTGAGTGATTTAGATATTTAGCTAGGTGTGTTATGTGATGTGAACATATGCTATCTGAGTGTGGTTGATTAGATGGTATCTGAAGTGTGGTGTGATCAAATGGTATCTGAGTGTGATTGATTAGATGGTTAATCATATTGTATGTGAAGATTATGTGTAGTTGAACATGTGGTATATGAGGTGTGTATAATGAGATCAAATAACATTTAAGCATTAAGATTTAGTGTAATTTGTGGTACCTAAAGCGGGATGAATAGTATATATATAGGTACCATGATAAATGAAGAAGTGTGTTGAGTGTGCGTGGTGTGAAATTGGAGGATGAATATCCTTTTTAGTGGGGAAGAGTTGTCTAACATTTGTAAATCTCATGTGCTTAACTCATTATTTGTCATTTTAATGTTAAACTTGGTTTAGATGCAAACTACATTATAATCCACATATAAATTCAAAGATGTGTTAGGATCACTACACCATATATTATTTCACATTATCACATGTGAATGTCAAGAATTTTTAAAATCCATTCCAAATCAATACATTACATTCTTTTGTAGTTTTTACAAACTTTTAGCAAACATCGGTGATTTTACTGACTCTATACATCAAGACTATTTAAATTCCTACACTAGTATACATAAAATTATCATACTCATAAGCCTTTTATATAAATATTCATGCATAAGAATGCATGCATGTAAACCACCTTAGCATGCACACCTTAAATGCTTTACCACATTTTCTCTTTACCACCTTTTTCATCCTATTTCACCATTGAGTATTGACTTGCAGTTATAGATAAAGATGTACGAACACAAGACCCTTATATTTAAACATTTCAAATACATCTTATAAAACCTAAAATCAACTCGTATAAATTTAGATTACACATACGTAAATACATGATCTAGCTAAATAAACTAATTAAATCACTTCCTTACCATCATTAACCATTATGTAATACCCAACAAACCACCTTCCCCCCCCCCCCCCCCCCCCCCCGGTTCTCAGCCATCCCCTCCATGGCCTCTCATCTAATTTCACTTTCTTTTTTTATGTCACATGTTTAATATTTCCTAAATCTTCATTACTAGTTATTTAGTATTTTTTTATTAAATACATACATACATACATATATACATATATATATATATATATATATATATATATATATATATGTGTGTGTGCGTGTGTGTGTGAGTGTGCGTTTCCACCCTAGTTAATTTATGAATAAACAATAATCAAAACATAATTAAAGTGTGGCTTGTAGTTTTGTAATTCAAGGAGTGGTACCTTACCGTTTATACAACTCTTTTAATAGTAATAATAAATGGTAGGACAAGTTTAAATATCATGAGGTGTTGTGTAATTGAATGTTAAAACATTTACTATTAAATCTAACAAACTTCACTTACGTTATTAAGTATAATGATCTTCTGATCTGAATGTCTTACTTGAAAATTAAATGTACCCCAATAACTTGAGGGCAAGGAACTGGTTTGATTAGAATGATTTACAAATGAAGTACTAATACAGACGTAAGTAATAATAAAAGATATGGGGGGTTATAGTCGTTTGAGGCTTTAAATTAAAAAAAAAAAGTCATTTAGCCTCTATAAATACATTTATTCTTTATACAAAAAATACACATCAACCAACATTCTCTCCTCTTATATATATACAATCTCTCTACAAAGTATGGATTCAAAACATGATTATCGCCCACTGAAGGAATTTGACCCGTTCCAAAGATGACATTGATACCCACATACATATTTATCTCAACGTGACCGAAGATGACAACCATGTTGTACAACCATCGGTTCACCCACCGGTAAAGAATAACAAACAGAAATAACCATCAACAAGTACAACAGATTCAAAATTCAAATAAAGCGTTGAAAATTAACCTTAAATATGAACACCCTCGTTGATTCCAAGAAACATAAGCAAAGAATAGCTGAATAGATAATTGTTTCAAAAAAGTTGATCATATATCTGCGCCTGATCATGAAATTTATGAGAAGACGAAAGAAGAAATCCGTTAGGAATATGAAAAAAGTTAAATATGTTATTAAGATTTATATTAAACCAGCACCATCAGAAAGGATATGCCCTCTATCGCCTAGGTAGTACTAATTAGCGTTTACATTATTCACTTTTTTATCATCTTTCATCCTACCCACAACACATAGCCTTAGGATCAAACTTTGCGACGAGTCATTATTATTAAACTGTAGACAAACATAAGCTTGTCGTGACGATATACTCAAAATTTAGGAAACATTAATTATTGTAAAAATGAACGTTAAGTAACACATAAATGAATTTAAAAAGTAAAATGATATATCTAACCGACTTGATTTATATATATATATATATATATATATATGTATATATATGTATATATGTATATATATGTATATATATGTATATATATGTATATATATGTATATATATATATGTATATATATATATGTATATATATATGTATATATATATATGTGTATATATATGTATATGTATATATATATATATGTATATATATATATGTATATATATATGTGTATATATGTATATGTATATATATGTATATATATATATATGTATATATATGTATATATATGTATATGTATATATATATATATGTATATATATATATATGTATATGTATATATATATCGAAATGCATATAAATTTAAACACGCTGCAACAGTGTCCTCGAAACTCATTAAAACAACATGTTGTGAAAATGAACGTGAACAAACCATGATAACTAACTTAATTGTAAAAAATAATATATTTTACCCGACTCAATTTTGAATATAATTTATGCTAAAATTTAATAGAAATATGCATTGTCACTATAAAATTCTCGACAAAACATTATAATTTAAAACTTTTAAGAGGAAAAACAAAAATGTAAGAAATTATGTATAATATTAAAATAATAAAAAAATCTAAAACAAAAGAAAAACAAAAGCTTATTAGTTCAAAACTTTATACGTATTTCTATGTCACGATTCACTTAATACATGATACTATCGGAGTGAAAAAAGAGTTTAATGATACACTTGTATGTCCTTCATTCAAACGGTCTTCACTCGAACGGTATAGGATTACACGTTACTCGAGACATGAAGTAATTTTAGGTTGAGAGAAAATTGAATTAGATTAGGACCGTTCTAAAAATAATCAAATAACACATAACTTATTTAATTACGACTCACACATTTATCTACTATTTTACAACTTAACTATGTAACTTATAATCTACCTTATTTTAAAATTTTAAACCTTGATCTTCTTAAAAAATCTTAAGGTTTGGTATAGGATAATGAAATGGATGAATGAATGAGGAAATAAAATTGATAAGAGAATAAAATAAATCATTACATTACATTGTTCTGTTTGATTACCATTTAATAATGAAATAAATCATTAATTTATGTAGTTTGTTAGGTAGTAAAAGATGAATCATTACATTCATTGTTCTGTTTGGTGAAGGCGCTGGTGGCCAGTGTTTGGTTGTGGTCTATGGTGGTGGTGGTGGCCGGTAGTACGTGGTGGGTGAGTTTGTGGTGTTGGTAACTAATGATGGAAGAAAAATGGAATGAAAAAAAAAATAGGGTGGATGGAATGAATTTGAGAAATTAAACCAATTATATAATGGTTCATTTTATTACTTTCACCAAACAAATATATCTTTTTTCATTAACTTTTAATGGTTCATTCCATTCCGCCACTTATTGCTGCGTACCAAACGCTACCAGAGCTCTTTACGAACTCAAATAAAAAATAGATAGATACACGACCAAGATGTCACGTATATACTTGCTAGTAGTAAGAAAAAAGTTTGTAACATCTAGTAAAACAAATATTTTTTATTCTCTTAGAAAAGTTGATGCAAAGGTGGCTAGTTGTTTCTCGGTGGAGGGGACAAGTGCACTCATTTAGTGATTGTGACCAAGGGGCTACGTGTGTTCCCAGTAATTCACGGGTGCCATCTGGCCCAATCTCTTCATCATTCATTTGCTTTTTCACAATCATGCACCTATCTCTTTAATATATTCCCATAAATTCGAGTGTACACTTTAGATAATTTTATCCATTAAAAGTTCAAAACAAACTGATGATATGTTCAAGGTGATTTTCTACAAAGGCTGGTTGTAAAATATCTGACATTAAACGATAATCATTTTTTTAAATTGATAATCAAGATTTATTAAAATGATTTCGAATAGGTGGTTAGAAAAATTAATTATTTTTCTTTGTATTGAGAATTGTTTGTACGGACACAAATTATCTTACACATCATATAGACTGTTAGTGTTATCATGAGACCGTTAAAGTCGACTGAACCATCCAGATCAAAGCAAGTCAGCAGGTTTAAAATACGAGGGACTTGATATTCACTATTTAAAGCTTTGTTGCAGTCCAAAAATTGAAATATTTCGTGTAAACATAATCAGTCACTTGACTTTATATTTGTATTTTAGTATTTCTTGAAACACATAGTTTAAATCTTCACACTGTATATGTATTATAATAAATGAATCACCTTCATCGTTTAAGAAGGTTTTAACAACAAACTAATGATTTAGAACAAATTTAGTTCAAACCTTCAAATTGTTAAAACCAACCGTTAAACTACCAAACAAAAACGTCCAACTTACCAGCCAACCTGACCCGTTTGGTTTTTACAGTTTTGCAGCCAAAACCGTAAGCTTTAGCCCAGAATCTTTATTAAACAAACAAAATCAGACCTACCCATTCCAACTTTTGGCATTTAAATTCACAGGAGATAGTAATTGGCTGTAGGTTCATCTCTATCCATTACTACAATAAAGTTAGCAGTCACCAAACAAGATGTCACAATTAACCTCAATCACTGTGATCTTAATAGTTAGGTCAGGAAAAGAACCTCCATGCTATCATTAATATATATTAAGTTTAAACACCTAATACCATTTTATTTATCAAATATTACTAAAAAAACACACATCGATATTAGTAAATCAAATTCTTAATTATGTCATCATGGAGAAACTCACCTAATACATATCTCATAAATCATATATATGTTAGCTAGCTAGCATGCATGATGTATACTTTAGTCTATATAAAGACTCAAAGTTGAAACCATATATGGTCAAATGACACTTCCAACATGTATAGATTGTTGTATTATTCTTTCTATCTACCCCAAAACCAAAGTTAGTTGGAACTTATTTTCTGTGTCTCAACTGCATTAGAAACTTGTATTTTATAATATGTTATAGTATCATACAATGAAGTGAGACCACTTGTCACATAATGACACCTATTTATAACCAAACACTACTTTTTTGTTTCCAAACTTCCTATATATATGTACCAAAATATTTCATATGTCCACCTAGCTAGCTGCTCTTTCTATTAGTTACAAACAGTAAAAGTATTGGACCGAAGTTATTACACGCGTCCTCTTTCCTATATCTCAGGTACATTTATCATATCCACCTAGTTTTACTGTTTTAACGGTTTAACAACCAACATCATATCCTTAATTTTAATATTGTTTCCTACATGTCCATAAAAGATGTAAGAGAACCTTTAAACAAACTAATATCATTAGCACTATGATCACACATATAACAACACATATATGTTTCATGTAGCATGTTAGTACTCTATATGTATAGATATATCCACTAATTATCTGAGGGTACTATGATATCAAATCTTCAATATATGTATCTAGCTAGTTTCTAGATTGAATACTACATATTAAACATTCAACAATGCATCTTGACATTTAGAAATATATGAAACCTTCATCTTTGATAATATCACACATACTATATATAATTGAAGCTTGATCCAAGCAGTAATAATAATGGTTTGTACTTATCTTTGTTACAGATATTATTGTACAGCTAACAATAATCAATGGTTCAGTTATTATCATATGCAGATCATCCAGATATTGAGAAGATATTGAATACAAGTGGTTGATAATTGCATAAGCTATATGATGACACTGTGGAACAACCATATTCAATATGTCCTCAGGTTATATGCACCTATGGCTTATATATACTTGATTGTAGATGTATATATGGTATGAAGTTTCCAATTCAATTGATCAAATTACCTGTTTGGTGAACTTGATTTTCGTCGAATAATCGGTTAAATCAATGGCCCCAAGCTCAAAGCAAATTTCACATCTAGACGCCATGCAAACCCACCAGAGTCCATCTTGCAAACATCACACGGAACCATCATTCGCGTCTTCTTGTCAGACGACCTGTACTCGACTCTCACCCTACACGAAAAAGCTGGTAGATACTGAACCAGTGTCGATTTTTCCACTTTCACCACGAGCCACACGACGACCTCGGTCGCCTGTGCATCACCATCAGAATTCAGATCTAACATGCTACGGTAAGCCGGATTCACCCACTGGACCTTATTGTAACTCTCGTAACTGCTTGTGATAAAGCTTGGACAACTATCAGTTTCTAGATTCTTCCATATCTCATCGTCTGTAAACCCTAACAACCGCCGATCCTCACAGGCTCCGGTCACCGATTCCACGGTGATCCACGACTCCGCCATGCTCCTCCGCCGCACCGCCGTAGCCAGATCTACTCCATGCAGATCCGGCGAAAGCTTCTCCGGCGATTCAGACTCAAACATATTATTCACCACACCTTTTCTCTCGTGAGCATCTAAATTGAAACTGATCCAATTTGAAACTTCCGGCATCGGATCTGCAACAACGATCTCACTTCCGGTAACACCGTCGATCATCGCCACCGTGCGATCCAAATCGAACCACCGTGCGCCACCGTTTATCCCCAAACTCGTACTCTTATTATCATTATTATTATTATTATTATTATTCCTCTTCGTCTTCTTCACTCTAACGTACTTTCGCTTCACTCTCGTCCTCTTCACGTCCTTCTCCAGCAACACACCGCCGGAGCTCTCCGCCGTCGCCGGCCGCGGCGCAATAGGGCGGAATCTGAGCATGATCTGTTGGATAACCATACTATCGTTGCCGTCGGCAGCGGCGGAGCGTCGATCAACGCGCCTCTTTTCGTGGTTCATATCGGCGGTGAATTAAAGCTTTACATCTCCATGGAGATTTGTGAATGAAACCGGAGGAATGAGCCGACGGAGGAGATGATAATGAATTAAGATGATAATCGGTCGCCGGTGCATGGTAACACGTGTCTAGGGCAACAAATTGTATTCGGACCATTTGATTGGTTGAAACAAAGTTGTTAAAACACTAGCAACCATCTAGTTTTTCTCATTTTTCCCGGTTTTTCCTATTTTTCTTCAGTTTTGTATGGTGTCGTCATAGTTTTTCTGCGTTTCTCACTTCTCCCTTGTTTTGTAAAAAGAAAGGCTTAAAAGTGGGTGGTGGTACTGGCGGTATTCCCAGTCGTCCCCGAGATTTATCCGGCTTCTTACCACCCATTGACGAAGCTTGAACTATATCATAAGATGTCGTGGGTGAAAGTAAATTATTTTAAAGGGTCAAATTTATATTTATTAAAAAATTTAAACTACCGGATCAAAAATTTACACTAACGAACTGAAAATTAACAATACTAACGAAAAGAAGAGAAGTTTCACCTATGTTCCACCTCCACTCCGTATCCCTTATGGTCTAATGGAATGAGAGCGCTGGTTTAGGCTTAAAATCATAGGTTTAAATGTGACACAAGTTGGTTTTTACTGAGTCGAGCTTAAAATGTTAAAATCAGTATGAACAATTGATATCATATTCTAAAAAGACTCGTTCGAGTATTGGGTGTAGTTTTAAATTAAGAATATTTTTTTTATTGGTTGGAAGGTTTGCTGGTGGGGTCTAGTGTCGGGAAGCGTGCGAGGGATGTGATTGGCTGGTGGAAAGTAGAGGGACACGTGCCGGAAAGGGTATCCGATTATTAAAAGGACACGTATGTGGTATTGGCTTAAATTGGTAAGTGGTTATTTGTCAGATATGGGACGCGTGTCCCCTGTCATCGATTTTAGTCTTTTTATTTCATTTACGTTCTCAAATTGGCGCGTGTGTCAGTGAAATTATTTTTTAATTATCAAATAATTAATTTTATTCACTACTCCAACCGATGAGTACTATAAGTAAAAGTAAATTATAAATTTTGTTCAATAAAAATATTTAAAATTTTGAATCTTGTTTTTAAATTTTAATAAGTATACTGAATGTTTTTTATCTGAAAATTTATCACGCTTTCTGTTCTTTTGACTAACAAAAGTTAAATTTTTCGGTTATTTTTGTTTAAAAGACCTTTTTACCCTTACCCTTTAAAGAACGAAATCTGTAGTTTTCACTAATGTTTTATTTCTTTTCTTTTTGTTCTTATTTTATTTACTTTACTTTTTTTATTTTTTCTCTTTTCTTAATCATTTTTATTTTTATAAACTTATTTTTTTTAAATGATAACTTTGCCCTTAACCCTTAAAATAATAGAATGTATTATTATTAATCTTTTATTTTCTTTATTTATGTTTTTCTTATTTTATTTTCTTTACTTTTATTTATTTTTAGCCACTTTCGTTTAAAGAAAATCATTATAAATATTAGTCATAATTTAGTTTTAATTTTTTTATAAAACGTAATTTTATTTATAGATTTTTGTTTTTTTTATAAATTTATTTTCATTTGTTCACTTTATTTTAATAAAACCAATAGAAATTAGACAATTCGTTTTTAACATTTTTGGTACAACATTTTTGGTACAACATTTTTTAGTTGTTTCAAATTGTTTGATTTAGGGTTTATATTCGAAACCGATGGAAGAAGGTAAGATTTTGGTTTATGGTATGAATTTCTAAAATTTCGAATTCAATCAAATGGTTTGTTTTTAAATATAAATATAGTGTGATAGATTGTAACTTTAATTTAAAATAAAATATACTAAAAATGTCTCTAAACAACTATTCGAGAGTTTTTAATAAACAAATCAGTCATATTTTCTTTAGTTAAATGCAGTTTTTATCAATATAAATCAAAACCAAACCACTTAAAATTAAAACGAAATCGAACTAAACAATTACTAAGGGTTTTGATTTGTGTGTGTGTATATATATATATATATTATTTATCATAGACTTCGAATCCTTAACTATAAAATGGCTACCATTGGTCTTTTGGTAAAATGATATGAGACTGACGGTTAAAATTTGTTATCTTTTAAGTTTCAGAAGGTTCAAACAGCATTAAGGGTTGAAATATCGTTTCAGAAAGACTTACTCGGGTATTGAGAGTAGTTTCAAATGTCGTTAAAAAAAACTATTATCTGGCTCTCTCATTAGGCTCGATATATATCTCTTTTATTTTGGAGTTTTCTGTTTTTTGATAATAAAAATGACACCGGTTGTTGATTTTCAAGCTATGATGTTGTATTGTTGTTTCGTTTACTTTGATGATATGGATGATAATATTATAAATTATGTTATAAAATATATGAGGATGTTTGTGCCTTTGTCAGTTTGTTAAATAAATGTAAAAACTAGATAGATAGTCAAGATAGAGAACTTTGAAATCGTTGTTATTGTTTTAAGTTTGATACATAAAATTGATAAAAAAAAATTTAATCGTACATGTTTCTTTTTCACTCTATATTATTTTTAACATACAAATTGATTCAAATTTTTAACATAAAAATTGATAAAAATTTTAACATGTTACATACAAATTGTATGCTGCTATCATAGTCTTTCATTTAAAACTATTTATGTATTTACTCTCCCGTAAATACTATATATCATACTTGCAAAAATAGTACGTTAGTGTATTCAAACAAAAAAAAAATTGAATCTGATCCTTAAAACTATATATTTAAACACAAAAAAGGTTAACATATAAACTTAAATTTTATATTTATTACATTTTCTATCCATTTCTCTTATTAGTATATTAAATGTTGCTAAGTAAATTATTTATAAAGAAAACTTTCATTGATATCCGTATAGCTAATTTTTTACATGAAAATATATAGTTAAACTACTCGTAAAATAGAGTGTTTTTCACTGTTTTACCACATAAAACCTTAACATACACCTTTATGCTACTTTTTTCTTTTATTTGCATGGATATAACAGATGACATTGATTTCTTTTTTATCTACAGCTTCATTTTAACGAGAACCAAAATTCCAGTATCTTCTAACTTCACATCAATGACGTCATAACTCAAATATACGAAAGAATATATTTTTGCCATAAGTAACAAAATAACTATGTAATATTATAAGGGATAATTTCATATACATTCTTACAAACTTATAAAATATCAAACATACCCAAACTAAATTTGTAATATCATATAAAGGGGCGGAACTACACCCTACACAACGGGGTCAAGTGACCCCATTAATTTTTAAGTCGGTAGTGTATCGTATAATACCGAAATTTTAAGTGAACCCATAGTTTTTCAGGAAATGAACTCATTATTATTTTCAGATTCAAATAATAACCTAAACGTATTCTTGGTTCACTGGTTTGTGTGTGTCTAAATGAGAAGGAGGTCACGGGTTTGACACTTCCAAGCCTCATACTGCTTTTTTTCTATTTTTTTAATTTGTAAAATTACATTTTTACCCTTAATTTTGATATACATAAAACCCTAATCTCAAATCCTTCACACAGACCACACCGCTCATTACATTACGATTTGTTCAAAGAGGACCCCCCCCCCCCTCAACCATCGCAATGCCCGCACCTGCCCTCTACTGCCATCAACTCCGGCGAGGCGGCGACCGACTGTGACTCCGGTAGCGGTTGTTTGCAGGCTTCATTCGACTACCGGTATCTAAATTTTTTCTTTATTTGTTTGTCTATAAATGAAGATTAAAACCCTAGATTTTATTTTAGTGATTTTGGTGTTTTCATTGTTGTTATTTTATTTATTTGTTAGTTGATCTGTTTGGTGATTTTGGTATTTAAATATCGAGAATCTAGCTTGTGTTCAAGCTTTGATTAAAAGATTCAAACTCTAGATTTTGATTGTAAGTGTTGTTTTTATTCTTCTTAGATAATTTGTTTTAGTGATTTTGATATCATTCTTCTTAGTTAATTTGTTTTAGTGATTTTGATATCTAGATTTTGCTCAAACCCTAAGTTTTGTGTTTATTACTCATTGTCTAGATCTCCAACTCCATGAACGAGTTTGCTATTTTTATTATGGTTTCTCCATCACAGTCTTAGTGGTTATCGTTTAATTTCATTGCAGTTTTGATTTCACATTAACTTGATTAAGCCATCTTTAAGTAAAGTACTCATTCAAGTTGATTAATTGTTCCAGATTGATTTATGTAATATTAATGGTTATCTTTGATGTATATGTATGTTATCAGAGAAGAGCTCGAGGCTGAAGGCACAACAACCCAACATGTCTCATAAGCAAGCTTCTAATTAGTGGAGCTGCCAAAAATGTATGTTTTCTCTATACGACCCAACCTGGCCCGACCCGAAGCTATCGAATGACCTAAAATTTTTTATGTTGTTTCATTACAAATCTAATTATAAATATATAGTGACACCCTAGGAAATAATTACTGGTTCCATCACTAATCATATATATCTTTCAAAATATAGCAAATATCATATATATCGCTATAAAACCTATCAAGTATCATATATATCCAAACCAAATTCTAAATATCATAAATATGGATAAAACAATCAATCATATCTTTATATTAACATAATTCATAAAGACGGTATAAGATATAACTAATTTATTCTTAGTTTTCTTAAAACTTTAAAGCTTCTTTTTCATGTTTTAACTCATCGAACTACTTCACTTTTATCGTTTTTTTTATTAAAGTTTTTTAATGCTTCTCAATTGATTATATATTTATAGCGATTTTTACTAAATTTTACAAAAAAAGTTGCTACAAAACCTATCAACTATGAACCTTTTCATGAGGTTAACAAAAATTATAATTTTTATAAACAAAAAAAATATTATAGAATAATAATATTAATGAAGTTATAAAAGTGTTTGAATTTGATTATTTATACATACGTGGTTTTGGCTTAAATAAGTGGTTATTTGTCAAATACGGGACGCCTGTCCCTCTTATCGATTTTACTCTTTTTATTTGATTTACGTGCGTTATTTGGCGCGTGTCAGTGGATTTCATTTTTAATTATCTTTATTTTATTATTTGTATAATTTTAAACATCAATTTGTTATCATAACTATGTTAATCCATTTAATATTTATTATATTTATTAAAACTAACTTTACATAAACCGTCACAGACAAGGCATAAATACTTAACCTTACATAAAATTCACTACGTTAACTATAAAATTATTTTTAGCATTAAACTCAATTCTCATTCCCTCTTTATTTATCAGTGTTATCTCTCGTGCTACGCGCGCGGGAGTTTAGTTGCTTTCCCTTATCTTACGAACGTGACTTTGTTTGTTATCGACTCAGCTAAACAGAAATCACAAAAACAAATACTGATACTAGTTTCGATAATATCTATACCAGCAACGATTGTGTTCGCTCATAATCGGTTGCTTTGTCTCGGTATCGAAATAGTAACTACATTCGCTATAGTTTACGATACAAAAAAAATCACTATTAATGTTTGATGCAAAAAAAATTGTGGTCAAAAAGCAAAAACATAAAACTTTGTTGTAACACCTCACACCACCAAAATACCAATTCACCTATGTTTGATGCCAAAAACACAAAAATTAAACTTTTGTGGATAAAAAACAAAAATACAAAAATTCTTTGTAGCACTTCACTTGATTTACAAATAAAATGCCAAAAAAGAAAAAAAAAACAAAAACCAAAAAAGCATTTCACCACAAATCAAATGTCAAAAAAGAAAAAAAAAAACAAACCTTCGTGGCCAAAAGCTAAAACCACAAAAGTCATTGTAACACTAAAGTTGCTTTTTAATATAGTATATAACTAAGATTTTAAAACGAAAAAACTTAAATACTAACAAAGACGATTAAGATCCTTTAAATATCAAAACACATTATTAATCAGTTATAAAAACACAATGTAATGAGACTTTTTATCAATCTCTTTGCGTTCCATGCATTACAAGGTAACACCAACTTCAAACGCTGATCGACCCATTACACTATGAAATGCAAGTCTATTTTCATAATAGTAACCCCTCTATTGTAGTTGGTTAAATACGCTCTTACTTTTTGCAAATTCATGGTAATTACAAATATGTATTGCATCTTCAAAAGACAATATCATCCAACTTGTTTCTGCATAAAGCTTTTGGCATGAATAAATAAATTATAGATCTCATAGGACAAAGTGGTTCCATCAATAGCAAATAACCTTCCAAATTTCAATATAACTATATATATACCATGAACAATTCTTAAATTCTAGCTCTGACTTATTTTATAGTTTGAAGTTGGAGACCTAATCGGAATTCTTTTGAACTTGTGAACCACAATAGCTAGCACATTTGGTTGCCACTTATGCCCATTGAACCAGAACCAGGTGAGGAAACAAATCCCTGTTATTTTCATTTTCCAATTAATAAAAGGAAAAAATATTAGAAAAGGTGACATTACACGTATACTACACAATCCAAGGAATTGAAAGGAATGTTTACCAACTTAACAAAAATAAGTATTCACAATTGAAATCGAGCAACTATTAGAATAGTCCTTACAATTACAACTATTTTCTTATGAATATCAAATAATGATGAACATGAAATTTGATTCACAAAATCAATAAAATTATAATTAATTCAAAGGAGAAAGCTTACCAAGTGAAATGCAAAAGCATAAGCTAGTACGTTTGGAAACTTAATCAACAGAAGATAAGCCCTAACAACCAAGAAATATAACACCTTCAAAATATAGATGTAAAATCAAGCGAAGAACCTGTGAATAGAATCATATCCGACCTTAATTCTACGGTGCTCTTAAAGCTGCAACAGTAAAAAGAATCGTACATACTCTCGTCAACTACACCAAATCAGACTTGGGGTGGCGGCAATCGGCTTCAACATACCACCACCAACTAAGAGATGGCTAGCTACATCAAACCGTGCTTGTGGCGGCTGAGATCGGCGATAACACATCACCACAACCTAGGTAGCACCGGAACGGATACGGGAGGTGGGTACGGGGACAGTACGGGTACGAGGAACGACAAATATAAAGAATTCTAGATATGGGTACGGCTAAGGTACGACAAAAGAAGAAGAACTAGGTTGCCCAAGTAATTTAAAAGCCAAAGTGTGAAGGAAAGGAGTTTGAACACCAAAGTTAACCACCAATTTTTGGGTTATATACTAACCATCTGTGAAATACTTGTTAATCCTCAAAAAGAAGAGTGGTCATATTACACTTTCACGGCATGTACTCACCAAAGTTAACCCACCAAAGTTAACCCACCAAAATTACACTTTCACGGCATGTACTCACTTCACACTATACCACACACCACACACCACATACACACAAGCAATGGTCATATTGGGGGAACGACCAAGGCGAGTACATGTCGTGAAAGTGTAATTTTGCGACGTGAAGAGGGGTACCGGCCACCAAGACTCGTGGTGGTCTCACACCCCTCCACCCTTAAGATAATTATGCGTATCGTCTCAAGTGTGATACATATGGTTGTTTTTAACCGTGTACGTTTCAAATATACAAAAATATATATTTTTCATCTGAAGTATTTTTAGAGTCATGTACTCATGTAATATTATGAAATAACGATTGTGTATCCATTTAGATCGTGTTATATGTCGCTTTAGTGTATCAATGCAAGCTGAATATCGGTGTGCGCACACAACCTCGCGTGCATGATCACATAGTGTTCGCGTATCGCTCAATGGTGTAATCTTCCTCTAATATATGTGTTTTCATTACGGGATTGATTAGAATTATTGAAGACATTTTCTTCAAATGAAGACACAAAGAAGATGTTGCATGCAGTTGTTCTAGTCTCATGTTGGTGTATATAGATGGGAACAAATGATGTTACTTTTAATCAAAGGGTGGTCCCTCCTATCAATTATCAAAATAATTGAAGATATTAAAGTTTTTAGTTCCTTGTGGGTAGGACACAGGAACAAGAAGAGAGCCACATTCTTTTTTTTAAGGAGAGTTTTTGATGTTGGTTAAATTTCTTATCATTTGTATTTTTTGTTTTTTTGTTCCTTAATTCTTTCGCTTTTTTAGCTTCTTGCTAGTATTTTTTTTATCGTTAAAAAAAGGGTAAATATTACAAAAAACCAATATACTTTCGTTTTTTTATCATAAAAGTCCCTTTACAATTTTTTGCATGTAAAAACCATCATACTTTATGTTTTATCTCATACATTTATCTTGCCAAATTCAATACATGCATGAATAAGACTCACTTGCTACCCATTTTAATTGTTTGCATGTTTATTAGTATTAGTATTTAATGCAACTAGTTTAGCGACATTTAGACACCAATTTAACAACCTGTCTATACAGATGCTGACAGACAGGTCAATATGCATTGATAATATTTCATCAATCATGATGATTTAAGCAGATTGGAAGTCCTTAAGATCATAGAGTTATTGATGTTTCTAGTTGAGTGGTAAGGTTGATCAATCATACAAGTGGCGTTGTGCAACGCTATGAACTTATCAAAGCATGACTTGTGCCATCATAACTGCATTACCGGTGACTAAGTGTAAAGGCATTATCGGTGGCAACCTAACATAGAGGACTAGAGTTACGAAACACAAAACAATGTTATTGCCCGTTGATACAATGAAGCTATGAAGGGTGCGCGCATTTATACCTCGAAAGTAGTAAAAAGACACATAGATGAGATTTTTCAGGCTAATCTTGGGAGGTTAAATCCTAACAACAAGTGTGGGAAAAGTCTTCAGACACCAGGGGGTCGATCAATACAACCTAACATTAGAAGAACTTTGTAAGTTTTTTTTACCCTCTATTAATATTTGTATTTTTTTTAATAACTAACAACTTAACCATTCGTTGCAGTAACCGAGCATAGACTCATACGCTATATTCCTAAACTTTTTAAGAGCATACACACCAATAAGCCGACGAAGAGTCCTCTTCTGTACCACAGTTCCCTTATTCGAAGGCACGAAAAGTATGTAAAAGGTTATTTTAATAAAAAACAATAACTTTCTCTATATGATTACTCATTGTTTAATGTTAGTGTGTTGTCACTTCTAAGCACAAGCAAGTATAAGCATTAATTATTACAAGTATATTGGATATGTTATATTTATACGTCAGTAACATTATTTAATTATTTTTTATTTTCGAAACCAAAAGAACTATTGATTTACAGAAAACTAAATTAAGTATAGTGATACAAGAACTATTTTACATATGTCTATATAAAACAAAATAATAAAATATGTAAAACAACTAAATATCACCAGCCTTGTAAATCTGTTACGGTTGTTTTTTAGGCATGTGTAAAACTGTTACAGTTGTCATTAACACATATGCAAACCAGGCGTTTTCTAAACCAACGTCTCCTTCTTTTAACTTCAAATTACTTTCAAACATTATATTTATTCAAAAGTTAATAAAATTACAATATTTATATAAAATCAAATGTTATGTATATTTAGAAATAAATCAAACATATGATTGCACATGAAAAATTATTACTCATAAAATATAATCAAATAACTATATTATAATAACTACGTCGTTATAGGTGTAAATTACTATTACATGAAATAGAATGAAAATATATTACAAAAAACCATAAAGAGCATTTTAAAAAAGATATTAACATTTGTGAACATATAAACTAGTAATTTACACGAATGGAATTTAGTTTTATACACGTGTAAAGTTATCATTTATGTATATGTAAAACTTACCATTTGCACATAAAAATAATATTATAACTTACTTTTTTTTATTACTTAACACATTTGAAAGCTCACTTTTATATTTCAAATATTTTTTACATTTAAATTTAATAAATTTTAATCTATGTATGTTCATAAATAATTAAAAGATAATTTTTACACAACAACTCTATTAGATTATAAAATTTAAACAAATGACCATATTATAAATATGTTAAAATATGTATGTGTTCTACTTTAATGACACTTTTACATTTGTGTAAAATTTTTTTTACACATGTGCAAACCTTTATTGAACATATGTAGAGTCATTTGTACACACGTGTAAAGGAACATTTCATGAACCAAGAAACGTTTATAGCAATCATTAAATTATAAAAGACTATGATAAATTTTACTTTATTTCAAAATAACTGCAATAACCATCAGTGGTCTGTCTTAGAATTAAATACAATATTTCTAAAGTATAATGCTCAACAAGATGTAATTAACTTTATTCTTATCAACTAGTTGCTTTTCCACCCGCGCTTCGTGGCGGGGTTCGAACATGAGAACGTAGCCTAAGTAACCAGGGCTCAAACATATTATCATAGCCATATACATGATAACTTAGAACCATAATATGTCTCTGATGAACTAAACATCATCATTATCGATCTCATCCTTTAAATATGTCAAATAGAAGATTCAAAACATGTTAAAATTACTATAATAAGGCTCAGAGCAGATGTCCAAAACATGTTAAAATTACTATAATAAGGCTCAGAGTAGATGTCCGGTTGCGGCTGCATACCCAAAAGGGCTGCCAAGCGACGACAACAGAAACCATTTTTGCTTTACAATCATAGCCATTGAACTACCAAACAACCCAAAGTCTCGGGTGAACATTTCACTTCAGATTCATCATCACCGACTTATATAACGAAAGGGACAACATATAATAAGGCTCATAGTAGATGTCCAGTTGCGGCTACATACCCGAAAGGGCTGCCAAGCGACGGCAACGGAGACCATTTTCGCCTTACGGTCAAAGCCTTTAAACTACCAAACAACCCAAAGTCTCAGATGAACACTTCAATTTAGGTTCGTCATCACCAACACATATAACAAAACCCTAAATATTATTGCCTTACGGCCGGGCAACTACACGCCGTCAAGAAACGGGGTAGAGCATAAATCGGCTCATCAACCACTAGATCTGAAAACCCAAAATAGGGGCGCCGGTGAGAAGGATGAGCAGCCAAGTAGGAGGCGAGACGTCATCGCCAACGTGACAGGCCATGCAATTGACGACAAAAGACGTTGTGTGAACTGTAATGGGCTTAATGGTATTTCATCCCAGTTGAATAATGGGCCTGGTCCACGTTATGTTTGAATCCGCACGTGTTTGTTTTCAGTTAGGTTTTAATCGAGTCGTCATGTTTGTCCTGGTTTGTAGGAGATCATGGTTTAGATAGTGGTGAACGTTTTGAGTCTGTTTCGATTTCCGTTTTCATGTTTCCAGCTATTTATAGCTCAGTTGTTAATGAATGAAGTACCAGAAATTGTGAGATCATAGTGTGATACCTTTTTACAAGTGGTATCAGAGCGCAAATACTGGGAGAGAAAATCGAGAGGAGAGTGCATCTTCTTCCATGGCTGAAAAAACATCAGGGTTCCAAGCTCCTACAGTCCCCAAGTTTGACGGGGACTACGATCATTGGAGCATGGTGATGAAGACGTTGCTGAGATCGAAGGAGTACTGGATGGTGATTGAACCAGGGTTTACTGAACCTCGTGAAGGAGAGCAAATCACCCCCACTCAGCGAACAAACCTTGAAGCGATGAGATTGAAAGATCTGAAGGCTAAGAATTACTTGTTCCAATCGATTGACAAGCAAATTCTGAAAACGATGTCCCAAAGGAGACGGCAAAAGAAATTTGGGACACCATGAAGGGAAAGTATCAAGGTAATGCACGGGTAAAAAGGGCCAAACTTCAGAGACTACGTAGAGATTTCGAGACCCTTGAGATGAGGGAAGGAGAAGGAGTCGCTGAATACCTTGGACGTGTGATGACTGTCGCCAACGACATGAGGAATTTCGGTGAAGATATGCCAGACGTAAAGATCGTGGAGAAAATTCTCAGGTCTCTAACTGAGAATTACAACTTTGTTGTATGTTCCATAGAAGAGTCCAAGGACACTGACAACCTCTCAATAGATGAACTACAAAGCTCCCTTCTTGTTCACGAACAAAAATTGTCTCGCAAACCATCTGATGACCAAGTGTTGAAAACAGAACTTGAATCATCCGGTGGACGAGGGCGTGGACGAGGAAGGGGCTCCCCTAATAGAGGATGAGGACGTGGTCGAGGAAGATCAAGACCAGACTTTGATAAGTCGCTTGTGGAATGTTATCGATGCCATCATTTAGGTCATTTCGCTTATGAATGCACCCGGGGGGATAAGGCTGTGAACTATGCTGAATTTGACGAAAATGAGGATTTGTTGTTGATGACCCATGCTGTGATACGTGAAGATCAACGATCAGGGTTTTGGTTCCTTGATTCGGCATGCTCAAATCACATGACTGGAGCTCGAGAATGGTTTGTGAGTCTTGATGAAAGCTTTTCTCACACAGTGAAACTTGGAAATGATCTGTGACTTTCTGTGAAAGGAATAGGTGACGTAAGACTTGAGGTTGAAGGTATAATTCAAATTGTCACAAAAGTATACTACGTTCCTGAACTCACTTCAAGTCTTATTAGCATTGGGCAATTGCAAGAAAGAGATGTCACTGTGGTGATCAAACATGGGGAGTGCAAAATATATCACCCACAAAGAGGAGTGATTATCACCTCAAGAATGAAAAAAAATAGAATGTTTGTTGTAAAGGCTAATATGAAATCAGTGGAAGGGAAGTGTTTCAAGACAAAAAGAGATAGTCAATAACAACTTTGGCACAGAAGATTGGGTCACGTGAACAACAAAAGTCTAAGAACTATGCAGTTCAATCACATGGTGGAGGGATTGCCTCAAGTAGCCGAGTCAAGCAAAGCATGCGAAGTTTGTAGTCTGGGAAAACAGAAAAGGGAGAATATGCCCAAGAAAAGCTTATGGAGGGCATCCAAAAGGCTGGAACTTATCCACACTGATCTGTGTGGACCCATCACTCCAACATCTCCAAGTGGGAAAAGGTACGTTATGATTTTCATTGATGATTTCTCACATAAGGGATGGGTGTATTTCCTTGAAAGGAAAAGTGAAAGTTTGGAGTATTTTAAGAAATTCAAGGTCATGATTGAAAATGAAACTGAGTTGAAAATAAAGTGTTTAAGAAGTGATCGTGGAGGTGAATTTACTTCAAAACAGTTCAACGTATTTTATGAGAACCATGGAATTAAAAGACAACTTACCTCTGCATACACTCCACAACAAAATGGAGTGGCTGAACGTCGTAATAGAACTCTCATGGACATGGTGAGGTGTTTGTTGATTGAAAGAGGCATGCCTAATTATTTTTGGTCAGAAGCTACAAACTGGGGATGCCATATATTAAACAAATGTGCAACAACATCTGTAATGAATATGGTCCCTGAAGAAAGATGGTCTGGAAAAAGGCCAAATGTGAGTTATTTTAGGATATTTGGGTGTATCGGTTATGTGTTGATTCCTTCACAACTAAGGACTAAGCTAGACAACAAAAGTGTCAAATGTGTCTTCTTAGGAATTAGTAAGGAGTCAAAGGCATATAGAATGTACGACCCCACCCAAAAGAAGATTATTATAAGCAAGGATGTGATTTTTGAAGAAAGTGAATGTTGGGAATGGGGAGCTGAAGTGACCAGTCATAATGAATTCACTGTTCCTGACAGTGACTCATCAGATGAGCAAGAAAGAGAGCATGTGGAGATACAGGGTGATGTGACAGATCCACTTTTGCCTAACTCCTTCCCGGTTCAAGGTAATGACTCTGAAGAAACAAGTGGTGAAGGGAGTGGTTCAAATCCTTGCAATAACTCTCAGTCAATTACTTCACAGCCTACTGATCATCAAGAAAGTCACACACCTCAAAGAGAGAGAGCTGAATCATCGAGAAGAAATATAAAGACACCTAGCTGGCTGAACGATTATGTAAGTGGGGAAGGAATATCTGAGGATGAGGTGGATTTTGCTATGTTTAGTACACTTGATGATCCTGTTACATTTGAAGATGCTGTTAAGGAGACAAAGTGGGTAAAGGCTATGGAGAGTGAGATGAAGTCCATCATGAAGAATGAAACATGGGAGTTAGTTGATCTCCCTAAAGGAGTCAAGCCGATTGGTGTAAAATGGTTATATAAAACGAAGTTGAATGAAAAAGGAGAAGTTTACAAATACAAAGCCAGGTTGGTGGTGAAGGGATATTCTCAGAGAAAAGGCATTGATTATGATGAGATTTATGCACCTGTAGCACGTTGGGATACGGTTCGAAGCATCTTAGCCATGGCAGCTCAAACGGGTTGGGTCATTTATCAACTAGACGTCAAGTGTGCGTTCTTGAATGGAGAACTAAAGGAAAGAGTTTTCATACATCAACCACAAGGTTTTATCAAGAAAGGTGAAGAACACAAGGTGTGCAAATTGAAGAGAGCGCTGTATGGATTGAAACAAGCTCCTCGAGCTTGGTTCAATCGAATTGAAGGGTACTTTCTGAAGGTTGGGTTCGTAAAAAGTTGCTATGACCACACTCTTTTCATCAAGAAACTAGCAGAAGGGGTGGTAATTGTCAGCCTCTATGTTGACGATCTAATTTACACAGGGAGTAGCAAAGACATGTGTGAAGAGTTTAAAAATTCTATGATGAAGGAATTCGAGATGACGAACTTGGGAAAGATGAAATACTTCCTTGGAGTTGAGGTAAATCAAGGAGATAATGGAATTAGTGTGTCTCAACAGAAGTATGCAAGAGACATTTTGAATCGGTTTCATATGTGGGAAAGCAATGGAGTGAAAAATCCGATCGTGCTTGGAACTAATGTGACAAAAGCAGGCGTGGGAAGAAAGGTGAACAAGACAGAATATAAAAGTTTAGTTGGGAGTCTCATGTACCTCACCGTTACAAGGCCGGATTTAATGTATTCGGTCAGTTTCATATCCAGATTCATGTCTAACCCACGAGAAGAACATCTGTTACTAGCAAAGAGAGTTCTGAGGTATGTAAAAGAAACTTTTAACTTTGGATTATTTTATGATGGCATGAAGGGAGGAGGATTGCAGGTGTTTACCGACAGTGATTATGCACGAGACACGGAAGACAGGAAATGTACTTCAGGTTATGCCTGCATTCTGAGTCATGCAGCCATATGCTGGAGTTCCAAGAAGCAAGAAATTGTCACACTTTCATCTACAGAAGCTGAGTATGTAGCGACAACCATTTGTGCTTGTCATTGTGTTTGGTTAAAGGGATTGTTAGAGGAAATAAGTGGTGAGTCTTTGGGCATGATTGACATACAGTGTGATAATAGCTCTACCATTAAACTGTCAAAGAATCCAGTGATGCATAGACGAACCAAGCATATTGACGTTCGTTTCCATTATTTGAGAGACTTGGTGAATGAAGGCAAGGTTCATCTGAAGTTCTGTTCTACGGCAAATCAAATAGCAGACTTAATGACCAAACCTGTGAAGCTTGAAGTGTTTGAGAAGATGCGAAGAATGTTGGGAGTTCGTAAGATTGTAGTGTAAACTGAAGTATGAGCCCATCTTCAGTTTAGGGAATGATATGTAATGGGCTTAATGGTATTTCATCCCAGTTGAATAATGGGCCTGGTCCACCTTATGTTTGAATCCGCACGTGTTTGTTTTCAGTTAGGTTTTAATCGAGTCGTCATGTTTGTCCTGGTTTGTAGGAGATCATGGTTTAGATAGTGGTGAACGTTTTGAGTCTGTTTCGATTTCCGTTTTCATGTTTCCAGCTATTTATAGCTCAGTTGTTAATGAATGAAGTACCAGAAATTGTGAGATCATAGTGTGATACCTTTTTACATGAACAATGATTGAGAGGCGGGGGCGAACTACCGCCGTCAGGCGGCGGTGGCACCACTGACGATTGGAACGTCGGCGCGCCCTGCCATTGTTGGGCGGCGGCGACACCACCGGCAACGGGAAGCAACCCAACCGACACACTCTCTCTCTACAATAAAAAACCCAGTGTAACTATGAGAAATATTCTTTTTTCTATGGGTATTAACTCACATCAAAGGGTAAAATGCAAACCTCAAAAAAACCTTGTGGCAAAACCATAAAAAAAAAAAAAAAAGCAACTGCAGATCAAACTGCTTTATTTATATATAGGATTACATATGCTTATGCTAAACACTAAAGGAGTAAACTTTTGATATCATAAATTTTAATACTAGTATAATCATCTAATTTTATTATCCAATATAAATGTTTAGAAGCTCAAAGCTTGTTTCTAATTCAAATTTTTTTTTAAATTGTATGATCTAGAAAGAAAACTTCAATTGGAAGCTCATAATCACTTGTTAATTAATTTACAACTAATATGCAATTATAACAAAAAGTGAAACTAATAATTAGATCGAATATACTAACACAAGTGTGTGCGAAAGACAATTTTCAATATGTTTGTTTTATCATATTTGTGAGCCATTTATGAACTTGAGATCTCAAATCAATCGAACAATTTCGAATACCATTCCAATATTGACATCATATCGAATAAAACTTATCTATTTTACCTTTGATTCCTCGATCAGAATATTTGAAATTCTAGGAAGTTGAGTTAATCTAATGTATGGTTTGTAACATCCACACATTTTCAAACTATAAACCCAAAACCCAAATCTGTTTGAATCAATTTTGTAAATCAAATTCATTATTTAGTCATTTTATTTATTTTGTGTTTCAAATACAATAAATGTGTCACTTAATCAATATAATTTAATTTTATAATTTACTAAATAAATTTTATAAATTCTAAAAGGTTATTAATATTTATAACATTTTAAATCTTCAATTAAAATAAATAATAAAATTGCAAAGTTTTTGTGGGTTTATAAAGTCTATAAAGATTTTATAAAAAAATAAGTTGACTAAATTAAAATTATGGTTTTAATATATTTAGAGTTTAAATTGTAATTATTCTTTTATTTATTTATTTTATTTAAGTTTATATTTATTTCAAATTCCAATCATAACCTTCTTTTGAAAGACTTGTAACTCATCATTAACACCACTCATAACCCCCTCCTAGCCTCAACTATAAAAGAAAGCTTTAGTCCTCACTTTTCATTTGTTCATTCTCTAAAAATCTCACTCACAAATCTTTTTTTCATCCATTGGTTTTGATCAATTTCAAAAATTTTATTTTACAAGTAATTTCAAATTTTTTTTAATAATAAGGTAATCTTATACTGATTTATTAATCTTATGTTGCTTTTATATTACGCATTTCTATATTGTTTCAATCATCCTAACATCCATGTTTCTTACTTTTATTATTTCTTTTACTAAATTTCTTTTTAATTTTAATCATTATCATTTAATCATTAACCTTCTAACATTCACTAATCTTATAACAATCACTAACATTCCTAAATCAAGCTAATAACACACTAACGACGTCTATGCTGCCGTATTCGGTTATTTCATAAGATTGTTTCTTTAAATGACGGCTATGTTGAAGTCTTGGAACATTCTTTATAACTCAAATGGAGTCTAATATACTGTATATCGACATATTAAAATTTTTTCTAACCCGTTTCATGCTTTAACAATTTTAAAAGTGCACATAAGTACCTTAAGTGTTGTTTGTTTTTTCTATAGTAAAATGTATGCAGTCTGCAGACCACATCTGCAGACATCTGCAGGAGAAGAGGTGGACCAAACGTATGCAGTCTGTAAAAAGAAGACTGTTTATTTTAACATCTGCAGACTGTTAAAATATTCTGCAATTAAAATACACCAACCAACGAAAAGGGTTTCAACCAAACTCATCAAACCAAAGTTATCAAAAATGAAGAATGCAACAAGAAAAACCTCTAAAAACACCATTCAAGAAAAAACACCAACCAACGAAAAGGGTTTCTACCAAACTCATCAAAAATGAAGAATGCAACAAGAAAACCACCAAAATCAAAATGGGGCAAACAACAATCACCAATGTGTGAGTACTTACTTGAACTTTGTACCAAAAACCGAGTCAAATAATTGAAGTTTTTCCAAGAAAAATTGAGGGATTTGAGTGATTTCTTCATAAGAAGCTTCTGGTGAAGGGTATGTGGTCATGGATGTACCGTAACCATTGGTAAAGACTGCCGTTGTTGGGTCATATGAGAGATAAGGGGTCGACATTTTAACAGTGAAGGTGGAGGTAGTGACCGACGACAGTCGGGAAGGTGGAGGCGGCGACGGGGCTGTAGGGGGGTGGCGACGGGCTAGCGTGGTGTACGCGGCTGGAGGTCGGCGACCGGGGGGCTGTAAGTCGGCGTGGCAGGAGGTCGGCGGTGGCTGCAAGGGCTGCGGTGGCTGGGAAGATGAGGGGGGGGAGGAGGAAGGAGGTTTGGGTCTTTGTTTTGAAGGTGAAGAATGAGAAGAGGGTAGAAGTGAATGGTTTATGTCTTCACATAGATCTCAGGAAGACCTTTTTTAATGAAAAATATTCCAAAAACAAACACTATTTAGACCTCAAAGTCTACACGTGGTCTAATCAGGGCAGACAAAAGAGGTCGAGAAGTGCTTTTCAGAAAAAAAACTGCCCCTTACTAAAATTTTGGCAGAATGTAGTCTGAATCATAACTTGTTCATAACAAACTAAATTTGAGTAAACTCAAACTCCAATATTAAGTTCATCGAATTATCTTTTTAACGATAGTTTATACGTATTCAAACTCAATCGGACGACTCAACAATAGCCTTCACAAGATATGTGCGCATTTCAAAACCTTCTGTCTTGTGCTATAGTTTTGACCTATTTTCGGGTCTTTTCATAAAAACTTTCCTAAGCAAAAGTTGTTAGCGAGACTCTAAACTAGTTAAGTGTAAAGTTTTATAATTTTATGAAATCGTCTGATATTTTTAAAACCTGTTAGAACACATACCAAACATTCTGCCCCAGAATATAAAATTTGTGCAATAATCATCTTTCAATCTAGCTTTCGCCTTTTGGCATTCTCTAAACGTTCTAACTTCTTGTAATGAATTCCAACCTCAAGTTATTATTATTTTTTATTCTTTAGGACATCGCCCTTGACTCTTGAACATCTAAACTTTCTTATGAATCCTACAACCATCATTATACAATGTGAGTATTGATACCCTTTTTTATATGTTTTATATTTTGGAGAAATCATGTGATTTAATATTCAATCATTGATAATCATTGATATTTATTGTTATTCTATTTCTAAATTCAATTCAAGACATACTATGATATTACTTACAATTATGTGTTCATAGTTAGATAAACTTGATGACAACATAATCATTAATTATGTAACCACGGTAACAATAATAGATCTATTGGTTTGACAAACCTATCCCATTTGTGTATTCACGAGGTGATTGAAATCTGAATCATACATTTTATAAGGCTTCGTCTACGGACCGAGTCAATTCAGTCATTAGGTTTTATTGTGTTGGTTTGTCTTTTATGTTACACTATTATATTATAAGTCTTAACATTGTGATGTGAATTGAATTGTTTTCAATCATTTTAATCAATCTATATATGTATTCACACCTATGGTTACTCACCGGCTAATTCGTTAGCTGAGCTGTTACTTTTTCACATGATTTCAGGAATGTTGATTAGTGGAATTCTTCATGCTTATTTAAAAGTTCGACCTAGTTTAATAAATGGCTTTTGTTATATTTATTTGGATTATTGTTTAATTATAATGTATTGTTTGATTAGTATTATTCGATTAAAATGACATTTAATATTATTTTAACTTATTTAATTTCATGTGCTGTGAACAATCGATTTACATTCGTCCGCTGCGATGATTTCGTCGCCGGTCGAGGTGTGACATGGTTTACAAAACGTCAGGTTTACACATGTGTAAAAATAGTCGTAACAAATTTACACATGTGTAAAAAGTAGCTTTAACAATTTAAAAAAAGGTTATTATTATTTTTATTTATATACTATAGTCTAATAAAAGATTAAAAAAATGTTTGTTTTTATCGTATTATATTATATGAAAAATGAGTTTGTATACAAAAGTTATGATTATCTAAATAAGTAGGGTGAGTTGATAAAGAGATAGAAAATAAAAATAATAATAATTTACATTTATACCCCTCTTTAAATCCAAACTACTCATTACTAACAATATATTATTTTATTACCAAAAAAAATGACCATAGATCAAATTTCGGCTAGGATGTAGTTAAAGGGTTTTCACAACATGGATGAATTTTCATTTGAACTCTATCCTATATATAATGAAAACTCATCAGTGTTGTGAAAAATAATGTTTTCAAAACCGTATCGGACGTCAAACCAAACGCCTTATTTGTCCGTTGGTCGGATCGAATTTAACAACCGGATGACGTCATATATATATGTAGTTATATATATAATTCAATATAAGTAATTTATATGTGTATTTAATATTCTTATATCCAACACAACAATATATTGTTCAACCTCCTCTTTTTACCCATTAAAATCCAAAAAATTTAAAAAAAAAAAACAAAATCCGGTCCAACCACCGAACTGTGACGAACCGGCCGATCGAACCACTTCCAAAAAAATTGATGTAGCCCGGTTCGGTCACCCATCCGATTCACGGACGGACTAACTGATCCAATCTGATCCGATCTTCAAAACAGTGGTAAAAACCCTTAAACTATATCCCAGCCATTTATCATAATTTGATGTATGAGCGTTACTTTTTAATAATAAAATAATATATTGTTAGCAATGAGTGCTTAGGATTTAATAATGGATACAAAGGTAATTATTTTTTTAATTTCTCTTTCTTAATCAACTCCTCCTACTTTTTAAATCATCATAACTTTCGCATACAATCTCATTTTTCATACAACATAATACCTTTTTTTAATTTTTAATTATACTATAGTCTAGAAATAAATACAGTAATAATTTTTTTAAAGTGTTACAGCTACTTTTTTCGCATGTGTAAATCTATTACAGCTATTTTTACATATGTGTAAACATGCGTTTTGTAAACCATGCATTTAGATTAACTAGACTTGCTAGAAGTTTAATTATTCTGATCGAGGATATCACAGGTAACACTGATAAGTTTTGTTCGATATGATGTCAATATTACACTGGTATTCGAAATTGTTCTATTGTTTGTGATGTAATTTGAATTCACATGATTTGAGTTATAAACAGATCTAATTTTGCTTTCTTAATTGCATAAATGGCCCGCAAATGTGATAAAACAAGTATATTGAAAATTGTCTTTCACACTCACTTGTGTTAGTATATTCGTTCTGATTATTAGTTTCATTTTTTTTTTTCAATTGCATATTAGTTGTAAATTAATTAGCAAAGTGATCCTGACCTTCCGATCAAAGTTTTCTTCCAATTTCTTCCCATTGAAGTTTTCTTTCTCGAACAATCATCAATGACGAATTTGTCTACAAATCTGCTTGTGATGAGATCCAGGCTGAAAAACAGAAAACCATCAATACTTGCCACAGAAAGAAATGTCTCCTTGTGACCACTATTAGCGTGTGAATAAATACTTGTTCTTGGTGAATAATGGTAATGAAAGTAAGGAAAAAAGCCCAGTAATGTACAGAAGAAAATGAAATGAATATTACATCACCCCATTACATATTAATAGTACCCGAATTAGGGTTATAACTTTGTTTAACGTGAGGGTGTCTAATAGGGGAACACGTATATCATGATTTGAGATCCTTCATCCTGATTAGTGGTGGTTGAATATTTATATCTAGGGTGTCACATAGCATAACCGTTTATGGTTCCCACACCTACTAACCAAATTAGGTCATGCCACCTAGATTGCTCGAAGAGAAATTCAAACCTTTACTCTTCAACTGCTTTTACTTTTTAGTAAAATTCATTACTTTTATTATGTAATGCTATTAAAATTCTTTATAAGTTTCTGACATACTTTATTAACATTATTTTACAAGTAAAATACGTTATGCTGATAACAAACTCTTAACCCTAAGCATACACGTGAGTTTGACAACGATTATGCCTATAGTTAAACATTAAAAAGCGAAAGACTACACATATTACACCATGGTCATGATGAATTTAGCTTTCAAGGCTGGAGTTCTTCTCATCATCCGCACAACTTGATAACAAACGAACCTTCATACTATTGTTTGTCAAGACTTCTAGATATTATTTCTATTTGAGTAAATTACCATTTGCATCCCTGACATTTGCCCATTTTAACCACTTGTATCCCTGTAGTTTCAAAATTGCCATCCGCCCCCTAACGTTTCATTTTTATTTCCATTTGAGTCCAACACACTAACGTCGTTAAATTTTTTCGTTAATTTTTATAAAATGACAAAAATACCCTTGTAATTTCAGGGATGCGATTGGTAATTTACTCTTAAATAAACTACCCTGATGAAATCAGCTTGGACTCATGATGAACATGAATAAAAGGTTGATTTCCCCAAGGATCTTTTCAATATCTCTCAATAATCAACAAACAAGAACTATGGTGTGGAAACCCATGATTCAAGTGTATGAAATCAGTGTGTGTGTGTGTGTGTTTGTGTGTGTTTGAATGCTCGAAAATAATAATAATTGCTTGATTGTTCAAAAAGCTTAGAAAGGATTAGGGTAGTGTGCTATTTATAGCCTATACACAAAAGCTATATACAATTACTAAACTACTCTTATGTAAATAAAATTACATAGAAAATAATCCTAAGTCTACAAGTCATCCGCTGTGGAGAATAAGCCATCCTCTGTTGAGAAGACTTGTCATCCGCTATGCATAGTGTTTGTTCATCCGTTGTGGAATGTTCATCCGCTGTGGATGAACATCCGCTGTGGAATGTTCATCCGCTGTGGATGAACATCCACTATGAATGTTGGCCGCTGTATGTTCTTCATCCGTTGTGGGATGGATGTTCATCCGCTGCACACACTTAGAGAGATTTCTTCATTCGCTGCTGATGATCTTTATCCGCTGTGGACTCTTTCTTCATCCGCTGCAGACACTTGTCAAAATTTCTTTTATGTACAAACCTGAAAACGAAATTTAAACAAATATTAGTGATTGATATGAATGTTAATGATGTTAATATGTTATTAAATGATTGTTTTGGATGTTAAAACACATTATGTTTGTTTGTTTGATATGGCAAGCATCATACTTTTTATGCATTAATTCTTAATGCAATTGTTGAGTCCAACAATACTCCCCCTAAGTATGATGTTGCCAACAGTTTTCTGTTTGCTTGTTTAATGTTTTGTCTGTTAATAATGAGATGTGTGTGTGTGTGTTTATTATGAACGGTAGTTGTTTGTTTGTTTGTCTTGAATGTTATGCATGTTTAGTTGTTTGTTATGAGTGATTTAATGTTTCGAACATGTTGTTATACCTTTTCGATCAACAAATCAATGATAAACCAGAGTTTGATTGGGTTTAGATTAAACAGAGTAACTAGGGTTTACGAGGGTTTTGAAGTGTTTGAAAATTTTTGACTGTTTACTCTCTCTCTTTTTACTGGTGAAAAAGAAAAAATGTGCAAGTATGGTTTATATGCACAGCGGACAAAAGATTATCCACTGTGGATACAGTGTTCATGCGCACAACATCCGCAGTATGAACAGTGTTCATGCGCTGTGCATTTTACACTGCGCTGTATGATGTACTGTGCACATAACGGATGGACAATTTGTTCATGCGCTGTGCACATAGCTTATATGCTGTGTATGACAACTATAGTCACAGCGGATGAACATTTTGTTCATGCGCTGTAAACCCTTGGACCATTGTACTGATTGTTCACAGCGGATGAACATTTGTTCATGCGCTATGGACACTTGAATGATTTGATGGTTTGTTCACAGTGGATGAACAATGTTCATGCGCTGTGGATCCTTGGATCATATGTTTGATATGTTCACATCGGATGAGCAAAGTTCATGCGCTGTGGAACCTTTGAATGTTTTAATGAATATTTACAGCGGATGAACCTTGTTCATGCGCTGTGGATACTTTGAATGTTATTGAGAGGATGTTCACAGCGGATGAACAGTGTTCATATGCTGTGGACACTTGTAATGTTTTGTGTGGTACTGTTCCCACAGCGGATGTTATATTTGTTCATCCGTTGTGTGAACAGTTGTCAAAAATTTAAAAATTTTGTATGTTTTGAAATCTTTTCTTCTGAAGCAAATATTTTACTTTCGAAGGAAATTTTATTTTATTTTAAAAACAAATTTGTTTGTTTTTTCTTCCAAAAGAAGATTTTGAATGTTAAATTTTGTTTAAATCAAAATGTTTGTTTAAAATTTGATTTAAAATGTATGTTAAAATATTAAATTTTAACATATTCAATATATAGATGATGTGATATCACTCATAAGCAATATTATGCAATAAAATAAACAAATGTATGCGTGTCAACCTTTTGTTTGTTAGTGTTGGCTTGACATGGCTTTCTTTGATTTTCAAAACATGATAAATAATGCACAATTATGTTGCCTTTGATAATTCCATGTTCAATTTCTCCCCTTAAATTTTTGCATAATTATAAAAACTTTTTATAAAATGATAAAAATTTATATGATTTAATATGAAAATTATCAAAGTCCAATTTTCTTGTTTGTTAATAATGTAGCAAGAGAAGATATTATCTTACTAAAAATGAATGTTTATCATTTTTTACACATGAATCTCTTGCACATACCATGAGATCATACTAGTCTAAATTTCTCACTGAGTTGTTTGTATGGTTTTGAGAATAGACATAGACAAGTACAGTGTTGATTGTAGATATATTGGTCCACTTAAACTCAAGCATGGTATTAATGGTTGATTTACACAGTGTGATTATCATGTTTTGAGTTTATTGACATGAGATGTATGTACCCCACATCTGATTGTATGATTGGTACAACCCTTCTCAAGATATGCTAGAAAGCACTTTCAATACTTGAAACCTAGCTACTTAGGAGTATAAATGCTCAATATGATCCATGATGGTTGATCCTCATTGGAATTTTTTTTCACTTCACTTTGGAAGGTGATCCTCTTTAGGATTCTTTTGATTCATTCACAAGGAATGTAGTCATAAAGACTTTATTGGTTATTCATCCAAGATGGATGTGTTTCTCTTTAGGAATCTTTTTGGATCATGATTTAGGTCATTCAGGTCTGTGCTTAGCACAACAAAGAATGCCTATGTGTACTCCAGGTTTATGATTATCATAACAAAGAAGACACTTGTATGATTGAGCAATTTATAAACTGTTTCACTTGGTGTATTGTAGTTACTTTGAAAGCAACCTATATTGGATAGATTAATATTCACCATAAACCAAGATGTGTTGTTAACCACCCATTCATGATGATTTAGTTCTTCACTGTTGAATGTGATTTTATGTGTCCCATGCTGAACCTACCCACATATCAAATAAAGTATTGTCAGTCTTTATTAGTGGAAAAGGACTCAAGTGAAGAATGATGCTAGTGTACTATTATTTCTCATGAAATGTATGTGTGAGATATAGTTAAAAAATGATTTGATTGCATGATATCTTCATTTTGAAAGATGCAAATTTGATGTTAATCTTGGACTATGACAAAATCAAGTATGTTTGATTTTAATGTTTGGAAAACATTAATTTGTTGTTTCATAGTTGATCATACCAAGTGACTGAACTAAAAATTTAAATCTTGTTGAATCAAATGGTTTTGTAAAAAGATCAGCCAACTGATTGTCTATATAGACCTTGATCAACTTGATCAGACCTTTTTCTGAACAATCTCTCAGAAAAAGATATCTGATCTCTATGTGTTTGGTTTTTGAATATTGAACAGGATTGTCTGTTATAAACATGGCTGCAGAATTGTCAATGTGTATGGGTATTTTAAGAAAATTAAAGCCATAGTCAAGCATTTGATTTTGAATCCATAGCACTTGAGAACAGCATGCAGAAGCAGCTATGTATTCTGCTTCAGTTGTTGACACAGAGATATTTGTCTGCTTCTTGCATTGCCAAGAGATCAATCTTGATCCAAGAAACTGGTAGCCTTCACTGGTTGATTTCCTGTTGTTATTGCCTCCCCCGTAATCACTGTCTGTGTATGCACATAATGAGAAATCTCCATCTTTAGGATACCACAAACCAAGACCTTGTTTGCCTTTCAAGTATCGAAAGATTCTCTTTACAGCATTTATGTGTGATTCCTTGGGATCTGCTTGATATCTTGCACACATGCATACTGCATACTGCATACATGATATCTGGTCTGCTTGCTGTAAGGTACATCAGAGAACCTATCATTTCATTCACAAGTTGGACATATCTATGCAACTTTTGAGGAATTGACTCCCCATGTATGTGACGGAAGGTTTCATATTGGGTCCTCAGTTTTTCCTTTTTGAATTCCCTAATTTCCTCACTTCCATCACACATTATGTGAAGAACCTTCCATAGTTCATGAGCAGTTTTGAAATTTTCGACCCGTATCAAATTTTCAAAAGGCAAATTCATAGCTAAAATGCTATATGCCTTCATGTCTGTTTTGACCCGCTTAAGGTCATCACCAGCTACACTTTTCAGACTAACTGGTTTTTGTATGTTATAATCTGGTCCTAGTGTCAGTGGGATGTAAGGACCTTCAGTAATTGATGTCCATAAATCTGAATCTTGATATGTAATCCAATTCCTGAACATGATTTTCCATTGCTTGAAGTCTGATTTGTTCTTCAACTTTGGGAGTTTTAGTCCACTGTTAGAACTCATCATTTCATTAGCCATGTTTGTTTGATTTAAACTTAATAAATATTAAGTTAAATTGGTTTGTTTAAATTTTAGTCCGGTGCTAAAATTTTAATTAATCCTAATTGTATCTAGGATTTGTTTGTTAATTTGATAAACTAAGTTGTTTTAATTGTTTACCAAATAAAGAAATTAATTAATTAATTAATTAATTAATATCCTATGTTTGTCTCTTTCTTTGTCACATATGACAAGAAAGATTATGGATGATGGAATATTTGTCTTTTAGTGCAAAAACCCTACAAACAGATTTTGTCTTATGTTATACAACTTTTTGGATCAAAAAGTTGATTTTGAAAACTTCTCAAACAAGACAACTAGTTTTTCGATAGTTTTATCAAAAACAACAAACACAATTCCCATGAATTGTGTATGCAAAACCTAGGGTTTTCCTAGGGTTTTGTTGTGATGTTTTTTAAAATATTCAACCCGATGGTTGAACAATGAACAAAATATGTTTCCAGTGGGATTATCACTAGTGTATGATGATTATGAACAATCTAATTGATTTAGAATGCTCACAAAATGCTTTGTTTTGAAGAACAATCAATAAAACAGTGTTGAAATTTTTTTAATGATGTTTCGAAGCTAAAAACCTTTTGTTTGAAGATGTTTTAACAACTGATGAACAATACCCGTGTATTGTTTCACAAAAACTTGTGTTGTTTGTGATGTTCAAGCTGAAAAATCAACAAAACTTCTTCAAAAGGCATAAAATGATTCAGAAATCATATTTGTTTGCATTTGTTGTATGTTAATAGTAGAAGAAGATGAGTTTGAAGACCATTAAGCTTGTTGATATGTGTTTTTGAAGCTAATGAACCACTGAAATCAATGTTGTTGAATGAGAGGATCGAAATCAATGAATGATTGAGCCAATGCTCTGATACCACCTGATGAAATCAGCTTGGACTCATGATGAACATGAATAAAAGGTTGATTTCCCCAAGGATCTTTTCAATATCTCTATATAATCAACAAACAAGAACCATGGTACGGAAACCCATGATTCAAGTGTATGAAATCAGTGTGTGTGTTTGTGTGTGTTTGAATGCTCGAAAATAATAATAACTGCTTGATTGTGTTAATTGTTTAAAAAGCTTACAAAGGATTAGGGTAGTGTGCTATTTATAGCCTATACACAAAAGCTATATACAATTACTAAACTACCCATATATAAATAAAATTACATAGAAAATAATCCTAAGTCTACAAGTCATCCGCTGTGGAGAATAAGTCATCCGCTGTGGATAATATCTCATCCGCTGTGGAGAAGACTTGTCATCCGCTGTGCATAGTGTTTGTTCATCCGCTGTGGATGAACATCCGCTGTGGAATGTTCATCCGCTGTGGATGAACATCCGCTATGAATGTTGTCCGTTGTATGTTCTTCATCCGCTGTGGGATGGATGTTCATCCGCTGCACATACTTAGAAAGATTTCTTCATCCGCTGCTGATGATCTTCATCCGCTATGGACTCTTTCTTCATCCGCTGCAGACACTAGTCAAAATTTCTTTTATGTACAAACCTGAAAACGAAATTTAAACAAATATTAGTGATTGATATGAATGTTAATGATGTTAATGTGTTATTAAATGATTGTTTTGGATGTTAAAACACATTATGTTTGTTTGTTTGATATGGCAAGCATCATACTTTTTATGTATTAATTCTTAATGCAATTGTTGAGTCCAACATACCCCCATCCCACCCCACCCCACCCCACCCCACCCCACCCTTTTATCTTCTCTCTCTCTCTCTCCTCTCTCTTCACTAGGTATAGTCAACAATCAAAATATTAAACTCACTCACACAAAAAACACCAGAAAAAATGGAAGCTTGGAGGACGAATCAAGAAGAACAAGAACATCAGAAGCAGAGGTATACTGCAATCTCCACATCCCATCCAAAATCCCCAAATCAATACCTTCATTACCCACTACATAACTCTCCAAATCCACCTACATACCCATCAAATTAACCCAAATGGCGTCGCCGGAAAAGAATGTGCACGGTGGTGGTGATGGGGGGCATGATGGTGGTGAAGGGGGGTTATGGTGTTCATTTTCATCTTTATCGTCATTGTCATCTTCATCTTCATCTTTATCCTTGCGATTCCCCCTGCGGCAGCGTACACCAGATCCTGATAATCCTCCTCCGACGGAGCAAACGGCGTCGCCAGAAAAAAAACGTACATGTGTACCGCCGGGAACATTCCGACCAAACCTCATCTCCGACGAACCATATCTATAAGTGAGTGTACTTACCATATCTGTAGCCAGCGATGCCGGAGAAAGATCGGTAGAGACCGCCGGAGTAGAAGCTCCGGTGGGCGGCACTGGCGGGCTTAAAGTCAAAGGAGAAGGTGCAGTGCCGGAGTTGGAGATGACACGGGCACAGGCACAAGGGGAGAAGCCAAGGGAGCCGGTGGTGGAGTTGCAAGTGGTGGCGATACGACGGGAGGAGTTGCAAGTGACAGTATTGCGACTGGAGGAGGGGTGGCCGGTGGTGGCAATGCAACGGGAGGAGGGGTGGCTCGCTGTGACAACTCATCCAAAACTCACACGATATCGATTTCCTTGTGCCAATGCAGTAGACCAGTAATGGAACACTCACCATGTAACGCAATTTTCGGGACGAAAATTCTTTCAACATGGGGATAATGTGACATCCGGTAATTTTCCGTTACCAAACTCCGTTTGTTCCGTTAAGTCTTGCATACACGTGTCGGGAGCACACACTAGTTGTCGTTGAACGTTGGTGACTTAACAGTAATCAGTAATGTTAAATTGATGATAACTAAGTTAACAATGTGATTATTAAGTTATGCTTATGTGATTTAGATGTTAACTGTAATTTTATCGCGTAACGTGAAAACGTGCATATTTATTTCGTGTGTTTTGTGATAAATGGGAATTATGCATGATTGTTATTTGTGATTAATAATAATTGTATTTAGTAGTTAAAAACTATTTAAAAACTATTCAAAAAGCCTAATCTTTATAAAATACAAATTATAAGGGTTAAAAGGGTAATTATCATTAATAAAATTTAATCAAAAACCAAAATCCCAAACCCTAACCACCTACGGCCGCGACTTGCACTCCCTCTCCCTCTCCTCTTCGAATTCGACCAAGAACAAGTGAGTAAGCCTCGGATTGGATCGATTTCAAGGGTTAGAAGACATTAGAAGCATCAAAGCTTGTTCCTCTTTGCGATTTTAAGGTTAATTTCGTGTTTCTTTCATGTATTTTGTTCTAGCCGAAAGTTATTTGCGATTTGGATGAATTGGAGGCCGAATGTTGCTTGTTTGTTGATGTTAATGTGTTTTTTAGATAGATTACATGTTAATTAACGTTGATTATGCAAGAAAGTTTGGATTTTGGTTGTTTGTTCATATGATTATCTTGGCTGTGAGTTTGAGGCGAATTTGGATCAAATTGGATGTTGAATGTTGGTTGTTTGATGTTGTAATGATGTTAGTTGGATTGTATATATGCTAGTTAACGTCGATTATGCAAGAAAGCTACGATTTTGATACATTGTTCATAGGTTACTAATAATAGTAACTTTATTTTGCATGAATTGATGATTGGTTGATGTATGAATGTTATGGATGTGTTTGTGATGATGTTTAGATGCTAGATGGTTGATATGAATGTTAGGAATTCAAGAATGCATGTTGTAGTTCATACCTTACTAAAGATAGTAACTTTTGGGTATGAAAGTTGATGAATCATGATGATTAGGTGTTGTTGATCATGTTTAAATATTGTCATGGACTTGAATTGGTATACAATTGATGAATTCATGAATGTAGTGTGAGTTTGATGAATTTGGGATGAACCTTCCCAAAAGGGAAACTTTATTTGTGCAAATCCTTGAATTGGATGATTTGAGCATGTTTGGGATATTAGGATCATGCTAGTGTGTTCATGGATGGTTTCTAAGGTGATTAAATGTGTTGTTTAGGTTATATGAATGTTGATTTGGTTTGTTACCTGTTTTGGCCTGTTGTGATTCGCATGACTTGTATGACAATTGGTTGTATGATGATCTAGGTAGTACATGTGGTTAATGATGTGCTATATGTAATCAAGTTGTATGTTGATCATGTATGACATACTGTTGTGTTAGTATTAACAATTATCACCTATAATGTCACCAACGGGTCAAACGGGTCAACGGGTCAAATGTGTCTTGTCTTTCTTAAACCTTGAGTCTCTTGGTTTGTAGAATACTTAGGGTTTCATGTTGATTCTGTGTACACGTACTTATGTACTCTTGTGTTCTAGGTGACCTTTGAAGGTTGTCTTTTTCTTTCAAGTTAAGCTCTAGGTTAATTCTTGCGCGCATCAGGTGAGTTCTTGCCCCACTCATTTTACATCATCTCTTTTGGGGGAGATAGCATACTGTTGATCATAAACGCTTTTATATATGAGTGTGTATAATATTGATATAGTGCTGTTTACCATGGAAAGTCCTCACACTTTCGGATTGTTAATATTGAATAGCGGGGAAATCTTGGGTAGTACTACTGGGTCTGACGAGCCCCACCTGTGCGACTCGAGGTCAAACGGGTGCAATTTTGTCCTAACACATATTCGTCACGACCTGGTAAGTCGTGACGGGAGGCAACAAACGTAACACAGTCAGCTTCGATCGCGAAATCACTATGATTAATATTTTTATGTTAATAGACTAGCTATCTATTGCAATACACTACTTATGCTCTGGAAACTGTTGATTGGTTTATATTTTAACGCAAACTCTTGAACTCACCAACCATGTGTTGACTTGTTTAGTATGCTATTCTCAGGTTAAGGTTGCCAGTTGCCTAGGAGCACGCACATCAGCATCGTTGAGTTGTCTACATTGTTTGTTTACACATTTGGGTTTATTTTCCTATTAAACATTTGTGTTTGGGGCGCGTATGTTTTGCTCATTCTCTTTACATACTACTTGTTTTGAGTTTTCTAGTTTTAAAAACGCTTCCGCAGTATTTTAAACGTTAACTCTGATTTTGTTTGTTAATCATATAGAGTCGTTCTTGGTAACAAATGACTGAGATCCTGGTATGTCACGCGCCTCGCGGTAAAACCCCGCTCGCGGATTTTTAGGGTGTGACAGATTGGTATCAGAGCCATTGGTTATAGGGAACTAGGTTGCATACACACACTAGACTATAACCGCACAGTTGTTAGTTACTTATCGCTTACTCTCCTTACTGTATACTCATTGGCATACGCAACACGTACTTCGCAGCATGGCATCGTCGTCCAGAATTTAGGCAAGAGACCTGCACGATCTGATTCACCTCCTACTTCTCCCGTACCGGATAGGGGATTTAACTAGCCATGACATCCTTATCCTCCTAGCGAGATAGACTGGGATCAGCCTTTCATACCTCCTGAGCTCGATCCTCCGCGTAACTGGGATTTTTACCCCACTTACATAAACCGTATGGCTTATAGAGAGCGCGTACCACCAGTAGCACCTACACGACCTAGACTAGGTCATCAACCGCCTCTACTTTGCCTACACTTCCTACCTTGAGCATCCCTCTGGAGCAGGCATTTGCAGCTTTGGTAGCCACACTGGACACAGAGCGACAGCGGATTAGAGGACTCACTGATGAGAACTCTGCATTACGATCTGAGATGCGTCAGCTGCGTTTCCAGGTAGATACGCTTCAGGAGCGACTTTCGATGGCCATTGGTGGACATCATACTCTGGCAGGCAACGTGGTAGCACTTAGTGAGCGCATGGACGCACAAGATCACCATAATATGGAGATCGATAATAGGTTTGCTGATTTAGAGGCACAGCTAGCAGCACTCCAGATTGCTGAAGCTCCTGCACCTTTGGTGGACCCTGATGAGGAAGACCCAGAAGAAGAACCCGAGGAAGCCCCCGAAGAAGAACCAGTTGAGATGGATGAGGACAGTGACGGATCTGACGTACTGGACTGATCCTACCTTTTAAATGACTTGGACTATGTAGTGTTTCTTTTCTTTGAAACCTATGTGGGAAGGGTTGTTTCCCACCCAACTGACAAACTTAAATTTTGACATTGATGGAATATTTTGTGACTCAATTGCAAATTATTTATCTTTGATTATTATTTCTATTATAAATGTTGTGGTTGTGGTGAATGCATTATTTCTTATTGTTTACTGTACCTTGATGAGATTAATGTGTTGGATGTTACTCATTATTGTAATTGTGAATTTTAAAGTGAAATATGGACGCACGTGGACGAGGACGTGGGCGTGGTCGTGGACGTGGCGCCGGAGGCCGTGGAGCCGGAGCCATAAACATGACGCCTGCGGAATTGGCGGCATTAATTAATGAACATGTTCAGGCGGCAGTGGCTGCTGCCCAACCGGGACAACCAGCAGGTAAATGATAACAAGAGGTTAAACTGATTATCCTAGTTATTTGTCTAGGATATCTGACTAATGTTTGGGTTGTCAAAACAGGACCACCACCATGTACCTACAAGTCCTTCATGGACTGTAAACCCCATACCTACAGCGGGACGGAAGGAGCTGTAGGGCTTGTAAGGTGGTTTGAGAAGACAGAGTCTGTCTTTGCGAAATGCAACTGCCCGCCTGCTGATCAGGTGAAGTATGCCACCGGGACATTGGAAGGCGCAGCACTTTCCTGGTGGAATGCCCAGGTACAAATGCTGGGTCAAGCCATGGCCAATGAACTACCTTGGGATGAATTCAAAGAAATCATGACTGAAGAATATTGCCCCCGGAAAGAAGTGCAGAAACTGGAGATTGAGTTCTGGCAACTCAAAATGCAAGGCTCAGAAATTGAAGCCTACACAACTCGTACTCATGAGTTAGCCACTTTATGCCCAGGGATGGTGAATGAAATGCACAAGAGGGTGGAGCATTATATACGGGGATTGGTGCCTGAAATTCAAAGTATGGTAACTGCTTCTAACCCCACTACCATACAACAAGCTATCCGAACAGCCCACAGGCTGACTGACCAGGCAGTTGAGCAAGGTCGGTTACCTAAACGGGGTGCGGTGGCAAGCGTGCCCGACCAGAAACGCAAGTGGGATGGTTCAAGCAACAAGGGATCGTCATCCAGCAGCCAATCTCAACCTCAACAACAGCAGCAAAGTCAGCAACAGCAACGGAAGTTCGATAACAACCGAAGCTTCAACCAGGCGACTCCCTCAAATCAAGGACCCGGCGGGTATGGTGGAAGACTGCCGAAGTGCAACCGGTGTAACTACCACCATGTGGGTCGGTGTGATAACTTCAAGTGTCAACGTTGTGGGAAGATTGGTCACGCAGCCAAAGACTGTCGGGGTGAACTGATGAAGAAGCCACAACAATCACAAGAAACTCCGAAAGGTTGTTTTGAATGCGGGAAAGAAGGCCATTACAAACGCAACTGTCCCCAGCTTAAGAGGAATGGTAATGGTAACAACAACAATGGGAACAACAACAATAATAACAATGGCAACAACAATAACAACAACAATGGTAATGGCAACAACAATGGAGGCAATAACAACAATGGAGCCAAAGGAAGAGCCTTCGTCATTGGCTCAGGTGAGGCTCTAAACGACCCTACAACAGTAACTGGTAAATTTTCGGTTAATGGTTGTTTTGCTACTGTATTATTCGATACCGGAGCCGATAGAAGTTTCGTGTCCACTAGGTTCTGTAGTCTTTTAAGTGATATGCCCTCAGCCTTAGAATCTAAATACACCGTAGAGTTAGCTGACGGTACACAGATTCACGTAACGCATATTCTTAGAGACTGCAAGATAGAGCTTGCTGGTCATACATTCACCATAGATCTCATGCCTGTTACACTAGGAAGTTTTGATGTGGTAGTAGGCATGGATTGGCTTTCCGATAAACAAGCAGAAGTCATATGCCACGAGAAGATCATACGGATTCCCCTTGGTGAAGAAGTCCTTACGGTCAGAGGTGATAGGAGTGGTGCGGTGATAGGCATCATTTCGTTCATGAAGGCACAAAAGTTGTTACGAAAGGGTCGACTAGCCATATTGGCACTCGTCACAGATAAACAGACTGAGGAAAAGAAGATAGAGGATATCCCCGTAGTTCGTGAGTTTCTCGAGGTGTTTCCGGAAGACCTTCCTGGATTACCGCCTCATCGTCAAGTTGAATTCCAGATTGAGTTGACTCCAGGAGCCGCTCCAATTGCGAGAGCACCGTACCGATTAGCTCCGAACGAACTGCAGGAATTATCCGCTCAACTACAAGAGTTGTTGGATAAAGGGTTCATCCGACCGAGTTCGTCGCCCTGGGGAGCGCCAGTTCTATTTGTGAAGAAGAAGGATGGTACATTTCGAATGTGCATTGACTATAGGGAACTGAACAAGGTTACTATCAAGAATAGATATCCGTTACCTCGTATCGATGATTTGTTTGATCAACTACAAGGATCAAGCTATTACTCTAAGATTGATCTGAGGTCTGGGTATCATCAGCTGAGAGTTCGAGAAGAGGACATCTCGAAGACTGCTTTCCGTACACGATATGGTCACTATGAATTTTTGGTCATGCCATTTGGGTTGACGAATGCACCAGCAGTATTCATGGACCTCATGAATCGCGTGTGCAAACCCTATCTTGATCAGTTTGTTATCGTCTTTATTGATGACATACTGATATACTCAAGGACCGAGGAAGAACATGGAGAGCACTTACGTTTAATCTTGAATTACTTAGAAAGGAAAAACTGTACGCAAAGTTTTCTAAGTGTGATTTCTGGATACGTGAGGTACAATTCTTGGGTCATATTGTCAACGAGAAGGGAATACATGTTGATCCTGCTAAGATTGAAGCGATAAAGAATTGGTCTGTTCCTAAGACACCGAGTGAGATACGACAATTCCTTGGATTAGCGGGATATTATCGACGATTCATTGAAGGATTCTCTAAGATTGCACAACCTCTCACAGCTTTGACTCACAAGGGAACGACATACAAATGGGGTGAGAATCAGGAAACTGCTTTTCAGTTGCTGAAACATAAATTGTGTAGCGCACCAA
>CM046438.1:11274641-11629641 GCA_025506505.1 Flaveria sonorensis
GAACAAGCATCTGTTCATCAAAACTCATTTGTTCATCAACAAAACACAAACAAAATCAGCAAATCTGTTCTTGTTTTTTTCGAATTGAAGTTGATAAATCATTCCTCACATTATCACTTCAATTTCGGAGCAATTGTAACAGATCCAAAGAAAAATCAACGAAGAACATGTATTTGTGCAGAACATCCAAAATCGAACATCTTGCTTCGATGATGTCAAAATCTCAGACAGATGTGATCAATTGAAGCTGCTTACATCAAGATACAAGCCTTCGAAAAGGATTCAACAACTATTCGCATATTCAATTGAATGTGTGGAAACAATTCGAATAAATCTGAAACTCAGATCACAGATTTACAAGAACAACTGTTGTTGGACTTCATCCGCATTTCATTGGTATACTTGGCGGAAATTTGATCAAGGTAAAGAACAAATGCGGATTACAGACAAACCATCCGCATTTCTTAAAAGATACGGATTTGTATCAAAGAAATGCGGCTGTTGAACAAGAAAAGCGGCAGTTTAAGGATCCAATGCGGATGATCACAGAACTAATGCGGATGATGAAACAAAACCAATGCGGCTGATTTGTTTAGTTTAATGCGGCTGAGTTCCAGAGTATAAAACAAATGCGGATGTTTGAAGGGACCAAATGCGGCTGTTGTAGGAGTTAATGCGGATGTTGCAAATGAACAAATGCTGGTGTTGAACAACTAATGCGGATGATTGGAACAACAAATGTGGTTGTCTTGTGCAAATGCAGCTGAGTTCCAATGGTCCATAAATGCGGATGTTACATCAAATGCGGATGAGTTCCAGTGGTCCACAAATGCGGATGTTACATCAAATGCGGATGAGTTATCTCACAAATGCTGATGTTGATTAAACAAATAAGGCTGTTGAACATGCAAAATGTAGCTGTTTTAACATACAAATGCGGATGCTTATCTCAACAAATGCGGATGTTAATCACCCAAATACGGCTGATTTCAAATGTTAGCTTACTTCAAACAAATGCACATCCAACAACATCAACATCAACATCAACATCATCAACATCAACATCATCAACAGAATACACAACATCAACATCAACAACAACATCAACAACATCAACATTAACAACATCATCAACAACATCAACATCAATAACACCATCATCAACAACATCAACATCAACAGCAACATCAACAACATCAACATCAACAACATCATCAATAATATCAACATTAACAACAACATCATCAACAACATCAACGTCAACAACAACATCATCAACAACATCAACATCATCAACAACATCAACATCAACAACATCAACATCAACAACATCATCAACAACATCAACATCAACAACAACATCATCAATAACATCAATATCAACAACAACAATATCAATGAAAGATGATGAACAGATGACTACAACAAAAAGAAAACAAGAAACATGATGAATACGGATGATTGCAACCAACAGGCACATCTATTTTCACATTCAACGGAAATAAAGAAATCAACCTTGGTCACATAATCACTGATCTAATCAAGGATTTGTACAACTGTTAGAAACTCCTTTGAAGTACTTGGAACCATCAATTATCAAGTTAATTCAGAGATTCAAAGAGTTAAAGTGTCTTCAAGACTGACTTATGTTCCTGATGCTGTTTATTGAACTTCAAAGCCTCATCATATGCCTAATACATTCTGATCCTTTGAGTGTGATATGAACAAACAGTAATCCAAAAGTGATACACCTCATATCCAATACGTTATGTATTCTCAAAAAAATTCTATCCTTTATCAGAAATACATTAGGAGAAGCTTAATCTGAGTGGGAGAACTACAGTGAACTGTGTCAGAACATCAGTTGATCAAGAAGACATGTGACAGAGAAGATCTTCAAGTCAAAGTTTGGCAAGCATAAGTTTAGGGGGAGTATTGTTGGGTTCAACAATTGATAAACTGAAGCTTTCCAAACCACAATCAAAGCCAACTGAAGATCTCATTGTACAAGTTCAGAGACCAAGTTGATAAGCAGAACAAAACAAACACAAGACAAAGTCAACAAGACAAAGTCAACATCAAGACCGCAAGAAAAGTCAAAATTAGGTCATGATGTAATAACATCTATACTTATTAATAAAACAATAACTTTAGTGCCACGTGACATTCTCTTTAGGCTCTATTTTTTAATTTCCGCCTAAATATGTATTTGTTCTCAATATTAGTCTAGATTCATTTAGAGACATTTGGGGGAATTTTGAAAATTTAACCCTAAATTAGAATGCATATTTTTTGGAAATGAAATCAAACCTGATGATTCTTCTTTCTTCAAATAATTCATCTACAAAAACAACAGATCGCTTTCAAATCCATAAATGCTCAGTTTATATTCGAATCGTGGCAAAAATTACGAGATTTCTTCATCGAACCTCTTCAATTCGAAGGAACTCATGGGTATCTTTCTTTGAAAATGAAATCATACCCGATTTTGTAACACACAAATTGAATAAATAAAATATCAAATAGTTTGTATAAAATTTTAGAAAATATAAAACAATATTTTCATATAAATATGATTAAATTAAATATGTAAATATTTCAAGTAAAACAACAATAATATCTTTTTAAACTTTCGTTGATGAAATTATTTTTTTAACTGTTTCTTAAAAAATAATTTCATTTTGTTTAAAAAATAATCCTTAAAAATCTTTAAAAAATGGTATCTGTTTGGAACACTCGCAATTTGTCTTTATAAACTCTGATTATAGCGCATTTGACATACTTCATCAACGTTATCATTTTGGCTTCGGTTTCTTCAAGTTTTCTTCAAGAAAACGTATTTATTTTTTGTTATATTTGACCATTCATCCTCTGCGATTGTGTTTTTGGATTGATATTATTTTTCTTTAATTTTTTTTTTGATTTGAAGGTGATCTGATTTGACAATCCATCTTTGAAGAGGTATTACATGCTTCTGATTTTTAAACTTCTTTATTTCTTTTTATGTTTACTTTCATATTATTAATATGTTTGATTGTAATTCTTTTGATATGTGCAAATTATTTTGATGCATCTGTAGTTGGGCAAATGATGGTGAATTTGTTTTGAAACTCTATCTTAGCTTTCGAGATAATCTATTCAACACGTTTTGAAACTCTATATCTTGAAACGATTATAAGATGTTGTTTTGTTCATCACTTAATATATGATTATGTGATATTAAGCTTTAAAAGAATTGAATGATTAGTGTCATTTATTTACTTTGCTTAGGGTTAAAACACTATCTTATATGTTTCCTAACATTTACTTTAAATTACTATCATTTTACATTGCTCAGGTTGTTTGGATTCAGCAACAACTTCTTGATTTTAGCCTGAATCCTTATGACAACAAAATTTTGTGTGACAACACTACAGTGTTAAACATAGTGAAGAATCCTATCCAACACTCAAAGACAAAACACATCGATATTCGCATGCACTTTATCCGTGACTGTTTTGGTCGAAAACTTATCCATTTGGAATCTATCTCAACAGATGACAACATTGCTAATTTGTTTACTAAGGCATTTGATCATTCCAGATTTGACTTTTTTGTTTAATCTCTGGGAATGATTAACTTTGGTTAATACTTTTTCATAAACCTTTCAAAAATATTTTCATTTCATTTTAGTTAAAAAAAAATTTTCTTCGCAGATAATCATAATTTTAGGGGGAGAAAATTTGAAAATGTATTGAAAAAGATTTTTGTTCTTAGGGGGAGTAAAAGAAAATTTGCAAAAATATTTTGTTTTACATATTAAGAAAATTAATTTTGATTCATTACATCTTAAGGCATAAGAGAAACTGACTTGGATCATATTTGATATGTTGATAGGCTTGACTTTCAAGACTGAAAAGTACTATGATCTGTGATACACTTAAAGTAAATTCTTCATGACTGGAGTGGCTTACTCATCAAGGTTTTGTGGTAACATTGATTCTAAGCTAAAACAGACTGAGAGTTACAGTCTAGTCATACTTAAGCCAGTTACTATCTGATTCAGTGTCTTTTAGAATAAATATGAAATATGTATATATAAATATCAAAAGAAGACAAAGATATAAAAAGCAAAGACAAAAAGAGAAAATGAATATTATCAAAAAGAGCAAAAAGATGCTAAAAGGCCATATAGGAATAAAGATGCCAATGAGCACAATAATAAAAGATATGTCATAGACATACATACTATATGATAAATATTTTTCTTTTTTGAGGATATGTTCCGACACAGGAGGCAAAATCAAAAGATAGGGCATGTAAGTCCGAGTTGGCATGTAAGTCCTAAACGTCTTTCGAGGGCATAAACATAAGTCCGACCGGCAGTTAATAAGTCCTAAAACTTGTTAATATTCTATGCTCAAAAATGTTTCTCAGGCTAGTTATGCTCTAAATATATATTATAATAAGCATTTTTTTTTTCTGAAAATGCTGATTAGAGCTAAAAGGTTTAAGTCAAGCTGGGATGACTTGAATTCTCAAAAGTATCTTAAAGCTGGATAAGAGTTCTACAGAATTTTTCATTGAGAAATTCATAGATTTCAAATAACTCAATCTAAACATGATAAAAATCACAGAACATGTGTCCAAGTAAATATTGAAGTCTAAAGTTAAAATGGAAAAAACATATTGACAATCAATATAAGTAGTCTTATTTAAATAAAGTTGGATGATATTAATGATCGATCTCATAAGAAATATGATCCTATAGTTGAAAATTTACCAAAAACATTTAAGTTATAAGTATAAAGAAAATATCAATTTGTTTTTTGTTTTATGTTAAAGTTTGGTTTTGATTTACAAGATTTAACAAAATTAAGTGTTTTTGGATAATTATAAACACTTAGTTAAACATACTTTTAATCATAACAAATCAAATGGTTGAACTAGTCGCATGCAAAAAAGTACTCAGAAGCAAAAAGTCTTTGTGCGCGAAAACTCTGACTTCTCACGCGAGAAGTCAAATGCCTATAAAAGCAACAGTTGTTCTGATTTTCACTCCTAAATATTCTAAGTGTTCAACCGTTATCATACTTGATACTATTTCTCATTGAGGTCGTTTATTGATATTATAGTGATTGATAAGGTAGATTTATTAATTTTGATTGATTTTATGGATGTTAGATTCAGGACCGTTAGGTTTTGGACAAATTGACTAAAATCGAACAAAATTAAACATATGAAACATTAATAATAACTTAATCGACTAAGAATGAAAATATTCTAACAGTTGAAACACTCTGAAATTGCTTAATTTGAAAATCTGAAATTTACAGAACTTGTCGCATGCGAAAAGCTTTTGAAAATGAATAGACACGAGAACTTTTGGATTCGCCCAGAACTTGTCACATGGAAACTTTGACTAGTCGCGCTAAAAGTTGACTTTTGTCAATACTCAGATTCATGCGAGAACTTCAGTTTTCGCGCAAGAAGTTTAAAATTTTCAAATTTTTTATAGTCTGAAATTCTAAGAATTTCATTGTGTACTTATCCAAGTCTATGTAGTTTTTTAGATTGCAAAACCAATGGTTTTTAATAAAAACCATAATGCAGTTGCTTATCTTGGAGATGTTCCAGAAGATAAAGCCTTGTTCAGATCATTGATTGATGGTTTAATGACATCCAGGATTCATCACGCTATTACTGCTAATCCCACTATCTACTCAGATGTGGTGGATCAGTTCTGGATGACAGCAGCCAATGAGAGAGATGAGCAGGGAGAACCATGCATATCTGCCACAGTTAAAGGCAAGAACCATGAAGTGATTAACAGTGTTTTATTACTTGAAGATCAGCCCAATGCGCCAGTCAACTTAGATGATGATGTGGCAATAGACCATTTGAAGAAGATGGGATATGATCACCGGTACCCTTCTTTGGAGAAGAAGTATTTACCTCCATTCTAGAAGTATCTATTTCATATGGTAATTCATTGCTTGAGCTACCTGAAGGCGGGAATGGATAGTCTAGGTGTAGTATTCAGATCCCTGCTGATATCCCTAGTTGATGATTTACCTTACAACATATCCAAAGCTATCTTCTCAAAGATGCAGAAAAATATGATAGTTACTCTGGGGAAGGAGTTCATTATGTATCCCCGATTCATTCAACTGATAGTGAATGCTGCTCATCCTGAGCTAGCCATATCAGATTCATCTACCTATGTTGTTATGGTGATTAAGAATGATATATACACTTACTTACTGGGAGCAAAGGGGAATGCTAGGGATGGCACTCATTTTGCCAAACTTAGGAGATTTGTGGAGGATTATCAGGGAGAGGCACAACAAGCTGAAGAAGTTGCTCGCAAGGAAGCCCATTATCTAGTGTTCCTCAAGATGCACCTGGTAGTTCTCAACTAGCTAGCATGTCTATAAATGCTGAGATTGACTCGTGGTTTAGTTCAGGGAGCGAAACAGACAATCATCAGATCGGGAACGTACCCTTTGTTTTACAAGAACTTTCCAGAGTGCAAGAAACTCCTTCCAAACGCACTGATGAGGAACGTGATTCTGATTTTGTTCCAAAAGATTCACCATCAACTCGGGGAAGTAAGAATAGGATGGCAAGGAAGACAGCTGAAAGTCCACGTGGGAGGGTAGAGGACGAGGTGTGTAGAGAAAGCGTCGGACCCTCGTGACCTCTGTGTTGACTGATAAAGAAGTGCCTATGACAAAGACTCCGGTCACAGTTAGTGAGGCTACACTGATAGAGACTCTAATGATTATAAAAAAATGAACTACTGTAACATCATCAGGCATGCCCACTACTGATGATGTGTTAAGCACTCCTCCCAGAGATCAAGAATTTGACGAGTCTGTTTGGATGGAAGATTTTCTAAGTACTCCTCCTGCACGAAGACAAGGTGCTAGTGCTTCAACTAGTTCACCTACATCTATGACTCTTGAGCAGAGGGTAAACACATTAGAGAAGGAGATGTTAGAAAAGACTCAGTTGATTAATGATCTACAGAGACAGATGTTTGAGAAGGATGAAAGGATCAAGAATCTTGAACATCAACAATAGTTCATTTTTAGCTATGTTTAGATTCTAGAGTAGAACATTAGAGATCTCACTTCTAGTGTTCCATTTTCATTTACTCAATGAACCACGAAAGTTGAAGAATTAGGTGGACAATAAAATGCTGATCCCGAAGTTTCTCAAGATCCCGTGGATACTACAGAGCATGATGTTGATCCTGTTGTTACAGAAAGGACAATAGAGACTGCTGATGTTGAGTAAGAGCCATCATCCACTATTCATAATATGACTACAGAGGATCAACCAGTATTTTTTACTGGAGAGGCGTTTGTGGAGCCTAAACATGATATCCCCATCTCTGAGCCTACAAATGATTATGATGATTTGGGGATGATAGATTTTACTGGTGATGAAGTAGATGATTTGGATGATGTTGTTGGGATGATGATGGAGATGATGGTAATGATAATAAGGGCAATGACAAAGATGATAAGAAGGATAATGACAATGATCAGGGCGGTGATATGGGTTCAACAACTGGTCCTTCTGGTTCATCGGGTACTGACAATGGCTCCGGACCAAGTCCCGATGACTCAGTTGACTATACACTACTAGATCCCGCTACTGAAGAAGCCTACGAGCGAGAATTCTATACTTTCAAGCAAAAGATTATTGCTGAGGAGACGAATGAGGATTTTGATACATTTGAAGATTTGGAGGAGACCATAGATTACACTGACATAATTAGGAATAGTCTAAAGGACTTATTCTCAGATACATGGTTGAAGAAGGGGAAATTATTAGAGAGTCAAGCGCTTTGGAAACGACTGACAAAACAGCTGACAAAACAGGTCAAAGTGTTGTACGTCAGTTGGAAATATTACAATTGCTGCTCCTTTGCCACCTGTAACACCCGAAAATTTATTCAGAAAAGAATAAATAAAGAAAGGAGAATTTGCATAAGTGGAGGGGCTAAAGTGTACAAAAGGACAAAACATTATTACTTTATGTTTAAAAGAAGCATGGCCGCCCACTTCTCTGCACACTAACTATTCTCAGCTACAAAAAGAAGGAAGAGGAAGTGTTCGACCGAAGAAGAAGAAGAAGACCTGCTTGAAGGTGAGTTTTTCGTGTGTTTTTGCTCGGTTTCAGCTGGATTTTCAGCTTCAGGACCGCGTTTTATGTGTTTCTATGTGTTTAGTTGCTTCTTTACGTGTGTATAGGTGTTTGAAATCCTTTTGCTCTCTAGGTTGGTGGAGTTTTGCTCGAAGGCTGCAATAGGTGAGTTCTAAATCCCCGATTTTTATGTTTTATACTTGTTTTGGGGCTGAAAATGCATGTAACTTTCATTTTACAACTTTCAGCATGTTCTGACCGTATGTTTATACTCTGTTTATACGGGTGAATGTATGTTTGTGTATGATTTGTTGTGTTTCATGTTTATATGCTTGTTTTAGGTGCTTGGTATGCTAAATTTGGGTTAGGAACATGTTAAAATGATGATTGGGCCTAAAAAATAGTGTAATGCCCGTGCGCCTAGCATAGTTCCCATGCGCCTGGAATTTTGTCCATGCGCCTAAGTGCCTGCTTATACGCCCATATAGTGCCCATGCGCCTGGAAAGTTGTCCATGCTCCTAAGTCCTTTCCCATGCACCCAAGTACCCCATGCGCCTACTGCCCAAATGCCTAAGTATGGTTCATGCGCCCAAGCAGTACTCATGCGCCTAGAATTTCCTCATGAGTTTAAGTTTCCTCATGCACCTAAGTTTTTCCCATGCACCTAAGTGTCATGCGCCTGCATAGTACTCATGCGCCCAACATAGTCCTCATGCACCAAATGCCTTAGAAATTTTTTTGAAATTTTGGGAAATAGAAATTTATGATTAAGCCCTGGGATGTTTTGGTTTTATGTTTGTTGGTGTTATGCATGTTGTGGCCTGTTATTTTATGTTCCATATTACGTATTATTACGTGACTTACGTGGTTTGTTATGCTCGTGTACGTAAGTATTATCATAATGAAACAAAAGAATAATGATAATGAAAAGTGGAACCTAAAGAATGAATGAAAGTCTTGCAAGCAAAACTTTATAAAGGTTCACAACTCATTGAGAGTTGTTAGCTCAACTGTTTGTTATATAACGTGCGATTTGTCTAACCCATGAGGGTTCACACACAGGAGGGTAAGTCTTTGTGACTGATCGAGACGGGCGAAAACGGGATCCTTGTCGCTTGACCCCAAAAGGTAGTTGCTTCGTGCACGATGATGGGGCATAGCATATGACAGATCTAGATAAAAGTGAAAGATAATAATGAAAGAAAGTGCGAAAACGAATGATTATGAACGATGGTGGAAGATAATAAATGAATATTATCTAGTTGTATGTATAGTGTATGATCACGTACAAAAGTAAAGAAAGTGTTTTTCGGTAAAAGTAAACTATTTTATTTTAAAACTAGAACTCACTCAACAACGCTGACTTTTATGCATTTTCAGTTGGCAGGTAAATTGTTGCTGGGGATGGCACGCGGGTGAGGCTACTTGGCGGGCAAAGACTGGCATCCATTCGTGCATAATGATATTGTTGTTTTGTAATGCAACTGAATGATTCTTTTTTTGTAACTTTTAAAATAAAATGATGTATTATCTAGCAACATCAAATATTAATGCTTAAATGGTTTTTGATAACTTAATCCGTAGCGATTTTTTTATGAAATGTATTTATTTTATATGAAAAATGTTGTGATTGTCTAACTGTGAGGTCTCCAGGGACGGGGTCTTACAAGTTGGTATCAGAGCCAAAGTTTAAGAGAAATAGGTAAATTATTTTAAAAACCTAAACTTAAACTAAGAATGGGACCGAATGGTGGGATGCCAGCCCAAGTAGCTATGTGCCATCAGGTGATTTATTTTCTTAAATATTAATCGGTATTATGTGCATGTGCTATCTGATATATGTGCCCTTTGTAGATTTGAATACTGATGTAGTCAGGATAGGAAATGCTTGGGGGATGAAGAGTAAAGTAAGTGGCTAATCATAAAAGGTCACTGTAATTAGGAACTTACTATACTTGACATAGTTTGAGCTATTACCTTGAATGACCGTGTTGGTGTTTGAATCTTATAGTGTTTAGAAGATGGCTGGTGGTAGATCATCAAAGGATTCTCGAGGCAGAGTACGGGGTGGCCGTGGTTCTGGACCACGTGTCACAAGGACAAAGACTAAGACTGCTGAGACGGCTCCTGTAGAGCCCGAGCTTCATCACCAGGAGGGTGGTGTGAGAGTGCTAACTTGAGAGCCTCAGTAAAGGAGGCGGTTATGGAGGAAGTTCATCAGGTCATGCAGATGATTCTGTCGTCTGTAGTGACCGAGGTTATTAGAGCCGTGAGGGAGGATGAGAAGAAAGAGAAAGAGGAGAGAAAGAGAACCACCAGGCGAGGGGGCAAAGGAGTAGGTCCAAGGGTGATGGAGCAACCGGATATTGAGATGGTTGTCTCCAGTGATGAGCAGGAGGAGGAGGAAGCAGTGCATGAGACTGCAAAGGGGTGCAGCTATGGTGCATTCGAAAGATGCAGACCCCCAACTTTTGATGGCAATGGTAACGTTGCTGCTGCTCATTGTTGAGTGAGAGGGATGGAGACTATGTTGGAGATCAACGAATGTAGGGAGGATCAGAAGGTAAAGTTTGCTACCCATTCATCCGTGGACTCGGCTTTATGTTGGTGGGACAATATTGTCCAGGCCGAGGGTAGGAGGGTTATCGGGAGGATGAGGTAGAACGAACTGAAGAAGATGGTGATCGAGGAGTTCTGTCCTCATAAAGAACTTGACAAGATAGAGAGGGAGTTCTTGCAGTTAGAGGTGGCAACCATGACAAACCAGCAGTACACGATGAAGTTTAATGAGATGGCAAGACTAGTGCCGGATCAGGTAACGCCGGTGTCGGGGAAGATCAAGAGGTATATCTAGGGATTAGTAGTAGATGTCCACAGGAACATGAATGCTACTCGGCTGAGTACCTTTAGGTCGGTGGTGGATTTGGCAGGGAGATTGTATGATGAAAGAGAAGTGGTTGTGGTTGAGGTGAGTAGGAAGGATGGTGGCGACAGGAACTGGAACGGGAAATGATTTGGTCGTGGTGGTTTCACTCCAAATAACAAGAAGGCAAAAACAGATGAATGGCGGGTAGTGTCGGCGGTTACAGGGGCAAAGAAATGTGTTAAGTGCATGAGAGACCACGTGGGGGTTGAAAGTCTGCTTCAAGTGTGCGAGGCCCGGTCATATGGCAAAAGATTGTGGGGTGATGAGGTGCTATAATTGTGGTGAAGAGGGCCATCTGAGCAGAGACTGCAAGAAGCCGAGGGCTGAGAGCTCTGGGGCAAAGAAGAGGACCGAGAATGAAGGGGTGAGGGCAGGCGCCAGAGCATTTACGATGACCAGGGAGGAGGCCAGGGTGGACCCTGATGTCGTGTCAGGTACGTTTCTTGTAAACCAAACTTGTGCCTCCGTGTTATTTGATTCTGGTGCTAGTAAGAGCTTCATTTCTACTGTTTTTGTGCTAAGTTGCCTGTTAGAATAAAAGTATTGATGAGCCATTCGATGTAGAAACTGCCATTGGTAAGTCTACCAGGATTTCCGACTTGATAGAGGATTGCGACATAGAACTGGAAGGCCATAGGTTCTCTGCTAAACTATTTGTGATGCCCCTAGGCAGATTTGATATAGTTCTAGGGATGGATTGGTTAGTAGCCTATGAGGCAAATATTGTGTGTCGCAAGAAGATGATCCGACTGACAGCGCCTGATGGGAGTTCGATGACGATCTACGGTGATCGAGTTACTACAATTCCAAAGGTGATTTCGATGGTGGTGGCAGAGAAGTGCATGAAACGTGGATGTAGTGCCTACCTGGCTTACGTGAAGGATGTGGAGGCATCAGTACCACAATTGTTCGATGTACCAGTTGTGTGTAACTTTCCAGACGTGTTCCCAGAAGATTTACCAAGTGTGCCACCAGACCGTGAGATCGAGTTTCGAATCGATCTGATACCTGGTGCTCAACCTGTTGCCAAAGCACTGTATTGATTGGCTCCGTAAAAATGAAGGAACTGATGGTTCAGTTGCAAGATTTGATGGACAAGGGTTTCATTCGACCGAGTATCTCTCCCTGGGGTGCTCCGGTCTTGTTTGTAAAGAAGAAGAACGGTAGTATGAGGATGTGCATCGACTACCGAGAGTTAAACAAGTTGACAGGAAATAACCGATATCCACTACCAAGAATTGATGACTTGTTTGATCAGCTACAAGGTGCCAGTTGGTTCTCAAGAATAGACCTCCGATCTGGTTACCATCAATTGAAGGTGAAGGAGCAAGATATCCCCAAAACAGCTTTTCGCACGTGTTATTGACACTATGAGTTTCTCGTCATGTCCTTTGGTCTAACTAACGCGCCAGCTGCTTTCATGGATTTGATGAATCGAGTGTGTCGGTCGATGTTGGATAAATCAGTGATTATGTTTATTGATGATATCCAGATTTATTCAAAGAGCGAAGAAGAGCATGCTATCATATTCAGGAAGTATTGGAGACACTCAAAAGAGAGAAGCCGTATGCTAAGTTCCCCAAGTGTGCTTTCTGGTTGCGCGATGTTCAGTTTCTGGGTCATGTGGTAAATTCCGAAGGGATCATGGTAGACCCGGCAAAGGTTGAGGCGGTGATGCTATGGAAGTCTCCAAAGACGCCATCCGAGATCCGTAGTTTCTTGGGTTTGGCGGGTTATTACAGAAGGTTTATCCAAGACTTTTCCAAGCTAGCCTCACTATTGACCAAATTGACCCGAAAGGATGTGAAGTTTATATGGGCCTAGAACAGGAGAATGCTTTTGAGGAGTTAAAGACGAGATTGACTTAAGCTCCTGTCTTGGCGTTACCTGAAGGAAGCGAAGACTTAGTAGTTTATTCGGATGCTTCTTATTTGGGGTTGGGTTGCGTGCTGATGCAACGAGGAAGAGTAATAGCCTATGCGTCCCGACAGTTGAAAATCCATGAGGGTAATTACCCTACTCATGACTTGGAGCTAGCAGCCATGGTCTTTGCGTTGAAGATTTGGAGGCACTACTTGTACGGGACGAAGTGCACTATCTTCACGGACCATAAGAGTTTGAAATACTTCTTCGAGCAGAAGGACCTCAATATGAAGCAAAGGAGGTGGCTAGAATTCATCAAGGATTATGATTGTGAGATCCACTATCATCCTGGCAAGGCCAACATAGTGGCAAATTCCCTTAGCCGAAAGGAGAGACCCGAGCCAATCCGAGTGAAGGCTTATCAGTTGGTGATGACCTCTGATGTCATGACACAGGTCAAGGGGTTCCAAGAGGAGGTGCTAAAAGAAGATCACCTAAACTCTGAAAGGATGAGAGGACTAGTCACGGAGTTGGGTGAAAACACTCTCAGAGTTAGAACTCGCTTTGGGCGGATGTGGATCCCTCGTTACAGAGACCTACGGGGGCGAATTATGGATGAAGCTCACAAGACTCGATATTCCATTCATCCCGATGCTACAAAGATGTATCATGATATGAAGAAAGATCCAGTGGCCAGGTATGAAGCGTGATATAGCGGAGTATGTGAGTAAGTGCCTTACTTGCTTGCAAGTGAAGGCCGAGCATCAGAAGCCATACAAGAAGATCCAACCTTTGGATATACATGAATGGAAATGGGAGCACATCACCATGGACTTCATCACGAAGTTACCAAGTACGACAAGGGGGTACGATGCCATATGGGTGATAGTTGATCGTTTGACGAAGAGTGTTCACTTTCTACTGATCCGTGAGACATATTCGTCTGAAACGGAGAGGACTATACAGATGCTTGAGGATATGCTCCGAGCCTGCGTCATTGATTTTGGAGGATGTTGGGACGAACACTTACCGTTAGCTGAATTCTCATACAATAATAGTTATCATGCCAGCATTGGTATGCCACCATATGAGATGCTATACGATAGAAGGTGTAGGATGCCCGTATGTTGGGATGATATTGGACAGAAGGAGTTGAGAGGCGTTGAAGTAATCGAGGCTACGACTGAAAAGTTGGAAAGGATCTAGGCCTTTATGAAGGCTGCAAAAGATAGACAAAAGTCGTATGCTGACAAGAGGCGTAGAACGATTGAATTCAAGGTGGGCGATAAAGTTATGCTAAAGGCTTCACCTTGGAAGGGGATCGTTCGGTTGAGAAAGAGGGGTAAGCTGAGCCTGAGATATACCGGACCTTTTCGAATCATTGCTCGAGTAGGAGAGGTGTCCTACAGGATGGAGCTACCCGATGAGTTAAGTGGGATTCATCCAACATTTCATGTAACTCATTTGAGAAAACGCCTAGCTGATAAAGATATGATTGTATCACTGGAGGACATTGATATGGATGAACGGCTCAACTATTTAGAGCAACCAGTGGCAATCATTCACCGAAAGGAGAAGAGATTACGGAATAAAGTGGTTCCACTGGTGCGAGTACAGTGGATGAACAGGAAGGGATCTGAGTCTAAGTGGGAGACTAAGGAGGAGATGAGACAACATTACCCATAACTGTTCGAAGAGTGACAGGTTTCGGGGACGAAACCTCTATAAGGGGGTGGACTTGTAACACCCGAAAATTTATTAAGAAAAGAATAAAGAAAGAAAGGAGAATTTGCATAAGTGGAGGGGCTAAAGTGTACAAAAGGACAAAACATTATTACTTTATGTTTACAAGAAGCATGGCTGCCCACTTCTCTGCACACCAACTATTCTCAGCTGCAAAAAGAAGAAAAAGGAAGTGTTCGACCGAAGAAGAAGAAGAATACCTGCTTGAAGGTGAGTTTTTTGTGTGTTTTTGCTCGGTTTCAGCTGGATTTTCAGCTTCTGGACCGGGTTTTATGTGTTTCTATGTGTTTAGTTGCTTCTTTATGTGTGTATAGGTGTTTGAACTCCTTGTGCTCTCGAGTTTGGTGGAGTTTTGCTCAAAGGCTGCAATAGGTGAGTTCTAGATCCCCGGTTTTTATGTTTTATACTTGTTTTGGGGCTGAAAATGCATGTAACTTTCATTTTACAACTTTCAGCATGTTCTGACTATATGTTTATACTCTGTGTATACGGGTGAATGTATGTTTGTGTATGTTTTGTTGTGTTTTGTGTTTATATGCATGTTTTAGGTGTTTGGTATGTTAAATTTAGGAACATGTTAAAATGATGATTGGGCTTCAAACATAGTGTAAGTTCGAATTTACAACTGCCCGTGCGCCTAACATAGTTCCCATGCGCCTGGAATTTTGTCCATGCGCCAAAGTGCCTGCTTGTACGCCCATATAGTGCCCATGCACCTTGAAAGTTTCCCATGCGCCTAAGTCCTTTCCCATGCGCCGAAGTACCCCATACACCTACTGCCCAAATGCCTAAGTATGGTTCATGCGCCTAAGCATTACTCATGCGCTTAGAATTTCCTCATGCGCCTAAGTTTCCTCATGCGCCTAAGTCTTTCCCATGGGCCTAAGTGTCGTGTACCTACATAGTACTCATGAACCCAACATAGTGCTCATGCGCCTAATGCCTTAGAAAATTTTCTGAAATTTTGGGAAATAGAAATTTATGATTAAGCCCTGGGATGTTTTGGTGGTTATTTGTGTTGGTGTTATGCATGTTGTGGCCTGTTATTTTATGTTCCATATTACTTATTATTACGTGACTTACGTGGTGTGTTATGCTCGTGTACATAAGTATTATCATAATGAAGCGAAAGATTAATGATAATGAAAAGTGGAACCTAAAGAATGAATGAAAGTCTTGCAAGCAAAATTTTATAGAGGTTCACAACTCATTGAGAGTTGTTAGCTCAACTGTGTGTTATATAGCGTGCGATTTGGCTAACCCATGAGGGTTCACACACAGGAGGGTCAGTCTTTGTAACTGATCGAGACGTACGAAAACAGGATCCTTTTCGCTTGACCCCAAAAGGTAGTTGCTTCGTGCACGATGACGGGGGCATAGCATATGACAGATCTAGATAAAAGTGAAAGATAATAATGAAAGAAAGTGCGAAAACGAATGATTATGAATGATGGTGGAAGATAATAAATGAATATTATCTAGTTGTATGTATGATGTATGATCACACACAAAAGTAAAGAAAGTGTTTTTCGGTAAAAGTAAAGTATTTTATTTTAAAATTAGAACTCACTCAGCAACGCTGACTTTTATGCATTTTCAGTTGGCAGGTAAATTGTTGTTGGGGATGGCACGCGGTTGAGGCTACTTGGCGGGCAAAGACTGGCATCCATTCGTGCATAATGATATTGTTGTTTTGTAATGCAACTGAATGATTTTTTTTTGTAACTTTTAAAATACAATGATGTATTATCTAGCAACATCAAATATTAATGCATGAACGGTTTTTGATAACTTAATTCGCAGCGATGTTTTTATGAAATGTATTTATTTTATATGAAAAATACTGTGATTGTCCAACTGTGAGGTCTCCGGGGACGGGGTCTTACACCACCAGCCTATATTCACACGCTGAGACATTCCAAACCTTTCACAAGGTAAGGAAACTCAGAACCTATTATTTGTTGGGCGTACAACGAGGAAAAGAAGATGTATGTTATCAAGAGATGGGGTGGAGCAATAGAGTATTATCAAGACGAGCATGATTTTCATACACTCAGAGCGTCAGATTTATATGCTATGGGTTGTGTACTGTTTATTAACCCGAGAAACTATGGCAAAGGAAACTTGATTAGGAATATGATTTGGAGGCAGAGTAAGACTAACTTTAAAGATTTCAAGAATGCCTAATCCAAAGTGATAGAAGATGAGACGCGAATATATCCTAATACGAACAAGCCAATAAAGATAAGGGTCTATAAGCATCCTAGATACGCGAGGAAGATCCCTATACATGCTCCTGTTCCAGTTAACAGTTTGTCTAAACTAATGTGGTGGAGTTGTGAAAAGAAGACGGGACACGCCTTGATACACTGTGTTGACAGAGAATACCGTATCATCTACCTTGTGGATTTGCTCAAATTTGGACGAAAAGATTTGATGAGTTTGTAGGCATGTCCAATTGCAGCTGATGAATCTGTTCATTTCATAGCAGCACAGTTCGGTTGGTTGATTACGAAGGCCCTGGACAACAAGATGTCTGCATATGGGGGCAGTTACAAGGTTGCATACGTGGACTTCTGAAGACATTGATTCTCCGAGCATAGGGGGAGATTGTAGGGATTAAACCAAGAGGCTCGGAAAATCAAATCAAGACTATACAGATCAAGTCACGCGAGAACATGAAGTTGCCGCACAAAAACTACATCTCGCTCGAGAAATAGGAAGTTGCACGAGAACTGTGCGAGCACTATGCGAGAACTTCTTAGTTTAGTATAAATAGATGTTTTGTGATACAAGTTACAATCGAAATCAGGAAAATGACAAAAGCTACCTAAATTACATCACAAAACATCTATTTATACTAAACTAAGAAGTTTTTGCATAGTTCTCGCACGACTTCCTAGTTCTCGCTCGAGGTGTAGTTTCGCGCGGCAACTTTAAGTTCTCGCGCGACTTGATATTTATAATCTTGATTTGATTTTCCGAGCCTCTAGGATCAATACTTGAAATGGGCCATTTCATTAAGCAAAGAAGGGACCTTAGCAAGAATCTAGGAAACTTAACAAACAATACAAAGACAAGAAGATAAATTTTACACAGGCCCCATGTTGAAACTACACTATTTGCTCCAATATAAATTATATAGTAGACTTATTTTTTAATCTAAAGATAGCACATAGTCTTTGATTTCGTTGACAATGTTCGGAATGAACATCCATTTGCCGTTAAATTCAACACCTTTCACATAGCCGAACACAAGATAAACACCATAAGTATGATATTAAATATCCATATAATCTAAAACACTCGTGACGGAATATTGGACGTGCATTTGGGTATGATACCAGGAATGAACAAGTGTCTCATTTAGTGGTCAAATTCTTTTGATAGACTTGAAAGTAAGAGGTTATTTTCATATTTGAATTGGTGTAAGGCTTTTTTATAACATTGTTATTGAATATACGTCTAGGAGGTCGCTAAACACCAATATTTTCAGAACTGGATAGGATGCAAACCGGTCACATTTGCTGACAAACCGGATAGCGTCATAATGATATATACGTATATTAGATAAATTTATATTTAGAATTAAATACATACATACATATATATATATATATATATATATATATATAGAGAGAGAGAGAGAGAGATAGAGAGAGAGAGAGAGAGACTTAGGATCATTACAAAATCACTTTTTATTTTTAGAACCACAGAACCATTGATTTACATAAATATAAATTAAGTCTGGTGATACTTGAGCTGTTTTAAATATGTGTATATCAGACATGAACAATAAACTATGTAAAACAACTAAATATCACCAGCTTTAACTTACATTTATGTAAATCAATGGTTCTTTTGGTTCTGAAAATAAAAAGTGATTCTGAAATGATCTTGATCCTATATATATATATATATATATATATATATATATATATATATATATATATATATATATATATATATATATATATATATATAGTTTATAGTTATATTGGCCGGTTACTATATAAAGTATAATTTTCGTGTGAAACGTACAATATCACTAGGGCGTGACATGTGTTTTTTAACGTAGTGGTAATTTCGTCCGTGCCATAATTACGCATATCAGGTATTTAATTACGCAAATTATATTTTTTATCACGCAATTACTCACATTATAAAAAATAATTAAACGAGTTATGCCTATAATTACGCAATTAATAATCACGCAAGTTATACGTATAACATATAGACGTTTTAGAAAAATGTTAATTTAAAAAAAAGATACAACAATATTATATTCATATTAAAGAGGATTAGATGATCGATATTATGGTGTATTTTTTTTAAATAACGTCGTATAAAAATTTATATGCTTTAAAAATAGAGGGGATTTTGAAAATAGTCTATAATTGTAGGTTATTTTCAAATCTATAAATCCAGATACTTGATTGTTGAATCTTAAATATGAACCATTCATTTCTTAAATCAATAGTTGTTGTTACTTCGTACCATTCGCACAAATTTATCACTTTGTAATATAAAATTTCCCTATAGTTATATATAAAGCCCATCAATAATCTTATATCCAACACTTTAATTAATAGTTTGAACCACCCATTAAACTCGTTAAAATACAAAAAGATTAAAAAATGTAAAAAAATCAATAAAATCCGGTTCAACCTAGTTTCCGGTTTCCTGTCTCATAACATAACCACCGAGTTCTTTGAATACAAATCGATTTAGGGTGGATTGCGCCGGTCCAACCTTAGAATACCGATCAGAAAATCGATTCGGCCGGCCGGTCTAATCCGAGTCGAAAAACACTACTAAACACATCCCTAAGTGATTTTTTGTCAACACAAATATGATTATTAATAGATCATGTCAACTACTGATCTTTATCACAAGTGCTTAATGTAAGATACGTTAATATTTTATTAAAATAGAAAGGGGTTTTGGGTTCAATCCCTACTTGGGACAAAAAAAAAAAAAAGAATATAGGGGGTTTCAGGTTAGACCAAGGGGTTTTCTTCTAAGAAAGGTATCAGGTTCAGGACTGATGTACGAGTTTCTCTTCAAGAACGTGTCAGTCTAACGTCGCAATGTTCTGTACTCGAGTAATAAAGATGATGGGTTGGTTCAGTGATCCGTCAGTAATCCAATTATCAGTTAAAAAGAAGATAAATTTATGTCAACTAATTTTTCTCGCCGCCATTGATGACATATAAAAAAGAAAGGAATTTGAGTTGATTCATCACAAAAAGCAACTCCATTCATTATAAGATTTCACCTCCCTTGTATATACAATCTTACAAGATACGAATGAGTTATATAACATTAACTAATATGATATTAGAATTTAGAAAAAGAGTTAAGATCGTTTTGTTGTAGTCTGATTCATTAACTTATCTTCAAGAAAAGATTTGGGTTTTAGTCTGATTCATGCATGCATAGTTTTTGTTTTTATTAATTGTTTTTTCAATGGAAAACTCGAACTCACGCATCCAATAAATCAGAGCATTTGCATCACCCATCTTATCTTTATAATTTAGATAAAAATTGTTATTTCCTAATTTATTTCTCATTTTTAGAAACATTTTACATCTCATTCCATATCTATTTTTATTTTAATTAAATTATAAATCTTTATTTTTAAATATATGTTATTGTGCTTCACTCACGAACACTCATAAAAACTAATAAAAAACGACATGGGGGTAATAGTAACCCCTCAAATATAAGAGATTGTTATACTCTTTCCTAAAATTTATATGGGAAAAAGATGAGAATAGTACACCCGTGTGAAAGTAAAACAATATGATTTTTTTCATATTTTTCATATAATTTAAAGATGGAAAAGATACATGGGACTTTGGGAGCTGATGTAAATGCTCTGATACTTTTAAATTTACATTTTTCTTCACTACAAGACATGGTATCGTGAGAAAATTTGCATGTGTTATCCATGTGTAATTGTCTAGTGATGCATGCAACGCCACGCATCAATTGAGTTCACCAAACCATTCCCATACTTGAATTATTCATCAAAGACAAATAAATCACTCTTGATGGTCTTCAAATTAAAAAAAAAACACAATTACTCTCAGCCATTGTTTTTTACCTCCCTATCAATTGTGGAATCAGAAAGGGGGTTGAACATTTTTAACATTATCGCTGTCGTACGCTTTCATAAATATTACGCAGTGTGTGCTTATACCCCATGCCTTACCCTTTGTAAAATTAATGTATTGTGTTTCTCTAAAGGTACCTTATGCTGGAGCTTTTAACCAAATGGGTGTTATTGGAATAATTATTTACGAAATAGGTGTTCTTTTAAAAATATTTACCAACTGAGTGTGATTGAAAAAACTATCTATGAAATAGGTAAAGGCATCAACTCACCAATTGTAAGTGTTGCTTCGCAAGCTGCAACATTTACATGTATACAACAAAATAATGTGTTTTTAATTTAAAAAATTATAAGAGGAAAAACAAAAATATGTCTAAAAGTTTTAAATAATTAAAAATTTTAAATAAATTAAAAAAATAAACAAACAAAAGGAATGTTAACCAGAAAATGGGATGGCGCATGAACTCTTAGTTGTGAGTGTAAAGGAATAACAAACTATGTTGGAACTCCTTAATGTTTTTCCTTAATGTTCATGGTTTGTTTCATATCACACATTTATTAAAACAAAACAAACAGAAAAGAAAACGTATTAGTATTAAAATGATAAAGTTATAGTTCATAACTTACTAATTATGTGTGTGGATGAAATTGTTATTTTTTTAGACTAAATTACACGAATAGTCCATGGGGTATGCTCAAATTTCATCTGTAGTCCTTACTTTTGAGAAATTACAGATGAAGGCCTTAACTATGCATGTTATGCACACTAGTAGTCCGTGATACTAACAGAGGTTGAGTGTAAGGAATACACTTGGAGGCTGATGCAACCAAAAAACAACCAAGAACTCTCAGCATACACAAATAAAGTACAAGGAAGCTTTTTCGAAAGATATGATATAACTCAGAGAATTATGCTAAATATCAAATCTTCTGAAGCCACTTTCTCTGAATCACCTTTTGAGAAAAGCTGAATCACTTTCCGCTGCCACTTCTGAAGACTCACCAAATTATATGAGTTAGTGAAAAGTCAATGCTTTTGTCAACTGTAGATTAAGGTCTTTTGTCTGTAACTTTCCAACTATGTATTTTTATCCTTTTTGTAATAGACAAGGATGTGAGCTACGGCAATGTCATACTCACTAGTCGAAAGGCAATCTGTCTTTTGACTCTACATTGATCTTATTGTCTAGATTAGTATCCAGCTGGATTTCAAAGTCAGGTCGGCTGTAGAATATAGTATAAAGTGTCTAAGTACTTGTATCTTATTCATGCTTTGTAACACTTGTAAGAACTTGAGGGCAATATACATCATTATTGAAAACCATATTTGAGTGTTCTTGTTCTTGTTGTTTTACTTGTGTTCATTGTTCATCACTAGCCGGTTCCCTATTTGATCTGCTAAGTGATTCATATCTCTCCACCTTGTGAAACTGTTGCATTGACCACCCTTCATAGTCCTGCAATTGGTATTAGAGCATTTCAGGCTCTTGATTGTAAGATCTCACCATCTTAAATCTCTTCAGTTTTACAAAACACTTATCAACTCAAATTGCAGCTCATTTTAAAGCTTATATGGAAACTAATACTTTGACAAACTCTCCACTGATCACTCCTGATGACTTTGATACTTGGTGCCAACGTATGAAAGGGTTCACCAAGTCTCAAGACAGCAGGATGTGGAGATCTGTTGTCGAAGGACCTCACATCCCATGCATCTCTTCAGCCACTGCTGGAGGTGGTATGATACCAAAGGAAATGACTTTCTACTCTAAAGAAGACTGGAAAAGAATAGATGTAGATCGAAGGGCCATGACCGCTCTTCAAACTACTCTTCCTAACTCCATATATAAGGCTTTAAGAAATGCAAGACTACTAAGCAGCTCTGGGTTGCACTGAAGCTGATGTATGAGGGGTATGAGAAAGCCAAGGAGAACAAGAAAGATATCATGAAGCAACAGTTCGAAAACTTTATGTTGAGATTGTGGATACTCTAATGGATGTTGGAGTAAAACTTGAGAATAGGGACATAGTGAGGAAGTTCATGTTCTCTCTTCCCCAGACAATAGACTCACTATTATATGGGCATTAAGATAACTAAAAATCTCTCTACTCTTACTCTCACAGAGCTGTATGGTATCCTTAGTGGGTACCAGATGGAGATGATCCTGTAAAATCCATCAAGCAGTTCTTTTAACAATCAATAAAGTTCAGCCCTTCATGTGATTGAAAGGGATAGCATAGAACCATAACATCATCTTATATGCTTCCTTGTAAACTCATAAAAGGTTCCTTTCATCACCTTCCTAGAGACACCAAGGGAGAGCTACATCCAAGGAAATCCATTCCAAGAGACAAGCTATGCACAAGCCTTTGTGTCTACTGATGAAAGTTCTAGCAACTTTCTCATCACTCTTAAAGACCTATACTACATCTATCCAGAGGATCTAGAGTACATGGAGATAGTCCAAAAGATGGCTCTTCTCACTCATAGAGCCAAGAAGTTCTACAAGAGGATAGATAGAAAGTTTCCCAGCAATGTGACTAGTGGAATGTTTGGACTGGACAAAAGCAAATTGAAGTGTTACAACTATAACCAATTAGGCCACTTTTCTAGAGAGTGAAAGGTACCAAGGACAAATAGTGGCCAAACACAAACTAGACTAAACTACACTGATGCAGCTCCAAGAACTGAGAAGCCAAGCCTGCCCAAACAACATGCTGATGTTGTTATTAAAGAAGGAGTCTTTGACTGGAGCTTTCAGGTAGAAGATGCTTCTCCAAACCAAGCATTGATGGGTGATTATGAAAAGGCTAAGGTATTAAAACATCTTTGTACTCCTGAATGCATTGCCAAAGTTAACATGTATAGGTCCTACAGCTTGGAAGTGAGATCTGACCTTGAGTACTTTAATATTTTAAAAGCTGATATTATAAGACCTAAAAATGATTATATACTTAAAATAGAAGATTTAGAGAAAATCATTTCAACTCTTAAGCATGAGCACACAAATTATAGGACTCAAATTAAAGATCTCATTACCAAGTTAACTTAATGCCATGATAAGCTTGTGATCAGTAAAGCTAAGGCAGAGAAATGTGTTCTTGAAGTTGAAACCTTCAAGAATATAATATCTTCATCCATGCATGCAAAGATTTTTTTATCAGAACAAGCAAGGATTGGGTTCAAGTAAGATAGCTCCTCCACACACATTCTATCTATAAGACCTCCAAGGTGTGGAACTTGTCAAGATGAGCTGCCCTCCATAGATCCCATTCAAGAAGAATGTGAAGATAAAAGGGAGATAGTGAAGGATGAATTGAGGCGAGTGATAAGGGTTATCCTGAGAAGGGACACAATTCTCCTGGAGAGAAGAAAGAATCAAGGATGAACAAGTCTACAAGGAAGAACTTGATCAGGGCAGCTAAGAGAAAGTCCAAGAAAGCTCAAGAGATCAAGGCCACTTTCAACTCGAAGAAAAAGTAGGTTTTTATCTATGCTAGATTTGAAGTGGTAAAGACTGAGGACCCAACCATGGACTCTAGTACTAGGAGTCCTAGTTCATGTCCAAATCATCCTAATTCAGAGAAGAAGGTTGATAAAATATACACCACTACTACACAGCTTGAACCATCAAGTTGCAAGAGAAGCCTCATCCCAAGAACCCTGCTGCATCATCTTAGAAGATGATGAAGGAAGTGGAGAGTGATCAAGCTCAGCCTCCCACTTAAAAGTAGATTCTTAAAAGTATGCCAACTGAATGCATCATGTGTGGTAGTACTTATCACTTTGCCAAGCATTGCATCTACGATCTTTAAAGTATTATCCATATGAACAAGAAGAAAAATCCTGAGAAGAAGAAGAAGAAAACAGCTTCGAAAGAAAAACTCTTCCTTTCAGAAGCTCCAAAGTTAAGAAAAAGATAAGCAAAAACTCACCTTCAGAAGAAATTTTGGTCTCGAAAGAAAGGAATGCTTCCGAAGTACTGAAGTCTGCTGTAATGGATGCGAAAGCTTCAGAAGTTCCAGTATCCAAAACATCCTAAGTTATCAAAACTTCTGAAGTGTTGAAGGTCAAGTCTAGTCTTCCAAAGATGGTGTGGAAAATAAAGGAAGGCCATGAGACTGAAGGTTCTTTATCAAAAACAACAAATGATCCTCAGAACTTGCAGGATCAATTACCGTTGCATTATCTTCTATTCACTTTGACAAGCCCAAGATCAATCAGGCATGGGTTTCTAAATGTAACTAACTATCTCTTCTTATGCAGGAACATCTAAAGACTAAACAAAATGTATGGATCATTGACAGTGATTGTTCCAGGCACATGACAGGCAATGGATCTTTTCTTCAAAACATTGAAAGAATTGATGGAGGGCCAGTAGCTTTTGAAGGAGAATTCAATGGTTACGTTACTGGTAAGGGTAGGGTCACAATCTTCTGAGTGTATCCCAATTTTATGATCAGAGACACAATATGCTCTTTACTGAGCATAAGTGCATTGTTCTCAAGCCCGGGGTGGTTATTCCTCAAGAGCATATCTTACTTAGAGCCCCTAGGAAAGGGAACATGTACAAGATGGATTTACCAAAAACATCCCCTTCAGGAGAAATTTCTTGCTTTCTGTTCAAGGCCAATAGTGATGAGTCTTTCCTTTGGCATAAAAGAATTTGCCATGTAAACTTAAAAAACATGAATAAATTAATTAAAAAGGATTTGGTAACTGGAATGCCAAAGAAAGAGTTTACAAGTGATGATCATTGTGTTGCATGTCTGAAAGGGAAGCAACACAAGGTATCTCACAAGACAAAGGAAATGAACTCCATCACTACACCCCTACACTTATTATATATGGATTTCTTTGGCCCTACCAGTGTAATGAGTCTAGGAAGGACCACTTATTGCTTGGTGATCACGGATGATTTCATAAGATATACTTGGGTCTTTTTCCTTAGAACTAAGGATGAGACCCCTGAGATCTTGAAAAGTTTCATTCTGAAAATTGAGAATCAATGTGATCATAGGGTCAAGATCATAAGACATGATCAAGGAACCGAATTTAAAACTAAATCCTTAATGCTTTTTGTGATACACTACTGGCAGAACTCCTCAACAAAACCGTGTTGCTGAGAGGAGAAACAAGACACTTATTGAAGCTACAAGAACCATGTTGTCTGACTCAAAACTGCCTATCACGTTCTTGGCAGATGCAGTCAACGCTGCCTATTATGTGCAGAACAGAGTTTTAGTGGTTAAGACTCATGGTAAGAGTCCTTATGAACTATGGCATAAAAGGAGACCTTTTATTGGTTTCCTCAAATCATTTGGATGTTCTTGAACCATCTTGAATACCAAGGATCAAATAGGCAAATTTGATAAGAAATCAGATGATGGACATTTCATTGGATAGTCTTCCCAAGCTAAGGCTTATAGAGTATATAATCTTAGAACCCTATAGTTGAGGAGTCAGCCAATATGACCTTTAATGAGCACACACCCAGTGGAAAGGTTCTAGTCCTGATTGGCTGTTTGATCTTTATTTAGTTACCAACTGTTTTAACAAATCTTGTGAGAATGTTTTAGGATCTACAGGTACCTTATCAACAGGAGATTCTGATCCAAGATTTAAGCTGAGAAGACCAAGTGTACTAACTACTTCAGTACCAATGGTAACTAGCCCTGTAGTTGGAAATTCTGTCAGGACAACCATGACAAACTCTTCAGTTGATGCATCTGAAGTGCCTATAAATTCCAGCACGGAGGAACAAAACTCAGATGAAGGAATTTCCAATGTAAGAGGAGATAGGGGTGGTGATAGTGATCAAGAATTTCTTGATGTTGATAACCACTCCATAGAAGATAACATCAATGATGTAACACACTCATTGGATCAAGTCTCACTTGATAAGTGTGTTGATGTGGTGGATTACTCTCAAGCATCAGATCTGAATTTCACCAATTTAGATCTGTCAAAACAACTTGTTATGATTCCTCAACTGCGAATCCACAAGTCCCATCCCACCATAAACATCATTGAAGATGTTGAGACTAGGGTGAGAACAAGAGGACAAACCCATGACAAAAATTTTTATCTTCACACTTGTTTCTTGTCCCAGATAGAGCCTATGAAGATTGAAGAGGCTTTGAAAGACGGAAGTTGGGTTGAAGTAATGCAGGAGGACCTACTTCAATTCAAGAGATAGAAGCTTTGGAATCTATGTCCTCTTCCTCAAGGGAAGACTACCATAGGTACCAAGTGGGTATTTAGGAACAAGAAGGTTGATTGAGGACTTGTCATCGAGAACAAGGCAAGACTGGTTGTTCAAGGATACACACAAGACGAAAGGATTAAATACACAGATTTTTTGGCTCATGTAGCAAGACTTGAAGTTGTTAGGATAATTTTGGGTTTTGCTACATCCAAGGATTTCAAGGTCTATCAACTTGATGTCAAGTGTGTCTTTTTATGTGGGGTGATTGATGAGGAGTTATATGTTAAAAAACCACCTGGCTTTGTAGACCCAGTTCATCCTGATTATGTCTGCCGGCTTGAAAAAGCTCTTTATGGGCTGCATTAAGCTCCAAGGAAGTGGTATGAGACACTATCACGGTATCTCTATCAGCATGGATACAAGAGAGGTACTATTGATGGAACATTCTTCATCAAAGGAATATGAAATGACTTGATGTTAGTTCAAGTTTATGTAGATGACATTATCTTTGGGTTAACTAATCTGAAGCTTTGCAAAGACTTTTAGAAGCTGATAAAGAATAGATTTGAAATGATTGTGATGGGAGAACTGAATTTCTTTCTAGGAATTCAAATAAAACAGGTTGATAATGGCATCTTCATAAACCAGTCAAAGTATGTGCAAGACATACTTACTAGGTTTCACATGACTGAATGCAAGGTTGCTAAGACACCCATACCTAGAAACCACTATCTTGAGGGGGAGTGTGTTGATGAACATTTATACAGGGATATGATTGGGTCTTTTATGTACCTCACTGCTAGGAGGCTAGATATCATGTTTGCTACATGTATTTGTGCAAGATATCAAGCTAACCAACAATATCACACCTGGTTGCTATCAAGAGAATTCTTAGATTTCTCAAAGGTGTTCCTGAATTAGGCCTTTGGTATCGAAAGAATTCTGACTTCAATCTGTATACATATACAGATAGTGACTATGGTGGCTGGAATATGACTGCAAAGTCAACATCTGGGGGATATCAATTTCTTGGTGGAAGGATAGCCTCATGGTAATGCAAGAAACAATCTTGTGTATTTGCATCACCTGCTGAAGTTGAATACATTGCTGCTGCAAGCTACCATGCTCAAGTGCATTGGATTCAGAATCAGATACTAGACTATGGATTCAAATTCAATGAGACTCCCATCCATGTAGACAACAACAATGCTATCTTGATTATAGAGAATCTTGTACAACACTTAAAGAGTGTAAGGCCCCAATCCGGGAAACCTCACAGTTGGATTTGGACATCAGAAACACGAGTTCTTGAAAATCAAACTTCATTAATGTACGAAGCGGAACGTACAAAGATTTCTATTGTTTACCATTTACATCAAAAGATCACTTGGCTAACTAACAAAGTTCTATGCCAGGATGCTAGTCTCGATCATGTGCCAGGTAGCTCTCCCATCCATTCCTATCTCACCTAAAATGTATAGCATACCTGTCAATCTAATATGCCTACAAAAGTCAGTGATGCTGAGTGAGCTCTAGGTTTACCTTAACAAAATTGTAACATACATTAACATCGTAAAAACATTAACCTCATTCATTATCAACATCGTTATCAAACTCATTCGATAACCAAACTTTAACTTTTACTCAACCATTCACTTTACCGTTACGTTACCCATACATTACTTTACCATTCACTTTACATTACGTTACCCATACCTTACTTTACCATACACTTTTTGTCATCATTTGAACTTAGCACGAAGCTTAGTTCCTATCAGGTGAGAAAACACGAAGCATATCTCCTATCAGTTGAGCACACCGAAGTGTGACTCGTATCGGGTGAGAATGCACGAAGCATATCTCCTATCAGGTGAGCACACCGAAGTGTAACTCCTGTCGGATGAGAATGCACGAAGCATATCTCCTATCAGGTGAGCACACCGAAGTGTAACTCCTATCGGGTGAGAATGCACGAAGCATATCTCCTATCAAGTGACCACACTGAAGTGTAACTCCTATCGGGTAAGAATGCACTAAGCATATCTCCTATCAAGTGAGCACACCAAAGTGTAACTCCTATCGGGTGAGAATGCACAAAGCGTATCTCCTATCAGGTGCTTGTAAGACTTCTTTAGTGCTTTAATGTTTTCATAGCTGTGCTATACAGGGTTACAGGGTAACTATTCTTTCGTATTTCATATGTGAATTAACATTGTTCTTTAGCCTTTAACTATCGTGGTATATATAATATATCCACATACGTACTTTAATTCATTAACATTAAGTTCATCATTAATTCATTATTAACGCACATTTACGGGGTAACATAACACATAACAGTCCAAAGTTTTCGCGTAAGAACCCATATTCGCACGAGAACTCCTCCCATTGAGAGACAACTCCTCCTTCATGCTAGAACTCATCCTTCACGCGAGAACATCATCATTTACGCGAGAACTTCATCATTCACGCGAGAACTTTTGAAACGTAACCGTTACCCGCGAAAACTACATTTCGCGCTAGAACTCGCCTCTCGCGTGATAACTTCTGCTGTACACAACTTTATCCACAAGTTATTGCTCCTTTAACCACTTTAACACCCAAAACAAGCAATAACAATTATAAACATCATTCTTAACAAAATATTCATTTAGGTATGCATATTAGCCCCAAAACATGATAAAACATGTAAAAGAGGGGTCTAGAACTCACCATTTAAAGTTCCAGCACAACCACAACTTTCCCAAAAATTTTACCGAGAAAAAAATACAAAATCATTTGTTTTATACATCAATAATCCATCCTTAGTACATAACACGAGTTACTACACGAGTTACATACCTTAAACACTTCGTTTCTTCACTTTCTCTCTCTACGCAGCCGCTTTCTCTGTCTAGCAGCAACACTTCTCGCGTGAAAACTAGAGTCTGGCTGGGTGTTCTCAGCTATTTATACCCAGCTCAAACTTTTTGCCAGACTTCTCGCGCGAGAACTTGTAGTCGCGCGAGAAGTGCCTTCCACGCTAGAACTTCATGACTCACGCGAGAAATCAACCTCTCGCGTGAGAACTCTGCCTTTATTCAAAAATTCAAGGCATTACAAGTCCACCCCCTTATTTGGGTTTCGTCCCCAAATCCTGCCATTCCTCAAATAACTAAGGATAATGCTGTATCACCTCATCTTCGGACTCCCACGTGGACTCCGACCCCTTTCTTTGCTTCCACTGCACTCGAACAAGTGAACTACTTTATTCCTCAGTCGTTTCTCCTTTTTGTCTATTATTGCTATGGGTTGTTACATGTAGTTTAGTCTTTCATCAATCTCCACATCTTCTAGTGGAACATGAGCATCTTCGTCTGCTAGACACTTATGCAAATATGATTTGTGGAAGGTAGGATGAATTCCACTCAATGCATCTAGTAGTTCCAGCCTATACGCCAGTTCCCCCAGATGGGCTATGATCTTGAAAGGCCCAATAAATTAATGGCTAAACTTTCCTCTCTTTCAGAATTGAATGATTCCTCTCCAAGGTGACACCTTTAGCATCACCCTATCACCGACGTTAAACTCAATCGGTCTTCGACGTTTGTCGGCATAGGATTTTTATCTATCTTTAGTGGCTTTCATGAAGGATTTAATCTTGCCCAACTTCTCGTTGGTCATCTCGATGACCTCGATACTACCCAACTCCTTCTGTCCGATTTCCCCCAACATAACGGGGTCCTACACTTCCGGCCATACAACATCTCATGTGGGGGCATACCAATACTGTCATGGTAGCTGTTATTATATGAGAATTCTGCCAATGGTAGATGACTATCCCAGCTCCCACCAAAGTCTATAATACACGCCCGAAGCATGTCCTCCAAGGTTTGGATAGTCCTTTTGGATTGGCCATCCGTCTGTGGGTGGTATGCTGTACTGATATGCAATCTAGTTCCCATCGCATCATTGAACTTCTTCCAAAACTTGGATGTAAACCGCGTATCTCTATCATAAACAATTGACACCAGCATACCATGACAGGCAACTATCTCATTGATGAATAATTTGGCAAGCCGCTCCGAGTTATACATCTCTCGAATGGGTAGAAAGTGAGCACTCTTTGTTAGTCTGTCCACTATGACCTATATGACATCATAACCTTTAGCTGTACGAGGTAGCTTCATTATGAAATCCATAGTAATGTGCTCCCACTTCCATTCGGGAATTTCCAAGGGTTGGATTTTCTTGTATGGCTTCTGATGCTCAGCCTTAACCTGGAGACAGGTCAAGCACCTTTCTACGAACCTTGCCACGTCGGCTTTCATTCCCGGCCACCAATAGTTCTTCTTTAGGTCTTGGTACATCTTGTTAGTCCCCGGATGAATAGAGTAGCGAGTCTTGTGGGCTTCGTCCAACACCTTCTCTCGCAGACCTCCACGTCTAGGAATCCACATACGCCCAAATCTAGTTTTGACACCATTGGCGTTTTCTTCCAGGTTCGCGATCTGCCCCTTCATCCTTTCTTTATTAATGTGCTCGGGCTTTAGAGCTTCTTTCTGAGCATCATCGTGTTAACACATCAGGAGTCACAATCAACTGGAATGATCTCACCCGAATTGGTTCCCGGTCCTCCTTTCGGCTTAGGGCATCAGCTACCACGTTAGCCTTACCCGGGTGATAATGAATCTCACAGTCGTAATTCTTTATGAGCGCCGACCATCGTCTCTTCCTCATATTAAGATCCTTCTGCTTGAAGAAATACTTTAAGCTTTTGTGGTCCATGAAAATCGTACATTTGACACCATATAAGTAGTGACTCCATATCTTTAACGCGAATACCACAACAGCCAGCTCCAGATCATGGGTAGGGTAGTTCACCTCATGAACCTTTAACTATCTAGATGCGTATGCTATGACTTTGCCTCGCTGCATTAGTACGCACCCTAACCCTTTATAAGAAGAATCGGAATAGACAACCAAGTCCTCATTCCCTTCCGGTAATGTTAACACTGGAGCTTGTGTCAATCTTTTCTTTAACTCCATGAACGCATTCTCTTGACTTTCGCCCCATTAAAACTTCATATCTTTTCTTGTCAACTTGGTCAATGGCGAGGCAATCTTGGAAATGTCCTGAATGAACCCTTGGTAATAACCTGACAATCCAAGGAAGCTTCGGATTTTAGACGACGTTTTAGGCGAATTCCACTTCATTACCGCCTCCACCTTAGCAGGATCAACCATGATTCCCTCTGGGTTAATCACATGACCCAGCAACTACACCTCACTTAACCAAAATGCACATTTGGAGAATTTCACATACAGCTTCTCCCTCCTTAGAGTCTCCAGCACCTCGCGGAGGTGACAGGCGTGGTCTCCCCCATTCTTCGAGTAGATCAGGATATCGTCTATGAACACTATCATGGATTTGTCGAGCATCGGTCGACAAACCCTATTCATCAAGTCCATGAATGCTGTAGGAGCATTGGTTAGACCAAATGACATCACGAGAAATTCATAATGCCCATATCGCATCCGAAAGGTAGTCTTTGGGATATCCCGTTCCTTAACCTTTAGCTGGTGATAACCCGACCGAAGATCGATCCTCGAGAACGAACTTGCACCTTCAACTGGTCGAACAGATCATCTATCTGAGGTAATGGGTATCTATTCTTCACCGTGAGCTTATTCAGCTCCCTGTAGTCTATACACATACGCATGCTACCATCCTTCTTCTTCACGAACAACACCGGAGAACCCCAAGGAGAAATGCTCGATCTGATAAATCCTTTATCTAGAAGGTCCTGTAGTTGGAATAACAACTCATTCAACTCTGACGGAGCCAGACAATATGGCGCTTTCGTAATGGGCTGAGCTCCTGGCACAAGATCAATCTGAAACTCTATCTCCCGATAGAGTGGAACCTCTGTCAAGTCATCAGGGAACACATCCGGGAAGGCACACACCACGGGTACATCTGTCAACTTCACAGTTTTAGCTTTAGCATCTTTAACATATGCCAAGAATGCTCCGCACCCTTGTCTCATAAACTTCTCTGCCTTTATAATAGAAATCTTCTTTGGAACTTTGCAGATTCTGTTGCTGTAAATCGTGACTAAGCTACCGTCGGGTGCTTTCATCTGAATCATCTTCCTTTGACAAACTATGTTAACCTCGTAGGCGGCTAACCAATCCATACCCAACACAACATCAAATCCTCCTAGGATCATAACAAACAACCTAGCAGGGAATCTATGACCTTCCAATTCTATGATACGATCCTCTAAGGCCTCAGTTATCTTAGTAGTCTTTCCAATGGTAGTTTCTACCTCAAACACATGATCTATTTCTTTGGCCTTAGCATTCATCACATCACAGAAGGTGGCAGTTATAAAACTCTTACATGCAACAGAATCAAACAGAGTAGAAGCAAGTATGTTGTTAACTGGGAACATACCTGACACAACATCAGGTTCCGCTCTGGCCTCCTCTCTGGTCATCATAAAAGTCCTAGCCATGGCCCTTGGCTTGTCACCAGCTTTCTTCTCTTTCTCAGCCTCTTTTAATCAAGCCAAGTCAACCACTTTCCCCTCTTTACACTCTCGGCTGTAGCACCCCAACTTGCCATAGTTGTAGCACTTTCCTGCACTAGGGCAATCCTTAGAGAAATGCCCATCTTCCCACATCTGTAACACAGACTCAAATCAAGCCTGCAATCACCAACATGTTTCCTCCCACATTTTCGGCAATCACCAGACAAATCCACCTTTATCTTTTTGGCCTGAACAGCAGGCCTCTCATTTCTCTCCCGCTTCACATTCCCCAACCAACTTTTCTTCTTCACCACTTCAACGGGCTCATCAGCCACCACATCGTCATACACTATCCCGCTCAACTCCACCAAAGACTCCAAGGTCTTTGGCCCACTTGCCTTCAGATACGTCCTGACCTTCAAAGGCAAACCCTTCACATAGCACTTCATCCTCCTCTCCTCAGTACTCACCAGGTGATGCACCATCTTGGCCATCTCGTTGAAGCGAGACGTGTACTGCCTGTGGGTCATACTTCCAGCTTTAAAACCCAAAAATTCCCTTTCCACCCTGTCGATCTCATTCTGAGGGTAGAACTTTCTCTTCACCATATCTTTCAGGTCATTCCACTTCAAGTTCCTAAACTCACGAGTGTCCTTTGTCTGCTTGATGGTGTTCCACCAATGAATAGCTTCGTTAACAAATGAGTGAGCTGCGAACTTCACAACCTAGTTAGCTCTACATTCACTGATCTCATTCATCGCTTCCATCTCCGACACCCACTAGAGAGTGGCAATAGCACCACCCTTCTCATCCAGGGATGGAGGATTGCACCCCTTAAAGATGTCATACAAACACCCTTTGGCTAAATCCCTAACAGTTTCATCCCCCTCGTCCTTCCTATCCTTCCTCGAGCCTTCCCCGGTACCTTCACTATCTTTCTTGCTAGCTTTGTTCTTTGCCTCCAACGTCCACTCCCTGGTTACCTCCTTCATGGCCTCAGTCATGATGGAAGGCATGATGTCCTAAAGGATCTTGTGGACCTCTTTGGCGATAGCCTCCCTAAGAACAGGCTCCAAGGTAATCCTCTCTTCAGATTGATGAAAGTTTTCCTTGCTGGCAGTGTGAACAGAGTCCACAGGCACCTCCTCAGTCGTCTGCTTTTGGTTCCTGGTGATTGGTGGTCTACCCCTACCACCACGAGCACCTCCTCGAGTAGCTTTTCTTCCAGCCATAGCTTGCTATAAGATGCAAAAGGCTAACATTACTCCAGGTAATAATTCAAATCATGTCAAGTAATGTAAGTTTCTAATGAAAGTGGCCAATTGTAATTAACTACTTACTTCACTCTTCATGTCCTAAACGTTTCCATTCCTGAGTCACATCAGCACTCAATCTCAGTACAAGCACTATAAGCTCAAGGAACCCTTAACAGTCATAACCTTCCTGGCATGGAGCTCCTGGCACTGGCATTCCTCATTGATCCCATTCTTAGTTAAATTCTAGACATCAAGGAGTCTAAATCTCTCAAACCAGGCTCTGATACCTACTTGTAAGGCCCCAATCCGGGAAACCTAATAGTTGGATTTGGACATCAGTAACACGAGTTCTCGAACATCAAATTTCATTAATATACGCCGCAGATGTACAAAGATTTCTATTGTTTAACATTGACATCAAAATATCACTTGGCTAACTAACAAAGTCCTATGCCAGGATGCCAGTCTCGATCATGTGCCAGGTAGCTCTCCCATCCATGCCTAGCTCACCCAAAATGTATAGCATACCTGTCAATCTAATAAGCATACAAAAGTAAGCGATGCTGAGTGAGCTCTAGGTTTACCTTAACAAAACTGTAACATACATTAACATTGTAAAAATATTAACCTCCTTCATCATCAACATTGTTATCGAACTCATTCGATAACCAAACTTTAACTTTTACATTACCATTCACTTTACCGTTATGTTACCCATACATTACTTTACCATTCACTTTACTTTACGTTACCCATACCTTACTTTACCATACACTTTACGTCATCATTTGAACTTAGCACGAAGCTAAGTTCCTATCGGGTGAGAATGCACGAAGCATATCTCCTATCAGGTGAGCACACCAAAGTGTAACTCCTATCGGGTGAGAATGCACGAAGCATATCTCCTATCAGGTGAGCACACAAAAGTGTAACTCCTATCGGGTGAGAATGCACGAAGCATATCTCCTATCAGGTGAGCACATCGAAGTGTAACACCTATCGGGTGAGAATGCCCATAGTGTATCTCCTATCAGGTGCTTGCAAGACTTCTTTAGCACTTTAACGTTTTCACAGCTGTGCTATACAGGGTAACAGGGTAACTATTCTTTCCTATTTCACATGTGAATTAACTTCGTTCTTTATCCTTTAACTATCGTGATATATATAATATATCTACATACGTACTTTAATTCATTAACATTAAGTTCATCATTAATTCACTATTAATGCACCTTTACGGGGTAACATAACACATAACAATCCAAAGTTTTCGCGCTAGAACCCATATTCGCGCGAGAACTCCTCTCATCGAGCGACAACTCCTCCTTCACGCGAGAACTCATACTTCATGAGAACATCATCATTCACGCGAGAACTTTAGAAAAGTAACCGTTACCTACGAAAACTACATTTCGCATGAGAACTCGCCTCTCACGAGATAACTGTTCTGCTGTACACAACATTATCCATAAGTTATCGCTCGTTTAACCACTTCAACACCCAAAACATGCAATAACAGTTATAAACATCATTCTTTAACAAATCATTCGTTTAGGTATGCATATTAGCCCCAAAACATGATAAAACACGTAAAAAAGGGGTCTAGAACTCACTACTTGAATTTCCAGCACAACCACAACTTTCTCGAAACTTTTACCAAGAAAAAGCTAAAAAATTATGCGTTTTATATATTAATAATCCATCCTTAGTACATAACACGAGTTATTACACGAGTTACATAGCTTAAACACTTTGTTTCTTCACTTTCTCTCTCTAAGCAGCCACTTTCTTTCTCTAATAGCAACACTTCTCGCGTGAAAACTAGAGTCTGGCTGGGTGTTCTCAGCTATTTATACCCAGTTCAAACTTTTCACCAAACTTCTTGCGCGAGAACTTCTAGTCGCGCGAGAACTATCTTCCACGCAAGAACTTCATGACTCGCGCTAGAACTCAACCTCTCGTACGAGAACTTCGCCTTTATTCAAAAATTCGGGGCGTTACAAAGAGAAAGCAGATTAACATCATGTATCATTTGATTAGAGATAATTTTGAAAAGAGATTGATAAAAACTAGTGAAAGTTAACACAAATGAATAATATGCTGATCTGTTCACAAAAGCTTTTGATGAACGGAGATTTAAGTATCTTGTATTATTAGCTATTGGGATGATTAACTTTGAGTAGATTTTTCTTAAACTAAACTCAAGATTTATTTTAATAATGTTGGACTCAATAAGTGCATTGAAGGATAATGGTTTCCATAATCAAACATAATGTCTTCTAACATTCAAACAATCATTAACTAACACATTAGCATCATTAACAATGATAACATACACTAATTATTGTTAAATTTTTTTTTTTCAGGTTTGTAGATAAAAGAAATTTTTTACAAGTGTCGGTAGAGAATGAAGAACTATCCACAGCGGATGAAGTCTTTGCAGTGGATGAAGAAAAAGGTCCAAGTGCCTATAGCAGATGACCAACACACATACAATGGATGCACAAAGATCCACAGCTGATGAACAGTCCACAACGGATGTTTATCCAAGTCGGATGAACACTCCACAACGGACAGTATCCAAGACACAACGGACAACTTATTCAACATCCACAACGAACGACTTAGCATCCACAGCGGACAGTCTATCATCCATAGCGGATGATTTAGACTTACGATTTTATGTAATTTTTGTGTACATAAGGGTATTTTTGTAATTGTATATAGCTATTGTGTATAGGCTATAAATAGCATAATACCCTAATCCTTTGTAAGCTTTTGAACAATTAATACAAACAAGCATTTCGTATTATCATCAGAGCATTCAATCACTTGCAAACACACAATCATACACACATATAGATATTATATCTTAATCATGGGTTCCGCACTATGATTATTGAGTATTGATTATATAACAATCTGTTGTTATATCTGAGAGATTGAAATCGATCCTTGGGGGAATTCAGTGTTTGTTCTTGGTGTTCTAAGTTGTTTAAACCTGAGAATACTTGAATTCCATCAGGTGGTATCAGAGCCTTGGCTCAAATCATTCAGTGATTTTTGTAAAGTCCTCATCATGATCGATTCCACATATTGTTGCACTTGATAATCAAATTAAGACGGATGTGTGCTTGTGTGATATCAACGAACACTAAAAAAACTCAATCAAATATTATTAATCAAATGATTACAATACCAAAGGAGTATACATCGTTTAAGCTCGATCCACCCAAGGTGAGCTCCCCTCGGGTGGCCTATCACATAACTTTCTGCTCTCTCGCCCTCAGAGCACTCTTACAAAATGAACACTTATACTGAAATACAAAGGAAAAACATCTATATGTACTATGCAGATGTTCTCGTGCGAGAACTTAAAGTTATCGCGTGGCAACTCCAAGTTTTCACGCGATAAGTTCTTCATCAATCATCTTGGAGTTCTCGCATCCTTATACTTCCTGCATGAATTGAGTTTTTGCTTTTCACTTGATATTGTAATCCATAAAGACTAGGTCCTTACAATTTCCCCCTATGGATTATGATATCCAGTTATGTTTGACTTCAGTCACTCATCGTCATGAATTATCTGATCCTTGGGTATCTTTCATTTTAAACTTCCCCCTCAACTGTAACCTCCTCCTAATGTATGGCTTCATAAAGGATATCACATCTGAATCAATCTTGATTACTTACAACTTAAGATGTATTTGGCATATGACAAGGACGTCCAACTTCTATTTTGGATTCCCAAAGAACCTGATTCTTCAATCTGATGCAAGATTCTATGATGACAAACTACATCATTTAAAGTATTCTTCCCCCTATGTAAGATGTAATATGCCCATATTTTCAGAGCAAGAATACCAAACAATCTTGATTCTTCACTTAATTAACCCATTTGTAACACCCAGAAATTTATTAAAAAGAAAAGAAAAGAAGAGTAAAAAGGTAAAGATAGCATTTTTCAAAAGTGAAGGGGTTAAAGTGTTCAAGTGGCAAACTTGTCTATTATGGGTTAAAAAGCACGGGATGGCCGCCCACACCCCCCATTTCACCATTCTGCTTTCGGCTGCAAGAAGGGAAGAAGAAGTTTCAACCATATTTTAGTGTGAGAAAGCTGAATTCTCCTAGAAGGTAAGGTTTTCTTGTATTTTCTGCTCCGCTTTCAGCTGTGTTCAAGCTAGTGGACCGATTCTTACGTGTTTCTTGTGTTGGCTGCTTGTTTCGGTGTGTTTAGGTGCTAGAACTCTTGTTTGCTCTCAGTTTGAAGAAGTCTTACTCGAAAGCTGCTAGAGGTGAGTTCTAGATTCCCCTATTTTACTTGTTTTAAACTCATTTGGGGCTAAAATGCATATTAACTAAAATTTTTCAACCGAAGCATGAGTTTTCTGTGTTTTTGCATTTGATATGTATGCGATGTGTGTTTTTAAATGCCTTCTTTGATATTGCGTAGTTGTAAGCTCTGTTCTAAGTATTTAGCATGCTAGATCTATGATAAGGATATATTAGAACAAGGATTTGGAACTGGTGGAATTGTCTAAGTTATATGTTCATCCGCATTTGCATTTTGTTCATCCGTATTTGCATTTTGTTCATCTGCATTTGCATTCTATTCATCCTCATTTGTTGGAGTTCATCCGTATTTGCTGAACTTCATCCGTATTAGTTGTACGGGGCAAAGTACACCATCTTCACTGATCACAAAAGTTTGAAGTACTTATTTGAGTAGAAGGATCTCAATATGAGACAAAGGAGATAATTAGAGTTGATCAATGACTATGATTATGAGATCCATTACCATCGGGGCAAGGCCGACGTAGTGGCGGATGCCCTTAGCCGAAAAGAGAGACCCGAGCCAATTCGGGTGAAAGCTTATTAGTTGGTTATCACCTCCGATGTGATGAAGTAGGTTAAGGAATTTCAGGATGAAGCGCTGAAAGAAGATCAAATTAACTCCGAAAGGATGAAAGGTCTAGTCGTCTAGTTGGGCAGAACACTCTTGGTGTCGGACCCGATCGGGGCGGATGTGGATTCCTCGTTATGGGAATCTGCGTGGGAAGATCATGGATCAGGCTCACAAGACTCAATACTCAATTCATCCTGGTGCTACAAAGATGTATCATGATATGAAGAAAGATTAATGGTGGAGTATGTGAGCAAGTGCCTTACTTGCTTACAAGTGAAGGCAGAGCATCAGAAGCCATACGAGAAGATCCAACCCTTAGATATATCCAAGTGGAAATGGGGGCACATCACCATGGACTTCATTATGAAGTTACCGCGTATGGCAAGGGGATACGATGCCATATGAGTGATAGTTGATCGCCTGACGAAGAGTGCTCACTTTCTACCGATCCGCGAGACGTATTCATCTGAGAGGTTGGTGGATCTGTTCATCAAAGAGATAGTGACTCGTCATGGTGAACCAGTGTCAATAGTGTCTGACGACCGTGACACTCGGTTTACATCTATGTTTTGTAAGAGATTCCATGATCTGATGGGGATGAGGTTGCACATCAGTACGGCTTACCATCCTCAGACAGATGGTCAGTCAGAAAGAACCATTCAGATGCTTAAGGATATGCTCCGAGCATGCATCATTGGTTTTGGAGGAAGTTGGGACGAGCGCTTATCGTTAGCCTAATTCTCATACAAGAACAGTTATAATGCCAGCATTGGTATGCCTCCATATGAGATGCTATACGGTAGGAAGTGTAGAACGGCCGTATGTTGCGGTGACATTGGGCCAAAGGAGTTATGGAGCATCGAGGTGATCGAGGCTACGACCGAAAAGTTAGAGAAGATCAAGGCCTTTATGAAGGCGGCACAAGATAGACAAAATTCGTATGCTGACAAGAGGCGTAGGCCGATTGAATTCAAGATGGGTGATAGATTTATGTTGAAGGTTTTACCTTGGAAGGGGATCATCCGGTTTAGAAAGCAGGGTAAGCTGAGCCCGAGGTATATAGGGCCTTTCCTAATCATTGCTTGAGTAGGAGAGCTGGCCTACAGGTTGGAGCTAGCCAATAAGTTAAGTGGAATTCATCCGACATTCCATGTATCTCATCTAAGAAAGTGCTTAGCCGATGAAGATATGATCGTGCCACTGGAGGATATCGAGGTGGATGAACGGCTCAATTATATAGAGTTGCCAGTAGCCATCAATGACAGAAAAGAGAAGAGGCTACTGAATAAATTGGTTCCACTGGTGCGAGTACAGCAGAGACACAGGAGGGGGTTCGAATCTACATGGGAGACTGAGGAAGAGATGAGACAGCATTACCCACAACTGTTCGAGGAGTGATAGGTTTCAGGGACGAAACCCATATAAGGGGGTGGACTTGTAACACCTGAAAATTTATTAAAAGGAAAAGAAAAGAAGAGTAACAAGGTAAAGATAGCATTATTCTCCTAGAATAATGCAAGTGGCAAACTTGTCTATTATGGGTTCAAAAAGCAGGGGATGGCCGTCCACACCCACCATTTCACCATTCTGCTTTCGGCTGTAAGAATGGAAGAAGAAGTTTCAACCGGATTTTAGTGTGAGAAAGCTAAATTCTCCTAGAAGGTGAGGTTTTTTTGTATTTTCTACTCGGTTTTCAGCTATGTTCGAGCTGCTGGACCGATTCTTACATGTTTCTTGTGTTGGCTGCTTGTTTCGGTGTGTTTAGGTGCAAGAACTCCCATTTGCTCTCTGTTTGAAGAAGTCTTACTCGAAAGCTGCTAGAGATGAGTTCTAGAATCCCCTATTTTACTTGTTTTAAACTCGTTTGGGGCTGAAATGCCTATTAACTGAGTTTTTACAACCGAAGCATGAGTTTTCTGTGTTTTTGCATCTGATGTGTATGCGATGTGTGTTTTTAAATGCCTTCTTTGATGTTGCATAGTTGTAAGCTCTGTTCTAAGTATTTAGCATGTTAGATCTATGCTTAGGATATGTTAGAACGAGGATTTGGATCTGGAGGAACAATCTACGTTGTATGTTCATCCGCATTTGGATTTTGTTCATCTGCATTTGCATTTTGTTCATTCGCATTTGCATTCTATTTATCTTCATTTATTTGGGTTCATTCTCATTTGCTAAACTTCATTCGCATTGGTTTTATGCTCAATAGCTAAGTCTTTTGTTCATCCGCATTTGTAAGTGTTCATCCGCATTTGTTGATCTTCATCCACATTTACTAAACTTCAACCACATTGGTTATGTTCATTCACATAGACTTAGCTCATCCGCATTTAGGATTGTTCATCCGCATTTGGACTTGTTCATCCACATTTGGTTCAGCCTCATATCTTTAGACACTTAGAATATTTTTCTGAGATTTTCATCCGCATTTGCTTGTCCGTATTTGCTGAACATTCATCCGCATTGGTTTATGATCATCCACATTTCTTTGGGGACTTAGGATTTTTTGAAATCTTGGGAAGTAGAATGTTGTGTTAAGTTCTGGAATGTTTTGGTGGCTTATGCCTGTTGATGTTATGTGTGATTGTGGGCTGTGGTTGATGTTCTATATTACGTATTATTATGTGACTTTACGTGGTGTGTTAATACTCTTGTACGTGAAGTATTATTGTATTAAAAGTGAAAGAATAAGATAATGAAAGTGGAACGTAATGAACAAATGAAAAGTCTTGCAAGAAAATGAAGGAGGTTCACAACTCATTAAAGGGTTGTTAGCTCAGCTGTGTGCGATTTAGCTAACCCATGAGGATGCAAACAGGGGTCAATCTTTATGATTGACTAATATGTATAAACGAGACCCTTGTCGCCTACCCTGGTACTGGTGTCAGGCTTCATGCGCAATGTTAGGGGTCTATTTATAGACTTTGGCCCATTACCTACTTCGTGCACAATGTTTGGGGTATGGCATATGACATTGGTCGAGAAGAAAGTGGAAGATAATAATAAAAAGTAGAAAAACAAACGATTATGATGGATAAATATTATCTAATTGTATGTATGATGTATGATCACGATTAAAAGTAAAGGATAAGTTTTAACAAAAGCATAGTATTTTATTTATAAAACTAGAACTCACTTAGCAATGTTGACTTTTTATACGCATTTTCAGTTGGAAGGTAATGTTGTTGCTGAGGATGGCACGGGGGGTGAAGCTACTTGGCAAGCAAAGACCGGCATCCATCTCGTGCAAAAATAATTTTGTTGGTTTGTAATACAACTAAGTATTCTTTTATAAATTTAATCAACAATGTATTACTTGGCAAAAGTTTTTATTAATGCATAAAATGGTTTTTGATAATTATTATGCTGCAATACTTTCTCATGTTAATTTATTTAAATATGTTTTTATTTATAATGAATGATGCTATGAATGACCAACTGTGAGGTCTTCGGGATCGGGGCCTTACACCGTTCGATCATTGGCCCCATCAGTAAGATAAGTTAAGCCAACATTGTCAATTTCAATTCATGAACGACCCGAATCAAATGTTGTAGATATAGAATCTTGAACTTGATCAAAAATCACAAAAACTCCTGTTTAAGTACCAAACTTCAAATAATTCGGCATCCTATGGATTGGGGCTGAAACACTTGTTCTAAACCATCTCAAACTAACAGTTTTCACATCTAGACAATGTTCTTGCATTTTTGCAAAGTTTTCGCATAAATCAAGTTGATAGTAAAAGTTTTCGCGTGAATGTTGAAGTTTTCACTTGATGAAGTCTTTGCATATGAAGTCTTCACAATAAGCGGTTACCAGAGCGAAAACTGCCCAAGTTTTCGTATAAAGCGGTTATTTGTGCGAAAACTTCGTCAAAATCAACTTTTTGTGTTTGAATCACTGCTACGATTTCAATTCTCCAGTTTTCACCATCGTAATTTGAAAATACTAAGCGTATTGATGCAGATCATCATTTTAGCATGTAACAAAGCCGATTTCATGTGTGTTCACTCACGGTTTCATCTTCTTCTCCTTTGAAACCGGTCCATAATCGACCATAACCTTTAGGTCTTCAATCTTCATGTTTAACGTCTTAATACGGATGATTACGGAATAAAACTCCATGTATCAAGAGCAACACCTTGCTCTGATACCAAATGTGTAAGGCCCCGATCTCGGGACGCTCACAGTTGGACAATCATCGCACATAAAACATATAATTTACATTTACAATTTTTAAAACATTGCAGCGGAAAAATTTTAAAACATTACATTATATATATAATTGCTTGTTTTAAAATTTTTCCACTACAATGTTTTAGAAATTGTAAATGTAAATTATATGTTTTACGTGCGATGATTGTCCAACTGTGAGCGTCCTGAGATAGGGGTCTTACAAGTTGGTATCAGAGCCAAAGTTTAAGTGAAACGGGTTAAAAATTTTCAAAAGAAACCTAAACTTAAACTGAAAATGAGACGAAGGGAAGGGATGCCTGTCCGAGTATCTACGTGCCATCAGGTATTTTCATGATGTTGACCGGTATTACGTGCGTGTGTTATGTGACTTATGTGCTTCTTAGTAGCTTTAGATACTGATGTAGTCAGGATAGAAAATGCTTGGGGTATGAAGAGTAAAGTATGTGGCTAATCACAACTGGCCACTGTAATTAGGGACTTACTATACTTAACATAAACTGAGCTATTACCTTGAATCACCTTGTTAGTATTTGAATCTTATAGCGTGTTAGAGGATGGCCGGTGGTAGATCTTCGAGGTGGAGGTCGTGGTGGACGTGGTGCTGGACCACGGGTCACAAGAGGAAGGCCTAGAACTGAAGAGGTGGCTCATGAAGAGCCCAAGACACCTCATCCGGAGGGTGGTGATGAAAGTGTTAACTTAAGGGCCTCGGTGAAGGAAGCTATTGTAGAGGAGGTTTATCAGGTCATGCAGACGATCTTACCGTCTGTGGTGACTGAAGTGATAAAGGCTGTGAGAGAAGGAGAAAAGAAAGAGAGGAATTGGTCTTGGGGAGTAAGGGAGCAACCGGAGACTAAGATGGTTGTCTCAGCTGATGATGAAGAGGAAGAAGAGCCTGTGCCAGAGGCAGCACGAGGCTGTAACTACAGGGCATTTCAAAGATGCAAGCCCCCGACTTTCGATGGCAACGACACTGCTGCTGCTACTCACCGGTGGGTGAGAGAGATGGAAGTTGTACTTGATATCAGCAAGTGCCAGGAGGATCAGAAGGTGAAGTTTGCCACTCATTCATTTATGGACTCGGCTCTGTGCTGGTGGGACAATATCATCCAAGCCAAGGGTAGTAGGGCAATTGGAAGAATGAGGTGGCCAGAGTTGAAGAAGTTGGTGATAGAGGAGTTCTGTCCTCATAGGGAGCTTAACAAGGTTGAGAGGGAGTTCCTGCAGCTAGAGGCGGGAACCATGACGCATCAGCAATACACCAACAAATTCAACGAGATGGCACGGTCGGTGCCTGATCAGGTGACGCCTCTATCGCGAAAGATCAAGAGGTGTATTCAGGGCTTGCCGGCGGATATCTGCAGGCACATGATCGCCGTTCGGCCGAGTACGTTCAGGTCGGTGGTCGATCTAGTGGGAAGAATGTACGATGAAAGGGAGGTGATGGTCGCTGAGGTGAGTAAGAAAGGCGGTGGAGGCCAAAATTGGAATGGGAAGAGGTTTGGTCGGGGTGGTGCCTCGGCAAAGAACAATAATGCACGGGTGGATGACCGGCGTGTAGTCACATCCAGTGCAGGGTCGAAGGGGTGTGGCAAGTGTGGGAAGGAGCACACCGGGGAGTGTAGGTGGGGATTGAATGTGTGCTTCATGTGTGGAAAGCCTGGCCACATGGCAAGAGAGTGCAAGGGGGCAAGGTGTTTTAACTGTGGTGGAAAGGGCCACATGATTCGAGAATGCAAGAAGCCAAGGGCTGAGAGTTTCGGGGCAGGGTAGAAGACCGGGACCGAGGGGCAGAGGGCTAGTGCCAGGGCATTCACGATGAATCAGGAGGAGGCTAGGACGGACCCCAATGTCGTGTCAGGTACGTTTCTAGTAAACCAAACTCTTGCTTCTGTGTTATTTGATTCAGGTGCTAGTAAGAGTTTTATTTCTGCTGCTTTCTATGCTAAGTTGCCTGTTAGTAATAGAGGTGTTGATGAGCCCGTCGATGTAGAAACTGCCATAGGTAAGTCTACCAGGATTGTTGACCTGATAGAAGGTTGTGATATAGAACTAGAAGGTCATAAGTTTCCTACTAGACTGTTCGTGATGACCTTAGGCGGATTTGACGTAGTCTTAGGAATGGATTGGTTGGCGGACTACGAGGTGAACATCATATGTCATAAGAAGATGATTCGAATGACAGCGCCCGACGGGAGTTTGGTGACGATCTACGGTGATCGAGTTACGACCATCCCGAAGGTGATTTCGATGGCGGTGGCTGGAAAGTGCATGAGGCGTGGATGTAGTGCCTACTTGGCCTACGTGAAGGATGTAGATACACCAACACCACAACTGACGGATGTACCGGTTGTGTGTGAGTTCCCTGATGTGTTTCCTGAAGATTTACCAGGTGTGCCATCGGACCGTGAGATCGAGTTCCAGATTGACTTGATACCCGGTGCTCAACCTGTTGCGAAGGCACCGTATCGGTTGGCTCCGACCGAGATGAAGGAGTTGATGGAGCAACTGCAGGAGTTGCTTGATAAAGGGTTCATTAGACTGAGTATCTCTCCTTGGGGTGCTCCGGTCTTATTTGTGAAGAAGAAGGACGGTAGTATGAGGATGTGCATAGACTACCGCGAGCTGAACAAGTTGACGGTGAAGGATCGGTATCCATTGCCGAGGATTGATGACCTGTTTGATCAGCTCCAAGGTGCCAGTTGGTTCTCGAGGATAGATCTTCGATCTGGCTACCATCAGTTGAAAGTGAAGGAACAAGATATTCCTAAAACAGCTTTTCGCACACGTTATGGACACTACGAGTTTCTCGTTATGTCTTTTGGTTTGACCAACGCGCCACCCGTTTTTATGGACCTGATGAATCGAGTGTGTCGGCCGATGTTGGATAAATCAGTGATTGTGTTTATCGATGATATTCGGGAAGTGCTAGAGACATTGAGAAAAGAGAAGTTGTATGCCATGTTCTCCAAGTGCGCGTTCTGGTTGCGCGAAGTTCAGTTTTTGGGTCACGTAGTGAATTCCCGAGGGGATTATGGTAGACCCAGCAAAGGTGGAAGCGGTGATGCAATGGAAGTCTCCAAAGACGCCATCCGAGATTCATAGTTTCTTAGGGTTGGAGGGATATTATAGGAGATTCATTCAAGACTTCTCTAAGATAGCTTCTCCGTTGACTAAGTTGACCCACAAGGATGTGATGTTTGTATGGGGTCAAGCTCAAGAGAGTGCTTTTGAGGAGTTAAAGGCAAAGTTGACTCAAGCTCCAGTTTTATCATTACCCGAAGGAAGCGAGGACTTAGTGGTCTATTCGGACGCTTCTTACTCAGGGTTGGGTTGCGTGTTGATGCAGCGAGGAAAGGTTATAGCCTACTCATCCTGACAATTGAAGGTTCATGAGGTGAATTACCCTACTCATGACTTGGAGTTAGCAGCTGTGGTCTTTGCACTAAAGATTTGGAGGCACTACCTATACGGAACGAAGTGCACAATTTTCACGGACCACAAGAGCTCGAAGTACTTTTTCGAGCAAAAGGACCTGAACATGAGGCAGAGGCGATGGTTAGAGCTCATAAAGGTTATGATTGCGAGATCCATTACCATCCGGGCAACGCCAACGTAGTGGCGGATGTCCTTAGCCGAAAGGAGAGGCCCGAACCGATTCGGGTGAAGGCTTATCAGTTGATTATGACCTCTGATGTGATGAAGCAGGTCAAGGAGTTTCAAGATGAGGCATTGAAGGAAGATTGTCTTAACCCCAAAAGGATGAGTGGTATGGTTGCGGAGTTGGGTGAAAACACTCTTGGTGTTAGAACCCAATTCGGACGGATGTGGATCCCACGTTACGGGGATTTACATGGGAGGATTATGGACGAAGCTCATAAGACTCGATACTCTATTCATCCCGGTGCTACAAAGATGTATCAAGATACGAAGAAAGATTATTGGTGGCCGGGTATGAAGCGCTATGTAGCTGAGTATGTGAGTAAGTGCCTTACTTGCTTGCAAGAGAAAGCCGAGCATCAGAAGCCGTACGGGAAGATCCAACCGTTGGATATACCGGAGTGGAAGTGGGAGCATATCACCATGGACTTTATTACGAAGTTACCGCATACCGTGAAAGGGTATGATGCCATATGGGTGATAGTTGATCGTTTGACGAAGAGTGCTCACTTCCTACCGATCCGCGAGACGTACTCCACTGAAAGATTAGTGGATCTATTCATCAAAGAGATTGTAACTCGTCATGGTGTGCCGGTGTCTATTATTTCTGATCGTGACACTCGGTTTACATCTAAATTTTGGAAGAAGTTCCATGATACGATGGGGGACGAGGTTACACATTAGCATGGCTTATCATCCTCAGACGGATGGTCAGTCGGAGAGGACTATTCTGACACTAGAAGATATACTTCGGGCATGCGTCATTGACTTTGGAGGAAGTTGGGATGACCACTTACCGTTAGCTGAGTTCTCATATAATAACAGTTATCATGCCAGTATTGGTATGCCCCCTTATGAGATGCTATATGGTAGGAGATGTAGAACACCCGTTTGTTGGGGTGATATTGGTCAAAAGGAGTTAGGAAGTATTGAGGTGATTGAGGCGATTGAGGCTACGACTGAGAAGCTTGAAAAGATCAAAGCCTTTATGAAGGCAGCTAAAGATAGGCAGAAGTCGTATGCCAACAAGAGACGTAGGCCAATTGAGTTCCAGGTGGGTGATAGAGTTATGTTGAAAGTCTCAGCTTTGAAAGGTATCATTCAGTTCAGGAAGCGGGGCAAGTTGAGCCCGAGATACATAGGGCCTTTTCGAATTATTGCTCGAGTAGAGAGGTGGCCTATAGGTTAGAGTTACCCGATGAGTTAAGTGGAATTCATCCTACATTCCATGTATCTCATCTGCGGAAGTGTTTAGCTGACGAAGATATGGTTGTACCACTGGAAGATAATGAAGTTGATGAAAGGCTCAATTATGTGGAGCAACCAGTGGCAATCATTGACCGCAAGGAGAAAAAGTTAAGGAATAAAGTGGTTCCCCTTGTGCGTGTACAGTGGAAGCACAGGAAGGGATCCGAGTCTACATGGGAGACTAAAGAAGAGATGAGGCAGCATTACCCACATTTGTTGGAGGAATAACAGGTTTCGGGGACGAAACCTATTTAAGGGGGGTGGACTTGTAACACCCGGGTTTTTTTTTAAGACGAGAAAGAGGGAATAAATGTGTATAAAAGAAAGAAAACACAATTTAACCCAAGTTGAGGGGCTAAATGTGTCAAAAGAACAAAAAGTATAAAAGTTGGTACAAAAGTGGGCATGGCCGCCCACACCTTTCTGCACACTTCTTTTCATCCAGATTTTATAGAGAGAGAAAGAGCAGAGCTCTTGGGTTTTTGAAGAAAGAAGAAGAGGAATTCGAATTCAAGGTAAGAATTCATCATTTTAAGTTGTTCTTGGCCGGCCTATGCCTCGGTTATATGCTTATGTGTGTTTGTTGTGTTCGGGTGTGTGTTTTTGGTAGGTTTCTAGGCGGATGAACTCATAGTGCAAACGGGTTTGAAGGAAGTCATACTCGAAGGTTGTTTAAGGTGAGTTCTAGAACCCCTTTTTACTTGTTTTAACTGATTTTGGGGCTGGAAATGCATGTATGTATGTTTTTACGAAAATGGGTGTTGTACCCGTATGTATGTGTATGTATGGATGTGGGTGGGTTATGATTTGGGTGATTTATGATGTTATGATGATGCCATGTTCGTGTTATGATGCTTAGAATGCTAGAACGAAGCTTAGAACATGATGAATGATGATTTGGGACTGATTATGTTGTTGATAGTGTAAGTTGGTTGCCCGTGCGCCTGAAATTGGCCCATGAACCCAACGGTGGAATCTGCCTAAGTATTGCCCCATGCGCCTAAAACCCATGCGCCCCAATAGTATCCATGCACCTAGAATAGGCTGAATTTGACTAAGTGTTCCATGCGTCCAAAACTGCCCATGCGACTAGGCACTCATGCGCATGCATAGTGCCCATGCGGCTAGAAATTTTCCCAGGAGACTAAGTGATGGGTCATGCGCCCAAATAGTGCCCATGCGCCTAAAAGTTCCCCATGCGCCTAAGTGTTCCCATGCACCTGAAAGGCCATGTGCCTGCATAGTGCTCATGCGCCTATGCCTTATAATATTTTCTGAAATTTTAGGGAAAATGTAAATTGTAGGCTTTGACTTGGGAGGTTCCCGGGGGTGATGTAAGTTGACTCATGATGTCATATGTGATGTGATGATGCTATGTATGGTATGGTTATGTTTATGTTATGTTCCTTATTATGTATGTTTATTTTCCGTGGCTTTACGTGGTATGATTATGAAAAGTAAATGGAAAGTATTATGTAAGGTAAAGCAGAAGATAATGAAAAGAGGAACATAAAGAATGAAAGAATGCATGCATTAATGAATGAATGATGTACTGAAAGTCTTGCAAGCAATGTATGGAGGTTCACACCCAATGAAGGGTGTTAGCTCAACTGTATGTGGGTTAGCTACCCCGGAAGGATGCACACTAGGGGTCTAATCTTTGTGATTGACCATATGTATGGGACCCTTGCCGCTTGCCCTAGGTACTGGAGTCAGCTTTGTGCACAATGTTCGAGGTCTACGATAGACCTCAGGCCTAGTAACTAGCTTCGTGCATGATGTTCGGGGTACAGCACATGGCATTGGTCAGGAATGAAAGATGAATTATAATGATGAGTGTACTTGTCCTAGGTAGTGGAGACAGCTTGATGCATAATATTCGAGGTCTATGATAGACCTCAGGCCCAGTAACCAGCTTCATGCACAATGTTAGGGGTACAGTATATGTCATCGGAAGTTAATGAATGTACGTAGAGTACGGTAAGAAAGATAACGAATGATAAAGATGACGTACGATGATGAATGAATTGAGTTTTTGCTTTTCAATTGATATTGTAATCCATAAAGACTAGGTCCTTACAATTTTTGATTCTCTCAATCAATACAATGATGTCTGTGGTTCATTAGCTTCATATCAATCATTTTCAAGTTGAAAATCATTACAAAACACTCTTCTACTCCAAACATTCAACAAATGCTTAAAACATGATTCATTAATCTGTTTTTGTGCATTGTGTAGAAGATTTTGTGTTTTTTAAGCCCTAAATAGCATTCATACACTGTTTTAAAACATGTTCATCATCACAAATTCCAAAAAAAAGGAATTAATTAATTAAAATTAATTCTTTAATGTCTAATGTTAAGTCACAATCAATTTTTGGTACAATAAAAGGGAATATTCTATTTAAAGAAAGTCTAAATCAGTCAAAACCCTTTTTAATGATGTCAGTCAACAGAGTCAAAACCTTAAAAAAATAAATAACATAAATCAACAATCAGTTTGTTGATTGAAGATTAAAAAGCTGATTCGAGTATAAAAATACTTGAATATGATGATTTTAAACACTTAAAATGATTCAAAAAGAGGGGATCTAGAACTCACCTTAAACCAGCTTCGAGCAAAATACTACAAACCCGAGAGAAACCTAGAGTTCTAGCACCAAAACACACGAAAACAAACAACTAAACGCATAGAAACACATAGAAATCAGTCCAAAAGCTCGAACCAGACTAAAACCAAGAAGAAAACGCCTTAAAATTCTACCTTTTTGAAGATTCTTCTACTTTCTCACTCTAGAACCAGATGGAGCTTCTTTCTCTCTCTCTAGCTAATAGTTTGAGTGCATGAGAGAGGGGGTATGGGTGGCCATACCTTCTTTTTAAACCCCATTATGGGTTGGTTTGACCCTTGTACACTTTTAACCCTTGCTTTTTGAAATAAAACCTAGTTTGCTCCCTTACTCTTCTTTTCTTTTATTTTTCTGAAATTTTTGGGTGTTACATTGAAACAAACATTTTAAATGATATTCTTAAATCTGAACATAAATAACATGAGATGAAGAGTTTGTCACTTCAAAACGACTTAGACAAACTTTTATCTGAAAACTTAACACTAACAACACAGGTTGAGCAGCTCTCTGACTCATGAAATCAATCTAAAACCTTAAAGGCTAAAATTGAAGTTAAACTTCAAAAGTTTCAGATTAGCAACATAAAGTTTGAAGAACTTTTTGCTCATCAAAGGGCCTTTGAAGATCCTTCAGGCCTTGGGTATAACAATGTTAACCCACCATATAATGATAATTATATCCCATTGCCTGAATCCATGATCAACAAACATGGGGATTCACTTGATTCTCATGATTGAATAGAGGACTCAAAGCCATCATCATCATCATCATCATCATCATCAAAGTCATAATTATTATCAAAGCCACAATTAATTAAATTTGTTAAAACTCAAAATCCATAACAAATTAAATCAATTGATTTTTATCAAGGATAATATAATGAATTTGATATCCATACCTTTGATTAAGATTATGAAGATCTGTTATATGATGAGTAAGATCAACCACCTACTGAAACTATAAATGTTTAAAATATGGCTAATCCATCACCTAAACAAACAAAGCAGAAGCAAATGTTTTACATATGCTCAGGTGGAAGAAAGACTGAATCTTCCACCACCCCTTTCAAAAGACCAACCAAAGGAAAGGGCAAAAACCCCACTTAGCCAAAGCAACAAACATTAACTTTTCATATTTCACCAAAATAAAATCTAATATCAAAATTTTTCAACAATCAAAATACTTCAAATTTACCCTACTATGAATGGTGTGATCAATATACACACATTACAGAAAAGTGTAAATATGGGAAGTATTGCAAATACTATGACATGAATAATCATAGTACTGAATCATGTCATTTTCATAATTATTATTTATTTTGTGATAGAAATAATCATTGTAAGGATCAACAATTTACAATAAGATTGATCTCGTGACAAGAATGCGGAATGTAATCATCACGGAATACAAGATTGGAAAAGCAAATGAAGAACACGAGTGTAAATAAACTTCAAATTCTATTGCTATCTAATTTGAATGATACAAGTTACATGTGAAATCAAGAAATGATAAAAGCTCTCTAAATTACATTACAAAACAAGTATTTATACTAAACATAGAAGTTTTCGCATAGTTCTCACGCGACCTCCAATTCTCGCGCGAGATGCAACTTATCGCGCGGCAAGTTCAGGTTCTCACGTGACTTTGATCTTCATAATCTTGATTTGATTTTCTGCGCCTCTAGGTTCAATCCTTCCAATCTCCCCCTAAGCATGGAGAATCAATGCCTTTAGAAGTCCACGTCTGCAACTTTGTAACTGCCCCCATAAGCATACATCTTGTTATCCAGGGCCTTCGTTATCAACCAACCAAACTGTGCTGCTATGAAATGAACAAATTCATCAGCTGTAATATAACGCCCTGAATTTTTGAATAAGGGCGAAGTTCTCGCGCGAGAGGTTGAGTTCTTGCGCGATTCATGAAGTGCTCGCGTGGAAGACGGTTCTCGCGCGACTAGAAGTTCTCGCCCGAGAAGTCTGGCAAAAAGTTTGAGATGGGTATAAATAGCTGAGAACCCCCAGCCAGACCCTAGTTTCACACGAGAAGTACTGCTGCTAGAGAGAGAAAGTGGCTGCGTAGAGAGAGAAAGTGAAGAAACGAAGTGTTGAAGGTATGTAACTCGTGTAGTAACTCATGTTATGTACTAAGGATGGATTATTGATGAATGAAACACATGGTTATGTAGTTTTTTGCTTAGTAAAAGCTTCGGGAAAGTTGTGGTTGTGCTAGAACTTCAAGAGGTGAGTTCTAGTCCCCCTCTTTTATGTGTTTTATCCTTGTTTTAGGGCTAATATGCATACTTTATGAATGTTTTGTTAAAGAATGATGTTTATAACTATTATTGCATGTTTTGGGTGTTAAAGTGGCTAAATAAGCGATAACTTGTAGATAAAGTTATGTACAGCAGAAAAGTTATCGCGCGACAGGCAAGTTCTCACATGAAATATAGTTTTCGCGGCTAACGGTTATCTTTTGAAAGTTCTCACACGAATGATGATGTTCTTGCGCTAATGATGATGTTCTCGCGCAAATAATGATTTCTCACGCGAAGGAAGAGTTGTCGCTCGAAATGAGAAGTTCTCGCGCGAATGTAGGATTTTCGCGCGAAAACTTTATACTGTTACGTGTTATGTTACCCCGTAAACGTGTGTTAATAATGACTTAATGATGAACTTAATGCTAAAGAATTAATGTGCGTATGTTGATATATTACATATATATCATGATAGTTAAAGGTTAAAGAATGATGATAATTCACTTGTGAAAGGTGAAAGAATAGCTACCCTTTTACCCTGTATAGCACAGCTGTGGAAAATGTTAAAGCGCTAAAGAAGTCTTGCAAGCACTGATAGGAGATATGCTTGGTGCATTCTTGCATATGAGCTGCACATCAGTATGCTCACATAAGGGTATACTTTGGGTATGCTCATGCTGTTAAAGGAGATATGCTTCGTGCATTCTCACCTGATAGGAGTTACACTTCGGTGTGCTCAACTGATAGGAGATATGCTTCGTGCATTCTCACCCGATAGGAGTTACACTTTGGTGTGCTCAACTGATAGGAGATATGCTTTGTGCATTCTCACCCGATAGGAGTTACACTTCGGTGTGCTCAACTGATAGGAGATATGCTTCGTGCATTCTCACCCGATAGGGATTACACTTCGGTGTGCTCAACTGATATGAGATATGCCCGATGCATTCTAACCCGATAGTGTAAAGTAATGTATGGGTAATGTAATGGTAAAGTGTAAAGTAATGTAAAGTAAAGTAATGTATGGGTAACATGATGGTAAAGTGTAAAGTGAATGGTAAAGTAGAAGCTAAAGTTTGGTTATCGAACGAGTTCGATGATGATGTTGATGATGAACGAGGTTAAAGTTTTTATGATGTTAATGTATGTTGCAGTTTTGTTAAAGTAAACCTAGAGCTCACTCAACGTTGTTGACTTTTGTAAGCATATTAGATTGACAGGTATGTTATACATTTTCGGGGGTGAGCTTGGCATGGATGGGAGAGAGCTACCTTGCACATGATCGAGACTGGCATCCAAGCATAGAACTTTTGTTAGATAGCTAAAGTGATCTTTTTGATGTAAATGTTAAACGATAGAAATTTTTTTACTTGCCGCTGCGTATATTAATGAAATTTGATATTCGAGAACTTGTGTTTCTGATATCCAAATCCAACTGTGGGGTTTCCCAGAACAGGCCTTACATGCAATCGGACAAGCCTACAATCTCATCAAAACTTCTCTTCCAAAGTTGAGTAGAACCACAGGGTTGATGATTCAGTAGTCTTTGTCAACATAATGTATCAATGCATGACACGTCTCCTTTTCACAACTCCACCACATAATCTTTGACAAGCTATTAACTGGCATAGGAGCGTGTATAGGACTCTTCCTTGCGTATCTTGGATGCTTATAGACCTTTTTCTTCATTGGCTTGTTAGTATTAGGATCAATATGCGTCTCATCTTCTATCAGTTTAGATTTGGTAGTTTTAAAATCTTTGAAGTTTGTCTTACTATGCCACTAAATCATATTTCTTATCCAGTTCCCCTTTCCATAATTACTCTGGTTGATAAACGAAACATGACCCATAGCATATAAATCTGATGCTCTGAGTGTATGAAGTAATGCTCGTCCTAGTAATACTCTATAGCTCCACCCCTTCTCTTAATAACATACATCTTCTTTTCAGCATCATTCGCCTAACTAAGAATACGTATAGTCAACTGTATCATCGGGACATGGTTCAGAGACATAAGCAGACCCCAATGATCAAGAAGGACTAGCAGTTGAGCCCATATAACTACCCCGATCATCACCATCATTCTTTTTATAATCTTTTCCACCTTTCTCATTATTATTACCATCATCTCCATTATCATCATCGTCATCAAGATCGTATCTATGTAATCATCATCACTAGCACACTCAGGGATTAGTACATCATGTTCAGGCTCTACAAACACCTCTCTAATATTAATGATAGGTTGATCCTCATTAGCCATAGTATGAACATTAGTAGATGGCTCTTGATCAACAACAACAGTTTTTGTTATCCTTTCTGTAATAACAGGATGAACATCATGCTCTGTAGTACCAACAGGATCTTGAATAGTTTAAGGGTCAGCAAAATGTTATCCTCTTGACTCTCCAACTCCTATTGTTTGTTGTTGTAAACAAAAAAGGAACACGAGAAGTGAGGTCTCTAATGTTGTTCTCTAAAATCTAAAAATAGCTGAATATGAATTGTTACTGATGTTCAAGATTCTTGATCCGCTCATCTTTCTCAAAAATTTTCTTATGCAAATCATCAATAATCTGTCTTCTCCTGCATCTCCTTTTCTAATATACTAACTCTCTTCTCAAGTGATACACGTGTAGGTGAATCAGTAGAAGTCTCGACTTGCTGCCTTGGCTTAGGAGTAGTATTGATGAAATCATCCATCCCAAACATCTCATTAGGGCCTTGATCCCTAGGTGGAGTACTCAATATATCAACAGCAGTTGACAAGGCAGATGATGTTACAGTGGTTGACTTTGTAACGATCACTGGTGTTTCTTAAGGAATAGCCTCACTAGCTGTGATAGGAGTTTTTGAAACAGGCATATCTTCATCAGTCAACACAGTGGTCACTAGGGTCCGATGCTTTCGTAACACACCTCGTTCTCTACCCCTCCCACGTGGACTATCATTATTCTTCCTTACCATTCTCTTCTTCCTTCTCTGAGTTGAAAAAGAATCTTCAGGTACAAAGTTAGCATCTTGTTCCTCAGCAGTGTGTTTAGTAGGAGTTTCTTGCACTCTCGGTCATTCCTGAAGTACATAAGGCACATTCCCTATCTGATCACTGTTAGTCTCACCCCCTGAACTGAACGAGGAGTCAATCTCATCATCTACTGACATTCCAGATGGGTGAGAGCTTTCAAGAACATCATCAGGAACACTAGTAGAAGGACCAATTTGTTTAGTCTGAAGTGCCACATCTTCAGGTTATTGTGCTTCACCTTGATAACCCTCAATAAATTTGCCAAGTTTGGCAAAGTGTGATCCATCCCAAGCATTGGCTCTAGCTCCCAGAATATAAGTGAAAATATCTTTCTTCATCACCATGATAGCATAGGTGGAAGAATCAGATATTGCTAACTCCGGATGACCAGAATTCACAATCGGCTGTACAAACCGGGGATACATAATAAACTTCTTCCCTATAGAGGCTATGACATTCTTTTGCATCTTTGAGAAGATAGCTATGGATATGTTATATGGAAGATCATCTACAAGAGATATCAGTAGGGATCCAAACACTACACTAAGGCTATCCATTCTAGCCTTTAAGCTGCTAAGACAATGAATCACCATTTGAAATAAGTACTTCCAAAATGGAGGTAAGTACTTCTTCTCTAATGAAGGATATAAGTGATCATATCCCATTCCCTTTAAGTAATCCCTAGCCACATCATCATCAATCTTGACTAGTGCATTAGGTTGATCTTCCAACAGTAGAACAGTGTTGATCACATCAGCAGTGATAGCAATCCTCTTTCCCTTAGCTGTTGTAGATATACACGGCTCTCCTTGATCATCTCGCTCATTAGCAACCGTTTTCCAGAACTAGTCAATAACATCAGTATATATGGTGGGATTAGCTGTGATAGCATGATGAATACGTGATGTCTTGAGACCATCGATCATAGATCTAAACAAAGTTTTATCCTCGGGTACATCTCCGAGAAATGCAACAACATTATGGTTCTTGTTGAAAACCATTGGTGTTGCCATCTAAAATATTAGACAGACTTGTATAAGTACATAACAATATTTTTTAAACATAGAAAATTTTGAAAAATTTAGACTTCTCACGCGAAAACTCTAGTATTTGCAAGAATTAAATTTTGATAAACATCAACTTTTCGCGCGACTAGCCAAAGTTCCCACGCGACAAGTTCTGTGTGAATTCAAATGTTTTCGTGTCTGTTCATTTTCTAAAACTTTTCGCACGCGTTAAGTTCTGTGATTTTTATATTTTCAAATTAGGCAATTTCAGAGTGTTTCAACACTTAGAACATGTTCATTAGGTGTTGATTAGTTCATTATTAAGATTTCATATGATTAATTTTGTTCAATTTTAAGTCTATTTGTCCAAGAACAAACAGCCATTAATAGAACACTCATAAAAATCGATCAAAAATCATAAATCTACCTCATCAATCACTATAGTATCAATGGACGACCATAATGAGCAATAATATCTAGATTAATAATGTTTGAAGACTAATAATTTTGAGAGAGTGAAAATCAAAAAGTTCTGATGTGAATGAAATACTTGTCGCACAACTGTTCCTTGTATAACCATTTGACTTCTCGTGCGAGAAGTCAGAAAATCTTATCGCATGTGACTAGTTCAACTAGTCGCACACTTTTCGCGTAATATGAACTTCCCGCACACGAGAAGTTCAATTTCCTTTGAACTTCTAAAATTTTTAATTTTTTTAATTTTTTTTTCAAATTTATTTATCTTGTTGAATCAATTGATTTGTTATTTGTAAAATTATGTTTAACTAAGTGTTTACAATTACTCAAAAAACCAAATTTTTTGTAAATCAAAAACAAGTGTGAACAAAAACAAGAATAAACACAAGTTGTCACACAAATTTGAAAATTTCCAAGTATAGGAACATATTTCTTAGAAGTTAATCATTAGCATCATCCCGCTTTATTTAAAATAAGACCGGTTACGTTGATTGTCAATATGTTATTTCCACCTTAAACTTAGACTTTAATTTTTACTTGGACACATATTCTATGATATTGATCATGTTAAAATTAATTTGTATGAAATCTTTGGATTTCTCTATCAAGAATCCTATAGAACCCATATCCAGCTTCAAGACACTTTTGAGATTTTAAGACATCCCAACTTGACTTAAACCTTTTACCTCTGACAAGCCTTTTTCAGAATTATTTTTCTCTATTATAATATTTATATAGAGCATGACACAAAATATTAGCAAGTTCTAGGACTTATTAACACCCAGTCGGACTTATGTATTTGCCCTCGCAAGACGTTTAGGACTTACATGCCAAGTCGGACTTACATGCCCTATCTTTTGATTTTGCCTCCTGTGTCAGAACATATTCTAAAAACTAAAAAATATTTAGCATATAGTATTCATGTCTATGATATATCTTTTATTATTTTGCACATTAGCATCTTTTATTCCTATATGGCCTTTTGGCATCTTTTTGCTCTTTTTTGATATTTATTTTCTCCTTTTGCCTTTGCTTTTCATATCCTTTTCTTCTTTTGATACTTATAGATACAAATTTCTTCTGAATACTCTGAATTAGACAATAACTGACTTGAGTATGATGAGACTTTAACTCTCAGTCTATTTTTTCTTAGAATCAATGTTACCACAAAACCTTGATGAGTAATCCACGTCAGTCATTATGAGTTTACTTTTAGTGTATCACAGATCATACTGATTTTCATTCTTGAAATTCAAGCCTAACAACATATCAAACATAATCCAAGTCAGATTTTATTAAGCCTTAGGATGTAATGTATCAAAAAAAAAAAATATACTATCATCTCCTATAAATCCTTGAAAATTACAATTTTCTCAAAGTATAAAACAAAATACTTTTGTAAAAACTTTCTTCACACCCCTAAGAAGAAAAATCTCTTTCATGATATTTTCAAAATTTCCCCCCCTAAAATTGTAATTATCTGCAAAGAAAATGACAATTTTAACTAAAATGAAGTAAAATATTTTTGAAAGGGTTTATGGATAATTATTAACCAAAGTTATCATTCCCAGAGATTGGACTAAAAAATGAATCAGGAATTATCAAACGCCTTAGTAAACAAATCAGCAATGTTGTCATCTGATGAGACTGATTCCAAATGGATAACTTTTCGATCAAAACAGTCACGAATAAAGTGCATGTGGATATCGATGTTTTTTGTATTTGAATGTTGGATCGGATTCTTCACTATGTTTACCACTACAGTGTTGTTATACCAATTTTTGTTGTTATAGATATTACGGCCATAATCAAGAAATTATTGCTGAATCCAATCAATCTAAGAACAGTAACTTTATGTAGCCACATATTCAGCTTCGGTAGTGGATGTGGATACCGTCTGCTACTTCTTGCATTGCCATGAAATTAACCTGTTTCCTAGAAATTAAAAAACTCCATTTGCTGATTTTTTATCCAAGTTACATCCTGCATAATCACTGTCAATATAGGCATATAAATTGAAATCAGAATTTTTAGGATATCAAAGGCAGAGTGCTGATTGACCCTTGAGGTATTTGAAAATCTGCTTGACAGCCTTCATGAGAGATTCCTTCGGATTGCCTTGATAACGTGCATAATGACAGACAGAAAACATGATGTCTGGCCTACTGGCAGTGAGATACAGCAGAGATCCAAGTTCTGGTTCTCGCGCGAGATGCAACTTCTCACACAGAAAGTTCTCGTTCTTGCGCGACTTTGATCTTCATAATCTTAATTTGATTTTCTGAGCCTCTAGATTCAATCCCTACAAATCACAACACTACAAATTTCTTTATCAACAAAAGAATAAAAAGCGAAACAAACAAACTCATGCTAAGAAATCAACTGAGAAAGAAACAGTTGTTCCTAATAAGAACAAGAGTGGAGTACCAAGACAAACTCCACACGCCAAAATTGTCTTGAATAATGACAAATCATTTTATGATAACTTCAAACAAACAAACAGGATACATAAGTCTAAAAATAGATGGCAAACAGACCTCAGCACTCAAAGGAGAAGAGCTCAAAGCACCTCTCCTGATAGAGCTAAAAACAATCAGAGGAATTGTAGTATGCCTAGAGTTCCTAAGCCAAGAGACAATGCATCCCTTAAAGAAATTTATGTACTTGGAAAAGACAAAAAACCCAAGACCATCTTTACTTGGGTTGCACCATCTAACTAATTTCATTGTATGTCTAGGGACATCAAATAAGGCCTAACAACATCTGGTATGTTAACAGTGAGTGTTCCCGCCATATGACTGGCAATTGTTCCCTCCTTCGGGATTTTAAAAGCAAACATGAAGGAAATGTAGCATTTGGAGGAGACAAGACAGGAGGAAAGATTACTAGTAAAGAAATAGTATCAAATAGGTTGATTAGCTTTAAAAATGTCAACGACTACTCGAACCTCAAGTTTAATCAGTTGAGTGTATCTCAGATCTGTGATAAGGGATATGCCACACTTTTCGACTCCAACAACTACTACATCCTCAAGACCGATTTTCAAATACCAGAAGATTGTATCCTTTTGAAAACTCCTCGTCAAGACAACACATACATTGTTGATATGAATACAGTTTCAGCTTCAACCCCTGAAACTATTTTATTATCTAAATCATTAGAAGATGTTTTCCAATTATGGCACAGACGATTGAGACATACTAACTTTAACAGAATGAATCAATTGGTTAAAGGTGATCTAGTAATAGGTGTACCTCAAAAAGAATTTTTCTATACAGACTACCTCACTCCATATCTAAAAGGCAAATAACATAGAGTGTCACATAAGTCTAAATTGGTAAATTCTAATCAAGCACCACTCAAATTGCTTCATATGGACCTATTTGGCCCAATAAACATTTTAAGAATAGGAAAGAAGCAATTTAGTGTAGCAAGAACACCTCAGAAGAATGGAGTTGCTGAACGGAGGAATAAAACATTAACAGAAGCTGCTAGATCCCTGCTAGTAGACTATCTATTACCCATATCATTTTGGGTAGATGCAATAAACATAGCTTGCTACATACAAAACAGAACACTAATCATCAAAGAACATACTAAAACACCTTAAGAACTAATGTTTAAAAGAAAACCATTTATCAGATTTCTTAAGGAGTTTGTTGTTTTGTAGCTATACTAAATGCTAGAGAACATCTATCAAGGTGTGCTCTTAAAGCAGATGATAGGTTCTTTGTTGGATACTCTAGAATCTCAAAAGCTTACAGAGTATACAACCCAAGATTGAACATAGTGGAAGAAACAACTGATGTTGTTTATAATGAACATTCTTTCACTAAAAGAGTCATTAGCTCTGACTAGTTATTTGATATAGATTTTGTAATGTCTATACCTAAAGGCTGATGCAACCAAACTAACAAAAGAGCTCTCAGAATGCATGCATGAACTGCAGAGTAAAGTTACATCGGAAGTTTTACACAACTTAAAGGAAATAAGCTAAGCGTAAAATCTTTCGAAGCCAAATGACAAATTTTCCGAAGCCAAAGATTAAGTGTTTTGAAGCTTGAGAGACAAAGTCTTCAGAACTAAAAGACTTATTTCTTCCAAAGACAAAGAAGACATGCTTTCTCTGATCACCTTTTGACTAAAGCTGAACAACATTTCACTGCCACTTTGAAGACTCACCAACTTATATGAGTTGGTAAAAAGGTCCATGCTTTTGTCAACTGTAGATTATGGTCATTGGTCTATAACTTTCTACTTTTGTACCTTTTATCCTTATTGTAATAGATTAGGATGTGAGCTATGACATGTCATAGTCACAAGTCAAAAGGTAGTCTGCCTTTTGACTCTACATTGATCATGTTGTCTAGATTAGTATTTCCAGCTGGCCTAAAGTATGGCCAGCTGTAGGACGTAGTATAAAGTGTCTCAAGTACTTGTATCTTTCTTTGTGCTTTGTAACACTTGTGAAAAAACTTGAGTGCAATATACATTATTCTTGAAAACCAATATCATCCTGTTATTATTTTGTCTCATATTCACTTGTGTTCTTAGTATTATCTATACAAACCTGGTTTCTTATTTGATCTATTAAGTGTTCTAACTCTCTCGTTATTATGAAACTCTTGCAATGACCCCCTTCACCGGTCCTGCAATTGGTATCAGAGCATTTTAGGCTCTTGATTGTAAGATCTTACCATCTTACATCCTTTAGTTTCACAAAACACTTAACAAATCAAATGGCAGCCCTTACCAAGGCTGATATGGAAACCGGTACCGTGATAAAATCTACACTGATTACTCTTGATGACTTTGATACTTGGTGCCAAAGAATGGAAGGCTTCATCAAGTCTTAAGATAGCCGGATGTAGGGATCTGTTATCTCAAGACCTCATGTACCATGCTCAACTTTAGCTGCTGCTGGTGGTGGCATGATACAAAAGGAAGTGGCTGACTACTCAAAAGAAGACTAGAAGAAGATTGATGTTGATCAGAAGGCCATGACTGCTCTCCAAACTGCTCTCCCAATCTCTATCGACAAATGCTTCAAGAAGTGAAAAACTGCTAAGCAACTATAGGATTCACTGAAGCTTATGTATGAGGGGTCTAATAAAGCAAATGAAAACAAGAAAGAACTCTTGAAGAAGTAGTTTGAGAACTTCACCTACAAAATAGGTGAAACGATGAATCAACAATACTTCAGGTATGTTGAGATTGTGGATACTCTAATGGTTGTTGGAGTAAATCTTGAGAATAGGGATATTGTGAGGAAGTTTATGTCTGCTCTTGTTAGACTCTAGAAGATTAACATTTTGTCTTTGTATGTTTTTTTGTCATAGTATAGGGACTTATTTGTAAATATATGTTCCTTTGTTTCTTGATAGTATATATAGGATATTTTATGTATGTGTAAGGTAGACAAGAGAATAGAGAATCTAGACAATAGACAAGTGACATAGACTAGTTCTTAGACATCTCAGATCTAAGAAACAGTTAGTGTCAGTTGAACGAAGTGTAACCCTACACATTGTATCCGTGCATTTGCTATCAATGAAATCTATGATTTTTTTTATATAATTGCTTGTGTTTGATTACTTTGTGTGTGAATTGATCATTGCATCACGAAATCATCACATATTCAATCCTTTTGAACCGATCAATTAGTATCAGAGCCTTTGGTTCAGTGAACAGAGCTTATCGACATTTTGAGCTCTTTGAATCACTTGAAATCTGTGATTGATTGCAATTTGATCAATTAATTGTTGTTTTCAGTTGTGTTTCATCAATAGAAACATGATTTGAAGCACAATTTTGTGTTCAATTCGTTCAAATCCGAGAAATTGATCGAATTAGTGTTCGAACTTTGTTCTTCATATTCGGACTGAAATTCAATCGGAATACTGATTTGTTGTTGTTTGAACAAATTGAGGATTAAGGATTGTTAATCGATCTAATTACTAGCAAATTGGAAGTTTTTAGATCAATTAACCAAGTTTTGAAGATTTTCATAAGATCTGAGTTCGTTGAAGCTGATGAATTAGGCGCATTATGGTTGAAAACTGCTGAAAATTGTCTAAGTATTTAGGCGCATTTCCACTATTTGGGCGTTTTGATACTTTGTAGACGTTTCAAATCAGGCGTTTGACCACTGTTGAGACATTTCGAGACTGTTTGGACACTTGGTGACTTTGTAGAAACAAAGTAATTCTAGGCGCATTTAAACTGTTTAGGCGCATTAGAACTATGTGGACATTTTACACCCAGGCGTTTAACCACTGTTTGGGCACATTCCACTGTTTAGGCGCATTTTAGTTGAGCGTTTTTAGAAGGCATTCCCTTGGCGTTTCTACTTCAAAGTCAGGTTTTTGAGAACTGTGTAGGCGTTTCACTATTGTGTAGGCGCTTGACAACTATTCAGGCTCTTCAGCTTTCTGACTTATCAGTTTACACTTAGAAATTTTTTCAGAAACTAAAATCCAAAAATATTTTCATTTTATAGTTTTTAATTCAAAACTTAAAAACAACAAAAACAAGTCTTTTTCTTAAATTTATAACTTCAAAATGGTTAAGTCTGAAGATTCTGATAATAGGGTTCCAAAGCTAAAGAACAGAGCTGATTTTAAGAACTGGTCTTTAAGACTGAAGCATCATCTAAATTCTATTGACACTGACATGTGGAAGTCAATAGAGAAAGGACCTCATATCCCAACTACATCTGATGGTCCTAATAGAGGATTTGTTTACACAAAAGTCTCTCAAGAACCTTATCCTGAGGATGGTCTGCAAGGTGATGACTTAAGAAAAGTGAAGAATGATATCAAAGCTTATTCACTGATGTGTAAGGGATTACCATAAGATGTCTTGACTAGACTTGATGGTTATCAAACTGGGTACACTATGTACAAGGCTTTGAAAATCATTTGTGAAGGTGGTAAAGTGATGCAAGAGCTCAAAAAGTAGAAACTCAAGAGGCAATTGGAGTTATTTGAGCATCTTTCTAGTGAAATAATAAATCAAATGATGAACAGATTTGTGCAATTATCTACTAAGATGTCAACTGCTGGTATCAAAAATGATCTAAAAGATCTAAACTATAGACTTCTCATGCTCTTCCATCTTCATGGAAAGAGACAGTTACACTATTAAAGCATACTGAAAAGTTTCCTATGGATCTAGATCTTTTGATTACCAAGATTGAATCAGTTGAGATTGATGAGAGCTCCAGAAACAATGATAGAGCTGCTTTAGTGTCTCAGTATAAGTATGTTGCATCTCTAGCTAATATAGTGGAGAATGCTTTTCTGGCCAAATATGATAAATCTCCAGAAGAAGAGGGTGATTTATTCATCGAAGCTGGTTTCTTTACAGATTCTTCTTACAGAAGTTCTCCTGTTTATGCAACTCAACCTCAATCTCAGTCTCCTCCTAAAACTCAAACTCCTAAACCTCAAACTGAGACTCCATCTTCTAAATCTACTAAAAGTAGCAAAGTTAAAGATGTTATTAACATCCTCTTACAGGATGATGAGTTTAAATCTGCTTTTACTGCTTTTATGGTAATTTTCAAGCTTATCAAGGTAGTCATCTAACACAATTAGATCCTGTTTTGCAAGATTTGTTCGAGATGGATCCTGATGATGTAGAAGAGATGGACTTGAACTGGCAAATGGTGATGATTGCTTATAGAACACACTCTTATGTTAACAGGAATTACAAGCCAAGTGCAAATAAGACTGTTGGCTTTGACAAATCAAAGTCAATGTGTTTCAACTGCAACAACTATGGTCATTTCTCGAGAGAATGTACAGCTCCCAGAAACCAAGGAGGAAATGGTCAAGCTGGTTCTAGCAATCAAAGATATCATCAGCAGTCTCAGAAAACCTTCCAAAAGCCTTATCAGAGTCTTCCTATGCCAGAACTTAAGGATGAATCAAAAGCATCTGAAGAGCCAAAGAAAGCTCTAGTTGTCAGCATTAAAAATGGATATGACTAGAGTGCTTATGCTGAACAATTTACAGCTGATATAACCTCTATTTTATCTCTTGTTGCAGAAATTCAAACTGAAGATTGGTCAGAAGACAGTGATCCAACGGCTGAAGGTAACTTAGAAAATGAAGAAGAAGAGTATGACTAGAGTGATAAATCTGATCCTAAAGAGGATTTAGAAGAAGTTGCACTAATGGCACAGTCAGATCCACCAAAGGTTGAATCTAACTCTATGACTTCTTTCTCAAAATATCCTGAAATTCTAGTTGAAGTAAGAGAAAAAATGTGCACTAAAGCTCGCTTTGAACAAGTAGAGTACTACAGAACTTATTCATATCATATATATGACAGTACATGTTAAAGAAACATTCTTCAGTCTTATGATTGTACCCACAGATACAAACTGTATTGGTTTAAATTGATTAGTGTGATTTGTTCTTTGAGTTTGATTGTTTTGAGAAGAGTTGTATTTAGCATTTTTTCTTCTCCTTCTTTGATTTCTTGATCTTGATGATTTTTGTTTGCTCTCAGATTGAACATCTTCAGTACACGACTCTTTTGCATTTTCTTTATCTTTTAATTCTTTTTGCCATTTAATGAAATCTGGATTGTTTACTCCGTAGGAAAATGAATCTTCATATGTTACTTCATCTAGTTTTGCTTTCTCTTTATTCTTTGAGTTTTGTTTGTCATTCTTTTCACTTATTTCTTCAACAACAGAGTCTTTTGGAACAAAAATTTTCTTAGTCTTTGGTTGTGGTCCATAAGATTTAATTTTCACTGGGTGACCATTTTTGATCTTTTCAGAATCATGTTCCTCAAATATCTCAACATTCATTTTCTCTTCATCACTCTCAGAATTCATTTTCTTATTTTGGAATGCTCTTAGCTTAGCTTTGTTTTCAGGTGAGTGATCATGTGTGTTGAAGTTTTCTGGTAACGTGTTTGTGATGGATTCAGGCAATGGTTTATGTGTAAAACCTAAACCTGCTTTTTGTTTGTCTTTTCTCTCACTTACCAGTTGTTCTACAATTGTTTTTGAACTTTTAACTTTTGCAAGATCAACCTGTGTTTTAGCATGTTCTATTTTCTCTTCTTTTAAATTCTTTGTCATTTCTTCAAGTTGTTTTGTAACAGTTTCCAGTTCTTTCAAAGTTTTATTCCATGATGTTTGTAGAGAGAGGATCTGTTCATCAGATATTTTGTGATCGTTTTTAAGTTTGTTATATATTTCTTCCTCTTGTTTGAGCTTGTCACATATTTTATATGTGAATTAAACATCCAACATATATAATTTTCTTCTCGCATCTTCATACTTTTGCAAGTACTCAGGACAATCATCTTGTGTGTGAACTGGAGTCCCGCAACCAGTACATGAATAATAAACTCGATTCATGATGAGTTTTAACAATCTGATAATAACCTGCAAGACATAAAACACCTAGCGTACCACCGCACAAAACAAAACATAAGAAGGAAAATAAAACTAAAAAAATACAAAAATAACACTTTGTGCACTAGTTCCCTAGCAACGACGCCATTTTGATCTGGATGTCGAGACTCGATCAAAAACAATTTATTATATCGGTCTTAGCTACCTTTATTGTGTAAGGGTAAGTAAGGTCGTCTCCACAGGGAATGTGTGGAAAGTGTTTAACAATTGTAACTCTATTAATTAAAAGTCACAAACTTTATAATTAAAAATTGGAACTTTGACTTAAATAAAGAATGCAATTGCAGAAAGCAAGAATCTTGGAAACTAATTTAATCAAATAATGAGAAACAATCACTTTCGGTTTTCCAATTCCGCAAGATCCACAATTGATACTTTTAAATTAGGGTTCGTAAGAAACAATACTTAAAGATCTTAGCTTTTGATTAAAGTGGTAATAAAGGAACAATCTTTTAAGACTTGTTCATTCACAAAGTTACCAATTCACCTATATCACGTTGTCTACTTTATTTATAAGTATACCTTTTAACTAAATCAAAACATAAAATTTCATTCACTAATCCATTTTTCAATACAAAAACATAATCAAACATACCAATTGACTCACTTGACAAGAATTGTACTCCCGAAAGCAATCAAAGAAAGAACTAGCCACTCATGATCTTCATCGGATCTTCAATCTTGATTTGATGATGATCAATGATGATTTAGGATGAATGGGAAGGCTTGACATCACCATAAATCAGCTTGGAATCATCAAGAATTGAGCTTGGAAACTTCTCCCCCGAATTAGGATTAGATTGTGCTTAAATAACTTCAAGATCCATAAAATTTGGAAGTTTGTTGATGACCGGCGTATGATACGCCGACCCTGGGAGTATCATACGCCCATATCAGTATCCATACGCCCAAGTTTCTGTAATTTCTTTTAAATACATCCACTGATACGCCACCCATACGCTGACCGACGTCTTATACGCCCATACCCGGCGTATGGTATGCCTGTATGCCTAATTTTGTGCCTTTTTTGTAACTTTTGATGTTTACATCTTTAGTCCTTGTAGTTTCATGTTTGGCTTCTATTACTTCCAATTAAGCTTTTTTAGGCTTCGAACACCTATAAACAAAACACAACCAAAGTAATCCCATTCCACAATAATAAAGATGTAAAATCACATAATTAGATCAATTAAACATTGAATTATTGACTCGTGATCAGGATGTTAAAATATCAGTCACAAGCAATATTGTGCATATGTATGTGTCAAACTGCTGTGTGTGAGTGTTGGCTTGACTTGGCTTTATTTAAAATTTAAAATTTCAAAATATATGATTATGCACATATTCTGTTGCCTTTGATTTTTCCATGTTCATTTTCTCCTCGTAAACTTTTGCATATTTATGAAAAAAATTTGTAAAATGAAAAAAAATTTAATTTGTTTTAATGGAAATTATCAAAATCCAATTTGACTGTTTGCATGATAACATTTGGAAAGACAGTACTTTATCTAACTAAGAAATGACTGAATTTCATGCTTGGACATGAACCATATGCATATGACATGAGATCATGCTAGTCTTAAATCCTCATTGAGTTGATTATATGATTTTGAGAATGGAGACAGACTAATAAAATGTTGATTGTAGATATTGTGATCCACTTAAACTCATTAATGGTATTAATGATTGATTGAAACAATGAGTGATTATCATGTTTTGGGTGTATTAATATGATTTGTATGTTCCCCACATCTGATTGTACGTTAAGATCATCCCTCCTCAAGATTTACTAGAAAGAATTTTCAATACTTATGACCTAGCTACTTAGGAGTATAAATGCTCAATTTGATCCATATTGCTTTATCCACATTGAGATTCTTTTTTACTTCACTTTAGAAGGTGATCCTCTTTGGGATTCTTTTGATTCATTCACTAGAAATGTAGTCTAAAAGACTTTATTGATTGTTCATCCAAGATGGATGTGTTCCTCATTGGGAATCTTTTTGGATCATGATGTAGGTCATTCAGGTCTGTGCTCAACACAACAAAGAGTGCCTTAGTGTACTCCAGGTCTATGAAAATCATAACAAAGGAGACACTTGTATTATTGAGTAGTTTATAAACTGTTTCAATTGGTGTATAGTAGTTACTTTGCTAGCAATCTATATTGAATAGACCAATACTCACCATAAACCCAGATGTGTGTTGCTGACCACACAATCATGAGAATTTAGTTCTTCATTGTTGTATGTGATGTTAAGTTTCCCATGTTGAGCCAATTCACATATCAAAAAAAGTATTGTCGGCGTTTATGAGTGGAAAATGACTCAAGTGAAAAAGTAATCCAGTGTACTATCATTTCTCGTGAATGGTTATATGTGAGTCAAATTGTTTGTTAATTGAAAACATGAATGTTTATTTGATGTCTTGATTTTGAAAGATGTTTGTTTGATTTTAAACTTGGAATTTGACAAAATCAAGCTTGTTTGATATTAATTGTTTGAAAACATTACTTGTTTGGTTCATAGTTGATCATACCATGTTACTAAACCAAGAATTCAAATCTAGTTGAATCAAATGGTGTTATAAACAGGTCAGCCAATTGATTATCTATGTGGACCTTGATCAAATTTATCAAACCCTTTTCTGAGCAATCTCTCAAAAAGTGATATCGGATATTAATATGTTTGGTTTTGGAATTTTGAATAGGATTGTCAGTGATAAACATGGCAGCAGAATTGTCAATGTGTATGGGTGTTTTAAGAAAATTAAAGCCATAATCAAGCATTTGGTTTTGAATCCAAAGCACTTGAAAACAACATGCAGAAGCAGCTATGAATTCTGCTTCAGCTGTTGACATAAAGACATTCATTTGTTTCCTGCACTGCCAGGAGATTAATCTTGATTCTAGAAAGTGACAACCTCCTGTAGTGGACTTTTTGTTGCTGTTGCATCCACCATAATCACTGTCTTTGTATGCATACAAAGAGAAATCTCCATCTTTGGGATACCATAGGCCAAGTGCTGATTTGCCTTTTAAGTATCTTAAAATTCTCTTTACTGTATTTATGTGTGATTCTTTTGGATCTAATTGGTATCTGGCACAATGCAAACTGTATACATGATGTCTGGTCTGCTTGCAGTTAGGTACATTAGGGATCCTATCATAGATCTATAGAGCTTCTGATCAACTGATGTGCCTTTTAGATTGGGGCCAAACTTCAATCCAGTTGCAAATGGTGTTTTGCTGGATGTGCAATCAGACATGTTGTATTTCTTCAGTATCTATTTCACATACTTGCTCTGGTGGATAAAAATTCCTTCAGTAGATTGTTGAACTTGAAGACCAAGGAAGAAGGTAAGTTTTCCTATTGAGCTTATTTGGAATTTTAATTTCATAAGAGTCTCAAACTCTCTTCAAAGTTGTATGTTAGAGGAGCCTAAAATTATGTTTTCCGCGTAGACTTGTACTACCAACAAATTTTGTTCTTTTCACTTTAAGAACAATGTCTGATCAATCTTCCCTCGGATATACCCATTCTGTAGTAGAAACTTAGATAAAGATTCATACTACTTCCTAGGTGCTTGATGAAGACTGTACAAAGCTTTATCTAACTTGTAGGCTCTATGAGGGAATTCAGGGTCTTCAAACCCAGGTGGTTGAGCAACATATACCTCTTTATCTATCTTTTCATAAAGGAATGCATATTTTACATCCATTTGGAAGACAGTGAAGTTCTTGGATGAGGCATATGCAAGGTAATCTCGGATGGCTTCTAGGCTAGCTACAGGAGCAAACACATCATCATAATCAATGCCTTCATCTTGATTATATCCTTGGGCTATGACCTAGCTTTGTTTTTTATGACAATCCCTTTGTCATCAGCTTTGTTCCTGAACAGCCATCTTGTGCTAATGGCATAGTGACCTTCTGGGATGTCAGCTAATTGCCATACCTCTTTCTTCTGAATTGTTGTAATTCCTCTTGCATTGTTTCTATCTAACTATTGTCTTTGACTACTTCGGTGATGTTTTTGGGAACAGATAGAGATAAAAAAGCATGAATGGAAGCAAAAAAATATGGTATCAGATTGACTGTGTGTCAATCTGGTATTGAGGTCACCTATGATATTCTCTAAAGGGTGATATTTATGAACTCTAGTTGTTTCACTCTAATCAAAAGGGATGGTTGAATCAACATTGGTGATGTTTGGTTGGTTGTTGAAGGGTGAGCAAGGGTATCTGATGTTGTTTGATTATCTGGCTGTGTGGGTTCATTGAATTTTTGTGGTGAATCATGAAAGAAATCTAAGATTTCATTTTCATGATATGTATCAGGTAATGAAGGATAGTCATCATCTTCTTCAACTGTGTCTGGTTGATGTGGCCTTGATTGCTTGCTTAGTTGAGTGTTCTCTAGAGTTGATGATGATGGTGTGTTTGGTGATGTTTTCTTGATGTGTTTGTTTGTTCTGGAGGAGTTGAAACTATGGTACTGGAAGGAGTGATGTTTGTTCTCCTTGGAGGATCCATAGTTAAAGGAACATCGATGGTTGTTGGTGGAACCATTGGATACTCATTGTTATTCTTGGTACGTGAAACAACAAAGTAAGATGTGTCAAATGATTTTGTTAGTGAGTCAATACCAAACAACTAGTTTGATCCAATGACTTTCTTAGTGAAAGAATGTTCATTAAAAACAACATCTATTGTTTCTTCCACTATATTGAGCCTTGGATTCTATACTCGGTAAGCTTTTAAGCTTTCAGAGTATCCAACAAAGAATCTGTCATCTCTTTTGGAGCAAACTTAGATAATTTATTGGTGTTTAATATTGAGATAGAATATCCAAAAGCTTTAAGAAAGCCAATAAAAGGTTTTCTTTTAAACATTAATTCATATAGAGTTTTGAAATGTTCTTTGATTATTAATGTTCTGTTTTGAATGTAGCAAGTTGTATTGATTGCTTCAGCCTAAAAGGATACATGTAATAGAGAGTCGGCTAGCATAGATCTAGCAACTTCTATCAATGTTCTGTTTCTCCTTTCAGCAGCTCCATTTTGCTGAGGAGTCCTTGCTACACTGGATTGATGACTAATTCCTTTTTTTGTACAAAAAGAAGAAATAAAGTCATTTTTGAATTAAGTACCACTATCACTTCTTAAAGATTTAACTTTAAGATCTAATTGATTCTTAATTTAATTGATAAACAATTTGATGATTTCTCATGTTTCTAACTTGGGTAGTAGAAAGAAAACCCAGGTGAATCTTGAGTAATCATCTACTATAAGAAGACAGTATTGCTTCTTTCCTATGCTTTGGATGTTTGTTGGGCGAAAAAGGTCCATGTGAAGCAATTTGAGTGGAGTGTTATTGGAGCTTACTAATTTTGACTTATGAGACACTCAGTGTTGTTTGGCTTTTAAACATGCACTGAAGTGGTCTATGTAGAAGAATTCTTTTTACGGTAAACATATTAGTAAGTCACCTTTTACAAGTTGATTCATTCTGTTAAAATTTGTGTGTCATAACCGTCTTTGTCATAATTGGGAAACATCTTCTAATGCTTTTGACAGTAAACACATTTTAGGGGTTGATGCTAAAACAGTGTTCATATCAACAATGTATGTGTTGTTATGACAGGGTGTTTTCAAAAGAATACAGTCTTCAGGTATTTGAAAGTCCGTCTTGAGAATGTAGCAGTTGTTGGAGTCAAATAAGGTGGCATATCCTTTATCACAGATTTAGGATACGCTGAGTAGATTGAACTGGAGGTTGGAGTAGTTGTTGACATTTTCAAAGCTAATCAACCCATTTGATACTATTCCTTCACCGGTTATCTTTCCACCTGTCTTATCACCGCCAAAAGCTACATATCCTCCATGTTTGCTTTTAAAATCCCGAAGGAGGGAACAATCTCCAGTCATGTGTCGGGAACATCCACTGTCAACATACCATATGTTATCAGGCCTTCTTTGATGTCCCTGCAAAAATAAAGAAATTAGTTAGATGGTGCAACCCAAGGCAAGATGGTCTTGGGTTTTCCGTCTTTTCCCATTAGCAAATTTCTTCTAATATGGCATTGTCTGCTGGTTTAGGAATTCTAGGCACACTAGATTTCCTATGTGTGTTTTTAGCTCTGTCTGCAGAAGTGCTTTATGCTGTTCTCCTTTCAGTGCTAATGTTTGATGTTTCTCTGTTCTGAGACTTATGTCTCATGGTTGGTTTTTTAAAGTTGTCATAAAAGTTTTTGTCATTGTTTAAAAAAACTTTTGTATGAGGAGTTTGTCATGGTACTCCTCCTTTTTTCTTGTTAGGAACAACTGTCTGTTTTTTAGTTGATTTCTCAACTTGAGGTTGTTTGTTCTGCTTCTTGTTTTTCTTGTTGAAAAAATAGTTTGTAGTACTATGATTGTTTCTTTCACAAATAGAACAATAGTTGTGAAAATGACATGATTTTTTGTTGTGATTGTTCAAGTCATAGTACTTGCAATATTTACCATATTTACATTTTTCTGTGGTGTGAGTGTATTTATCACACCACTCATAATATGGTAAATTTGATGTATTTTGTTTGTTAAACTTGACTTTAATTGTATATAAAAAGTTATTATTGTTTGTTTTGGCTGAATAGGGGATTTGCCATTCCCCTTGTTTGTTTGTTTAGGAGAGGCAATGGAAGATTCAGCTTTTCTTTCACCAGAGCTGATGTCAAAGACTTATGTCTGCTTTGTTTGGTTGGTTGTTGTATCAACCACACTTGAAACCTTTTTAGGTTCAGTAATTGGTTGTTCTAACTCATCATACAGTAGATCATCATCATCTTCATCAGTTGTTTGTTCATCAAACTCATTATTTTTTCTTTGATAAAAGTCTGCTGATTTTATTTATGGAGGTGTTTGGATCTTAGAAAATTTTATCAAAAGTGTTTTTGATATTAATAATGATTTTGATGATGATGATGATGATGATTGTTTTGAGTCATCAGTCCTATCATGTGGGTCAAGAGACTCGCCCTGTTTGTTGGTCATAGAATCAAGAAGTGGGATATAATTGTCATTATAAGGTGGGTTGACTCTATTCTATCCCAAACCTGAAGGGTCTTTAAATACCCTTTGCTAAAACAAGAAATTCTTCAAACTTCTTGTTGCTCACCTAAAATTTCTAAAGTTTCACTTTAGTTTTAGCTTGTAATGTTTTTGGCTAAGCCAATGATTCAAAGAGTTGCTCTACCTGAGCTGCAAGTGTTAATTTTTCACACAACAATTTGTCCAAATCATTTCGTAATGAAAGAATTTTAGTCTCATATTATTTTTGTTCTGATTTTAAACTTTCATTTAAAATGCTTGTTTCAATTATTTTCTTAGAAAGTTTGTTTGTGTGTTCTCTGTATCAATTGACTTCGTCAATGCAGGCTTGTATACAGACATTTTTCCTTACCTCTTTCGGGATTTATAAAATTTTATCCTCTATGTTTGCCATGAGGGAATGATCGGGAGATTGGATCATAGCCTCGTACATACTCCATCTTGTTTGATAATCATTGCAGATGATTTTGAGTGTTGGTTTGGGCTGTACTGTGTGATTTGAGCTGGGGTTGGTGCAGCAGGAATACTGATAGGAGGTGGGATTTCTTTGTTTGAGTGATAGCTGCTTGAGGTTTGTGTTTGTTGGTTGTTTCTGTAAACTCTAGGTTGTTGGCATTCTCTGGATAAGTGTCTATAGAGTTGGCAGTTATAGTATCTCACCTTTGTTTTATCAAAACCAATTTTGGTTTTCTTATCCATGCGTAACCCCCTTGTTCCTATTTTGGATCTGTATGCAATCATTTCCATTGACCACTGAAGATCCATTTCTTCAATCATATCCAGAGGCAATTCATCCAACTCTTGTTGTGTGATGTGTGATGGTGTGAGGTTAGCCCCTAGCTAGGCTTTAAAGCTTGTTGAAAAGGCTGTAAAAGCTGCCTTTTGCTCCTCACTTTGCAAGATGATTGTTAATGCATCCATTGGTTTCTCAAATTTGTGAATGTTTTGAGTCTTTGCTTGTTGTTGTTTGCTAGAGCTGGAAGCATGTGGATATTGTTTGCTTTGAGGTGTTGCTTCATGGGAAACATGAACACCAGTTTTCTTTGACATTTATTTGTTGTGGGATGATTCAGGAGCAGAGAAGAGGGAAGTTTCACTTGAATCCAGAAATTCCTCATCTTCATCTTCACCGGTGCAAGTTAAGAATGCACTGTCTATTTGTTGTAGTTCCTTGAACTTGTATGATTCCACATGTCTCACTATGCTATTATTTCTGGATCTCTCCTCTAGTTCTAGTGCCTCTACTTTGGCCACTGGTGCATCTAGGGATAATGCTTCTAGATCTAATGTTGCTTTCATCAGAGAGACTGATTGAGTCCAGCTCTCTGGAAGTATATACAACATCTTCTTGTTGATCTCCACAAATTCGTATTTGAGACCATAAACAATCATCTCATTTACCATCTGAACAACTCTGTGAAGCTGTTGTGATAATGATTCTCCTTGAACATGATGGAAGGTTTCATACTGGGTCCTTAATTTTTCCTTCTTGATTTCCCTAATTTCCTCACTTCCTTCACACATGGTGTGAAGCACCTTCCACAGCTCATGTGCTGTTTTGAAATTTTCAACTCTTGTCAGTATTTCAAATGGCAGAGTCATTACCAAAATGTTGTATGCTTTCATGTCTGTTTTGACCTTTTTGAGGTCATCACCAGCTACACTTTTCAAGCTTACTGGTTTTGTATGTTGTAGTCTAAACCATGAGTCACATGTATGTATGGTCCCTCAGTTATGGATGTCCATATATCCAGGTATTGAAAAATATTCCAGTTTTTTAACATAATTTTCCATTTTTTAAGCCTGCTTTGTTTGTTAGCCTCGGCGGTTTGAGACCACTATTAGATCCTGAAATTTCATCAGACATGGTTGTTTTTAATGTTTTTAATGTTTTTTCCAAAAAAAGGAATTAATTAATTAAAATTAATTCTTTAATGTCTAATGTTAAGTCACAATCAATTTTTGGTACAATAAAAGGGAATATTCTATTTAAAGAAAGTCTAAATCAGTCAAAACCCTTTTTAATGATGTCAGTCAACAGAGTCAAAACCTTAAAAAAATAAATAACATAAATCAACAATCAGTTTGTTGATTGAAGATTAAAAAGCTGATTCGAGTATAAAAATACTTGAATATGATGATTTTAAACACTTAAAATGTTCAAAATGTTCAAAATGATTTAAAACATGTTTTCAACTTGTTTGGGCTGATATGTATATTAAACTGATGTTTTGATAAACCAAACTATATTTTTCCATGAAAAATATGATTGTTTTCAAAAGACGTATGTTTTAAAAGATTTATGTGATGTTGAATGGTTGTTTATTATGTTTTAATTGTGTAACTGACAGATCTATGCTAAGTATATGTTTAGAGATAATGTATGGGATTAGAAACTACATAAGTTAGATCATAGGTGTGGGACTTGTTGTCCCCTGTGGACCCTAGCTATCCGCTGTGGACAATGCATGTCCGCTGTGAACACTTAAGTATGCATGCACGTCCATTGTGTAGCCTTTAGGTACTTTAGATTGTCCGTAGTGGACTTGGCTGTCCTCTGTGGACACTCAAAATGTTTAAGTCATCCGCTATGAACCTTAGTCATCCGCTGTGGACACTCTTTGTGTTTTATCATGCGTTGTTGACTTTGGTCGTCCACTGTGGACTTTAGCTGTCCGCTGTGGACATTTAGAATTTAAGCCATCCCCTGTACATCTGTTTCATGCGCTGTGAACACTCAGGTTTATTCTAAAATTTTAGGAATAGAAACTAAGTGACTGTTACTTATGTTTTAATGGAGGTTTATGTTGGTTTAATGTTTCTAATTGGGAGATATAAAAGTCAAATCAAGTTAGCTTCCGCAGCTTAATTTCTTCCGAAGCTTAATTTCTTCCGAAGCTTAATTTCTTTCGAAGCTTAAATTTTTCCGAAGCCTAATTTCTTCTGAATCTTATTTCTTCCGAAGCTTAATTTCTTCCGAAGCTTAATTTCTTCCGAAGCTTAATTTCTTCCGAAGCTTATTTTCTTCCGAAGCTTAATTTCTTCTGAAGCTTAAATTCTTCTGAAGCTTAGTTTCTTACGAAGCTTATTTTCTTCTGAAGCTTATTGCATGAATCTTCCAAGCATATGTTTGCCTTCGAAAGTATTAGTATTAGTGTTGTGGTTGCCAGTTGATAGTGAGCATAAGTTCAGGGGCTTAAATTTTATGTTTGTTAAGTTGCAAGTGTTGGGTGTTTATAAAAAGTTAGTTAGTATGTTATGGAATAGGGTATATAGTGTGAATTCTAGCACTAATGTTATATTCTTTTCTTATGGGTTGCTGTTATGAATGATATTTCATGTTACGTATTAGGATGTGACTTTACGTGGTATGATATGTATATGTACGTAAAGTATTATGTAATGAAAGTGAAAGATAACGATAATGAAATGTGGAATGTAATGAATGAAAGAAAGTCTTGCAAGCAAAACAAATAGAGGTTCACACTCATTGATGGGTTGTTAGCTCAATTGTGTGCGGTTTAGTTTACCTATGAGGGTGGACATAGGGGGGTCAATCTTTGGGATTGATCAAGACGTATGAAAACGGGATCCTTGTCGCTTGACCCCAAGACGGTAGCTGCTTCGTGCTAAAATGATGAGACGTAGCATATGACGGGATCTAGATAAAAGTGAAAGATATTAATGAAAGAAAGTACGAAAATGAATGATTATGAACGATTATGAAAGATAATAATAATTATTATCAAGATGTATGTATGATGTATGATCACGTACGAATGTAAGGAGATGTTTAAAGATAAAGGAAAGTATTTTATTATAAAACTAGAACTCAGTCAGCGTCGCTGACTTTTATATACATATCAGTTGGCAGGTAATTATTGATGCTGAGGAGGTGCAGGCATGGATTCATAAGCTAATGGGGATGATTCGAGTCTGGCATCCATATTTTTGAGGATGTTATTAAACTAATACAATTTTTCAGATGTAAACAAAATGATGTGATGATTTGACCGGTTTTAATTTATTAATGAAAGTTGTATTTCAACCGCAAAATGATATGTTTTAAATGTTTTTTGCGATGATTGACCAATTGTAAGCATCCGGGAACGGGGCCTTACATTCAATCACATTCTTAGAAAGTTGATAGGCATGCACTCTGTAAGGCCCCGTTCCCGGGACGCTTACAGTTGGTCAATCATCACATAAAACACTTAAAAACACCTCATTTTATAGCGAAATTAAAACTTTTCATTAATGATCAAAAACATGTCAATACATTATCTCGTTTCATTAACATCATAAAAATTGTATTATCACAATAATCATTCTCAAAAATGTGGATGCCAGACTTAAATCCTTCCCACTAGCTTATGCATCCATGCCTACACATTCTCAGCATCAAACGATCAGCTGAATGTGAAGGAGTAGGATATTCCCTGCACATCCTGCACATGCCTGCACATCCGGCACATCCTCATTTCCATTCATTCACTTTTAATCTAGATCCTGTCATAAGCTATGCCCCATCATTGTGCACGAAGCCACTACCGTCTTGGGGTCCAGCGATAAGGATCCCGTTTTCGTACGTCTTGATCAGTCACGAGGACTGACCCCCTGTGTGCATCCTCATAGGTTTGCTAAACTGCACATAGTTGAGCTAATAACCCCTCAATGAGTTGTGAACCTCCATTCAATTTGCTTACAAGACTTTTATTCGTTCTTTACATTTCACTTTTCATCATCGTTATCTTTCACTTCATTACATAATACTTTACAGACATTATGTACATATTGTAACACCCCAACCCGAGTAGGCTGACGTGTCACACAAACAGCAATCAGAGTTTCATGAAAGATAGAATTTAGGTACTAAGAAACATGCAAATCCTTACATAGGTCCAAATGAAATACATAAAGTCTAAAAATTAAAACGAGTATTTAGGAAGAGAACATTTGAATTATTTAGAATAAATAGTATTTTAATTTTTAGACTTTATGTATTTCATTTGGACCTATGTAAGGATTTGTATGTTTCTTAGTACCTAAATTCTATCGTTCATGAAACTCTGATTACTGTTTGTGTGAAACGTCAGCGTACTCGGGTTGGGGTGTTACACATATCAAGTAAAGTAACATCAAAAACATATATTTTTAAAAACGTTTAACATGAAAAGATAACACATCACACATCACAGCATACGAATCGAAAACTTGAACATAACAGCAACATCTCGAGCGAGAACTTCCTTTTCGCACGAGAACCTCACTACAGGCAAATCCTGCACAAAACATCATCATTATGGTGCGAGAACTACCAGTCACGTGAAAACATACAAGTCGCGCGAAACCACATATCGCGCGAGAACATACTATCGCGCGAGAACTTCCTGTCGTGCGAAAACTATCCCCTTTCGTGCGAGAACTTCTCAGATTCAAAATTATAACGTACATCAAACTGCTCGCGCGAAAACATCATATTTTTCCTGCCCCTTAACTTATCGCGTCTAAGGCTGTTCTAACATGGAAACATCTTAAACATCATCATCACAAGCATAAACAAGCATCTTAAAACGTTTTAGTATGGCCCCAAAATGTAAAAACTTAGGTAAAAAGGGGACTAGAAACTCACTTCTTGAAGTTCTAGCACAAATACGACATTCCCGAAGCCTTTACCGAGTGAAAAATACATAACGATGCGTTATTTCCATCAATAATCCATTCTTAGTACATAACATGAGTTACTACACGAGTTACATACCTTAAACACTTGGATTCTTCACTTTCTCTCTCTGTGCAGCCAATTTCTCTCTCTAGCAGCTGAACTTCTCGCGCGAAATGGAGTCAGACTGTGTGTGTTCAACTATTTATATCCAGCTAAACTTTTCTCATGAACTTCTCACGCGAGAACTGCTTTTCGCGCGAGAACTTTTCCTAGCCTTCATTCTTTGAAATTTTCGGGCGCTACATTCTCTGTATGAGTGACTTTATCAATGCATTCTTATGTGCAGAGATTTTCTTTCACCTCTTTCGGGATCTCAGTCAGTTTCTCCTCAAGCTGTGCCATGAGGGCATGATCTGGAGATTTTATCTCTGCTTAATACATACTCCAATCACATTCTCTATCATGTTTAATTATCATTGCTGAAGATTTAGGGTGTTGATTGGGGCTATATTGTGTTATTTATGGTGGTGTTGGAGAAGATGAAATGTTGATAGGTGGATGAACTTATCTGTTTGCTTGATAACCACTTCATTTTTGTGGTTGCTGATTGTTTCTATTTCCTCTTGATTGTTGACACTCTCTGGGGAAGTGTCCACTCACCTTGTTTTTGTCAAAACCAACCTTGGTCTTTTTGCTCATGTTTAAACCTCTATTCAATTGAAGAAATCTTTTTGATCTATATGCAATCATTGCTATAGACCATTGAAGATCCATCTCTTCAACCATGTCTAGTGGTAACTCATCCAAATCTTGTTGGATGATTTGAGATGGTGTAAGGGTGGCACCTAGATATGCCTCAAAACATGTTGTAAAGGCGACAAAGGCTGTCTTTTTCTCTTCACTTTGAAGAATGATTGTGGCGGCATCCATGGGTTTGTCAAATTTGTGTATGTTTTGGCTCTATGAGTGCTTTTGTTTGCTTGAGCTTGATGCATGTTGGTGTTGCTATTTGCAATAAGGTGTTGCTTCATAGGAACATGAACACCAGTCTTTTTAGACTTTTGCCTTTCCTTTGGTGATTCAAGTGCAGAAGAATGATGGGTCATTATGGTCAAGAAATTCTTCTTCTTCATCTTCTCTTGTGCATGTCAAGAATGCACTATCTGTTGTTTTCATTTCTTTGAACTTGTATGATTCAACATGTCTCACTAATCTATTGTTTTTGGATCTTTCATCAAGTTCTAATGCCTCTACCTTGGCTACTAGAGCATCTAATGACAATGCTTCAAGATCCAATGTTGCTTTTGACAAAGAGACAGACTGAGTCTAACTCTCTGGAAGAGTGTGAGGCCTCTTTTTATTGGTCTGCACATATTCATATTTGAGACCATAGATTATCATCTCATTTACAAGTTGTACAAATCTGTGAAGCTGCTGTGGTATGGATTCACCCTGGACATGATGGAAGGTTTCATATTGTGTTCTAAGGTTTTCCTTCTTGATCTCCCTGATCTCATCACTACCTTTACACATCATGTGAAGAACTTTCCAGAGGTCATGTGTTGTTTTAAAATTTTCTACCCTAGTCAAGATCTTAAATGGTAGAGTCATGGCCAAGGTACTGTATGCTTTCATATTAGTCTTGACTTTCTTTAAGTTATCACTAACACTTTTCAAGCTTACTGGCTTCTGTATGTTATATTTAGGACCTAAAGTCACTAGAATGTATTGTGATTCAGTTATGGAAGTCCATAGGTTAGGTCTTGGAAGATGATTCAATTTCTGAACATGAATTTCTACTGTTTGAAATCTGCCTTGTTCTTCAACCTTGGTAGTTTGAGACCACTGTTGGACCCAGATACTTTGTCTGACATGTTTGTTAATGATTTAACTTAATGATTTAAGTTAAATTGTTTGATTATTTAGCTCGATGCTAAATTTTTTTTATCCTAAGGTGATTATTTGCCCAATGTCCAAGTAGTGACTTGGATTTCTTTGTTTTTAGAATTGACTTTTAATTTCCAAATAACAAAAATTAAATCAGATTGAATTTAATTTGATCCTAGGTAACTTCTATCAATTCCTGTGATGTAAAGAATATTCCATGAGTCAACCCTTTTTAATTCTTGTCAACACAGTCAAAAGCCTAAAAATAGTAAAAACACAATAAATGTGTCATTTAAAAGATCAAAAAGTTAAACTTAATGATTTATTGAAAAATACAAATGAAGAACGGTTTCTTCAATTGTTTTGATGATTAAATCCACAAAATCAATGAGATTTTGAAGATTTGAAGATGATGATGAGCTAGGGTTTTAACCTAGCATAGTTGCGGCCAAACAACTTGATGAATAATAGCCAAACAACTTGATGATCAACAAATTATTTTGTTGTTTTGATGATGATATATGTTTGATTCGAATATAGACCAACTCAAAAATGTTGATTAAACACAGTTTAAGGATTGAAATCAAATGAGAACAATGTTTATATGTTGAAAATTGATAAAATAGTACTGGTGTACTGTTTTATCCAAAAATCTCTTAAAACCAATTTGTTTTTGTTTTTTTGTAATGATTCTGTTTAAAAACAGTGTGTCAATGATTTTGGGAGCTTTGTTAGCAACAATAACACAGAATCTTCTTCAAAATGAACCAAAACAGACTGTTAAGTCATGATTTTGAACTTTTGATGAATAGATGATGTAAAAGAGTGTTGTTGTGTGGTATTATGCTCGGTATGTATGGTTTTGAAGCAAATGAATAGAAGAGATCATTGTATTGATTGACAGGATCAAAAATCAATGTATAATTTGAGCCAAGGCTCTAATACCACCTGACGAAATCAGCTTTGTTCTTGAACAAGGTTGATCATCCATTTACCTTTTTAATCTCTCAACAAATAATCAATACTCAAACAACATGGTGCGAAACCCCCTGATGCATGATATGATCTCTAATGTGTGTGTATGATTGTGTGATTGTGTGTTTGTATGGTATGAATGCTCAGAGAAATTGAAAATGCTTGTTTGATTGATAATCTTTTCAAAAGCTTATAAAGGATTAGGCTACACGACTATTTATAACCTATGCACATACTATGTACAATTACAAAAGTATCCTTATGTAAAAACACATTACATAATTAATCCTAAGTCTAAGTGTTGTGCTCTATGAATGATGACATGTCTGATGTGGATATTTCACTATCTGCTGTCGATGATAGAATGACTTGTCCATTGTGAACACTTGTTGTCCGCTATGAACACATTGTTGTCCACTATGAAGACATTGTTGTCCACTATGAACACATGGATGCTTACTTTGATGTTATCCACTGTGGAATGTTCATCTGTTGTGTATATTGAACATCCGTTGTGGACTTTTTCATTAGCTGTGAGTGTTTGTTCATCCGTTGTGCAGTTTGTGCAACTACTGTGCATTATGCTCATCCGCTGTATGTACTTGGACATTCTTTAGACTTCATCCATTGCCAATAGTTAAGAATTCGCTATGGACTAGTCTTCATCCACTGCCAACACTTTGCAAAATCTCTTTATAAGCAAAATCCACTGCCAACACTTTGCAAAATCTCTTTATAAGCAAAATCATTCAAAGAAATTTTAACAATAATTAGTATTTGATTTGAATGTTACTTATGATTGTATGTTAGTAAATGATTGTTTGAATGTTAGCACTTGTTTGATTGATTAAGGAAGGTATTATCATTTAATGAACTTGTTGTTTCTAACACTAAGCCTTCAAGAATTCTGAGTGAAGATGATTATCCTAATTGGGTGTATCGGTTCAAAAATCATGTCATTTACACCAAACCAAGGATGTTACCGTCGATCAAATAGTGACCGTATATTCTTGTGTATTCAAATCACAAGGTAGAACTGGCCAAAACCGAAACACTTGTAGGATGAGGAGGATATGATAAAGCTAGGGCTTGATGACAAAGTCTATGGTACATGAACTATAGCTTTAACTACTGAAATCGCTCAGAAATTCAATGAATTTAGAGGAGCCAAAGTGTTGTGGATGCCATGGAAACTTAGATAATAGGAAAGAAGGATACGAGAGAAAATAGAAAGGTTATGTTGAATCAAAAATTGAACAAGTTTAATCATGTGCTTAGAGAGATGTTTGAGACACAAATGTCTAGGTTTGCGAAATTGATCACCAAGATGAAGGGTGACGGTATCACTTTGAAAAAGATAGCTATCAATAAAAAGCAATTGAATTCATGGTAGGAAGATTAAGTGTACCAAACATACCGGTTGATGATGTACAACAAGTTAACCTTGACGACACTGAAGAAAATGATATAAAATATCAAATGGCAATGGTGGTTTATATGGAAAAGAATTTTGAAAGAAGAACAGGTTTGAAAATGTTTGGATTAAACAATTCAAGCAAGATTATGTTTGACAAGACTAGTTTAAGATACTATAATTGTGAAAAACCTGGGTATTTTGCTAGGGAATGCATAGAACAAAAGATAAATGTTGTAAGAGAATGGGATAGTTGAAGTTGAAACTAAGACTAATTAACCAAGTACTTTCCACAACAAAGCTCTTGTATCTCAGATGAGTGAAGAACATGATTGGTCTAATCAAATTGAAATACTAGATCTCAAATTATCGACAACATTATTGGTAGATATCAAAACCATTGATGAAGAAGAGGACACATAAAATCTATTTATAGAGTTTGCAGGACTGGTTAAGGGTGAATGCAATAACTTCACAAGGTTGGAAAAAACAACACTTAACAGATCAGATAGGGAACCGGCAAATGAAACAAAGAAAAAGAGTAAAGAACACAAGCAAAACACAAGTAATGGTTTTCAAGAATGATCCATATTGCCCTCAAGTGTTTTATGATTGTTACAAGGCTTTGTCCTAACTAGCGGTTACATGAGACACTAATCTAGACAACAAGATCAATGTAATGTCAAAAGGCAGATTGCCTTTTGACTATTGACTATGACATGCCATAGCTCACATCCTAATCTATTACAAAAAGTATAATGGAAAGTTACAGACTCAATGTAAAAGTTGGTGAGCTTTCAGAGATGGCAATGGAAAGCAGTTTAACTTTCATTAAATGCATGTCAGAGAAAGCATGTGTTCTCTGTCTTTTGAAAAAATCAGTCTCTTAGTTTCGGAACACTTTGTCTTGAAGCTTCAAAAGACTTCATCTTTAGATTCGGAAGAATTGGTCTTTGGCTTCGAAAGATTTGACGCTTAGAGAATTTCTTAGCGCCTTTGTCAAATCTTTTGAAGTAACTTCCTTGTACATTAGAATGCTTGATTAGAGAACTTTGGTTTGCATCAGCCTCTAAGATAACTCCTACAAACTCCCCCTAGGCTGATGGTACCAAAACTTTAGGATGAATTTAAGTCCCGATCTTCATTTGTTTATAGGAATCATCAGAATCAGAACCATACTCTTCTTCATCAGTTGGTCTAGATTTTTCAAACTCTCAAAGTATTTTCTCATGTCAAAAAGATCATGCAGAGGAAGGTCAATCATATTTTGCAAGAAGTATATGTTTTGAACTCTTTGATTTCTTATGACATACCATCTGTTAGAGTTTGTAGAGAAAGCCAATGACAAGATAGGTCTCTTAGTAGCAAGAGGCTTTACTTGAAGTGGAGTTGTTTGAGTATCCTCTTCTCGTACAACCTTAGGATGTTCTGACTCATCCTGAGGTGCAAAGGTGGATGACTTGGACTTCTTCTTCTTCTTCTTCTTGTCCCTTCTAATGGCCATCATCTTTCTCTTTCTATATTTCAATTGAGAAGGTTAGTCTTGAGTACCAGTTGTTCCTTATTTGTCCATTTTAGTTGGGTCCTTCCCCTTCACATGTTCAGAAGAAGAAGGTTAAGGACCTTACTATGGGTCGAGAGATGAAGCTAGCTATAATGTAGCCCTAGGTCCAGGTTGTGTTGTCTCTTGGCATTCAATGTTGGCCTTAGCTTCAGGTGCAGCCTGACTTGGTAGAGAATGCATGTCAGCCAACTCACCCTTCTTAATCTTTTGCTTGATCACTCTAACGTGCTCATCCATTATGGATAGAGACATTGTACCAAGTCTCCTTCTGAAGAACCCATACAGCTTCAAGAAGCTCACCATCTTCAGTCTGTCAGGAGACTTCTTTTGATTAGCTCTAATGATGGCTCTTGACTTAGCAGCATTCTCCCTCATCTTCCTCTTAGAAGCTTTCTTTTCCTTTATAATTTCTTGCTCTAGCTGCTTGAGGTACTCAAACTCTATGTATTCATAAGATAGAGGGGAGTAGGGCTGCTGCCTGAGAGTGACCTATGGCACTCAGGTAGGTTATTATCTTTTGTCTATCTTGTTCCTTACCTACTTGAGTTTCTTGTTAAGTAACTGTAGTCTCTACTTCATAACTTTCTTGAACTGGAGGAAGGACAGTGGCATTATACATTTTTTTTCCTTTTCCTTTATTCATTGATCTTGAGGAGCAAATCTATAGCCTCAGGCTCCTTCCTCTCTTTTGACACGTTAGTGTCACTCAGCTCATTCGACACATCCAAGGTAAGAGAGATTATTTCAACAATGTTATATTTCCTAGACCCCAGATAATTCAATCTGACTACCCTTAACTCATCTTCTTGAGTATTTGGCTTAAGGGCAGCTCTGATTGTAGCTTGCATGAAGCTGGGGGTCTTTTTTGTCCTCTCCCTCTTGCTTTCCTCTTCATCTCCCTCTTCTCCTCCTCAATCTTCTAGTGGTTAGAATCCTCTTTTCACTGTCAGTCATTATCATGTGTGACTTAGGGTGGAGAGAGCTTTGGCCTTATTGACTTAGTGCTGCACTTGAACTCTGTCCAGGGATAGGTTGTGATACACCTTCACTAGCTGGTGTCTTACTGAGGGTACTTGGTGCTGAAGTAGTTGTAGTCTCATGGTTCATAGGTTCTTCTGCTGGGCCTTCTATTGAGGTTTCCCCTTCAAAGCTAATCTTAGGGTCTGCCATAGAATCCAGTTGACGAACAGTTTTCCCTGCTAGCCTCTGTATATATAGCTTTGATCTTCTTTTGAACTCTTCAAGAACCTTAACTGGATCCTCTCAGCTAACCTATCAGCTTGCCTGTTATGACTTGGGTTGCAAAGTGGAAGGTCAACCAAATGAAAACTCTCATAATATCTCAAGGTCTGAAAACTAAACAATTTTTGCAGACAGATATCTAGAGAGTACCAGGGCTCTTCTACCATTGTCATACCTCCATCCTAGTATTAGGCTGTCAGTAGGATAGATTCAGGTCGACATAGCCCTTAGTATACCCTCCTTAAATAAGCATTGAATTAAGGCATCCATATTGATGTGGGTCAGAGGAGGTTGTTGAGTATGGACAAGTGCAAGTGAGGGTGATGAATCCTTAATGTCCATTCTCTGGGCAGAACTCTCAGGTTTTGTGATTGTAGTTAAGACTTTCTCCCCCTTTTTGGTAGCATAACCTACTTCCATAAGTGAGCTGAGGGTTAGGTCCACCACATCTATAAGATCTTGTGGACTTGCTTGAGCATGCCTGACAGGCCTCTTTGCTAACTTTCGTTGAGTTTGGTGATCTCAAGTTGCTGAGTAAGAACCTACCTTTGTAAGGTAGCTACCTGAGATTCCAGGTGCCTAACTTTAAAGACCTAGTAGGTGCAGGTTTGTGATAATGTTTGCACTGTTTATTATAGACTCCCCTCATCTTCATTAGAAGAATCATAAGGGATAAGAGAACATAACTGAAGTCATCTCCCTCACCAAAGATATTGATTTTTGGACTCTGGATTTCCCCTGCTCCATGATAGCTTCATGAGAAGTGTCAAGGGCCTGGGTTGCCATAGTTGAGGTCTTAATGATGTAATCACTTTCCATAGTGAGAACTTGTTCCATATGGACCTCTTAAACATGTTTAAGAAGGTCCACCTCAATTATGGGTGGATGATGTGGGCTAGATATTGATGTTTCTATTTCCATAACCGATTGTTCAATTGGGTCTATATAACAAAAGAAGGTAGAAGCAAAAATCATTAATAATAAATATGAAAGTAAGCAAATTACAACATCATAATTTGACTTGAAAATTGATTTTAAGAATAGATTTTTCTCAAAAGGAAATATAGTGTAAGGATCAACATGTTACAAAGATCGATCTCGTAATGAAAATGCGGAATGTTGACATTACGGATAAGATTGAATAGCAATTGAAGAACACAAACACAATATGTAAATAACTTCGATTGTATTGCTTTCTGACTTAGAAACAATTACAATAAGTGCAACATCAGGAAAATGAACAAAAGCTGCTGAAATACATTACAAAACTTCTATTTATACTATTCTAAGAAGTTCTCACACGACTAACTAGTTCTCACACGACTAATAGGTTTTTGTACGAGAAGCAAGTTATCAGGCGGTAACTCTAACTTCTATTTATACTTTGATCTTCTTCATCATGATCTTGATTGCATGGGAATAAGTAATTGGCATTGGAGTGGTGGTGTCCGGTTTGGGTTCATCACCTGCTTGGCTTGTAGAGATGTCACCAGGAGCCGTTGGCTCGAGCATACCTAGAAAAAGATCAGTAAATCTTCCAGTGAAGTTGGTGGACACCTTCTTCAGAGTTTTGAAGATGCCAGGCCTTATGTGAGGGACCAGTAGAATATCTGCACATTATAGTCTGTCCAGGTCTAGCTCGCAATTGATTATGTCCTGAATGAACCTGGGATACATTTAGAATGGATCCCTGGTGAGATTCCTTCTTAAGTTGTTCAGCACAAATCTTGAGTAGTTAAAGCGCAGACCCTTTATCAACCTGTGGACTAGGAAACCCAAATCATATGGGATTTGATCCCATCCCCCAGACTTGTTGGTTAGGTAGTGCAGGATGATGAGCAACAAGAACTTCCAATTGTATGAAAAGTTAAACTTATAGACTGTAGACCAGCTAACATCACCGCCATATCCCATCTGAGTATAGGTATTCTCCAATGCAAATTTGGGGAATTCAGTAGGGTCATCCTCATCATGAAGCTCCAAATGCTCCCTGATGGTTGATTCAGTTATTATGATCTCCTCCACGTAGATCCTCGATATAATGATCTTTTCATCGTTGATCATCTCGCTTCGACCATTGTCCCAGAATTTAGAAATATGGTTTGAGTAGATGGTGGGGTTAACAGTGAGGGCAGTGAAGTATATCGATTGTGACAGAAATTCGACAATAGGGGCAAAATCAACATCTTTTGAAAAATCAAGGATGGCGACCTGGTTATGTGGAGGATTCAAGGCCATTGTTAAAGGAGTACTGCTTGATTGAAGGAATTTGAGGGTGAGTGAAGAAGATAATGTAAATTTGAGGCTTTTGCAGTGGTAAAGGAAGCAAAGAAAAAGAGTCGGAAGTTTTTAAATAGGGGTAAAAAGCTAAACCGATAAGGTGAAATGACAGTTTAGGTTTCGATTTGACAAGGGCGGTAAGATAAACCACTTAAAATATTGCGACAATCATCGTTAAAATCTACTTTTTACAGAGTGGGGCCCAAAGATTTCTGTTACACAGTAAAAGTGTTCTTCCGAAGGTAAAATTGCTTTCTAGAGAAAACACTTGTGTTTCTTAGTATTATCTTCCGAAACCACTTTTACTTCCAAAGGCAAACTATGTCTCAAAGACAAGTTTGCTTCTGAGAGTAAGGGCTTTGTAAGGCCCCGTTTCCGAGATGCTTACAGTTGGTCAATCATCGCATAAATAATATAATACATCTCATTTTGCAACGGAAAATTAACTTTTCATTAATAAGTGTTCTTCCGAAGGTAAAATTGCTTTCTAGAGAAAACACTTGTGTTTCTTAGTATTATCTTCCGAAACCACTTTTACTTCCAAAGGCAAACTATGTCTCAAAGACAAGTTTGCTTCTGAGAGTAAGGGCTTTGTAAGGCCCCGTTTCCGAGATGCTTACAGTTGGTCAATCATCGCATAAATAATATAAGACATCTCATTTTGCAACGGAAAATTAACTTTTCATTAATAAATAAAAACATGTCAATTATCATATCATTTCATTTACAACCCCAAAAATTGTATTAATAAATTAACATATTCAGAATATGGATGCCATACTCGAATTATCCCCAGTAGCTTATGCATCCATGCCTGCACCTCCCCAGCATCATCAATCACCTGCTAACTGATATGCATATAAAAAGTCAGCGACGCTGAGTAAGTTCTAGTTTATATAATAAAATACTTTACTTTTAATAAAAACCATTCCTTTACTTTTGTTTGTGATCACACATCATACGCACATCTTGACAGTAATCATTTATTAACTTTTATCATCGTTCATAATTGTTCATTTCGTACTTTATTATCTTTCACTTTTATCTAGAACCTGCCATATGCTATGCCCCATTTGGTGCACAAAGCGACTACAATCTTGGGGGCAAGTGGCAAGGATCCCGTTTCGTATGTTTCCATCAATCACAAAGACTGACCTTTATGTGTACACTCAGCACATTGAGGTGGCAACCCATAACGAGTTGTGAACCCCTTTTTAATATGCTTGCAAGACTTTAATTTATTAATCACGTTCCACTTTTCATTATCTTTATCTTTCAGTTCCATTACAATAATACTTTACGTACATAAGAACATATCACACCACGTAAAGTCACATTACGATACATAATATAGAACATCAACAAACAGCCCTCAAGCATACATAACATCAACAAGCATAATCCACCCTAAAACATTAAGGCTTAACACTAAATTCCATTTCCCAAAATTTCAGAAAAGTTCTAAGTGTCTACAGCGCATGAACAATCTTACAGCGGATGGCTTAAAATTTTAAGTGTCCACAGCGGACAACAAATGTCCACAGCGGACAGCCAAAATATTCTTAAGTGTTCACAGCGGACGTGTAAAGTTCACAACAGGCAGAATGAAAAATCTAAGTGTCCATAGCGGACGTGTAAAGTCCACAGCGGACAACAAGCACAATTTTTCTAAGTGTCCACAGCGAACGTGTAAAGTCCACAGCGGACACATGCATGATTATTTCCTAAGTGTCCACAACGGACAGCCAAGTCCACAGCGGACACATGTAAAATATTTCTTAGTGTCCACAGCGGACGTACCAAGTCCACAGCGGATACCATACTTAGCACCAGCAATGCATCAAACGTATTTTCCAGTTCCCAACATCATTCTAACTTATACTTAGCAAAGATCTAACATGTTACACACTTAAAACATACTAAACATCATCCCAGTCATCACAGCAGCCACACAAACACACATACATCATAATTCAGTCGTACATACACGGAAAATACATAGTTTGAGTAAAAACTAACAGTTTAATATGCATACCAGCCTCAAACAAGCAGAAACATATAAAAGAGGGGAGCTAGAACTCACCTCTAACAGCCTTTTGGGTGAAAACTCCTCAAACCCAAGAGCTACCTGGAGTTCTAGCACTAAAATACACAAAAACAAGCAACCAACACAGAGAAACACATAAAGATCGATTGAGAAGTTCAAACCCAACTGAAATCAAGAAGAAAACACTAGAAAATCTCACCTTCTTGAAGAACTTCTACTTTTTTTCTCTAAAAACTGGTTGAGAGCTCTTTTCCATCTTTAGCCAAAGGTGTGCATGAGAAAAATAGGGTGTGGGCGGCCATACTCCTTTTTGAATCCCATAATGGGTAAGTTTGGCCCTTGCATAACTTTAACCCCTTTTGTTTAGAAATAATTCTCTTTTCTTTCTTTTTCTTTTCTCTTTTTTGTTTAAATTTTCGGGTATTACAAGTCCACCCCCCTTATATAGGTTTCGTCCCTGAAGCCTGTCACTCCTCGAACAAGGTGCGGGTAATGCTGTATCATCTCCTCCTCATTCTCGCACGTAGACTCGGACCCCTCCCTATGTCTCTGCTGTACTCGCACCAGTGGAACCACTTTATTCCTTAGCCTCTTCTCTTTTCTGTCAATGATGGCCACTGGCTGCTCCACATAATTGAGCCGTTCATCCACCTCGATATCCTCAAGTGGCACGATCATGTCTTCATCGTCTAAGCACTTTCTTAGATGAGATACATGAAACGTCGGATGAATTCCACTTAACTCATCAGGTAGCTCTAACTTGTAAGCCACCACTCCTACTCGGGCAATGATTCGAAAAGGCCCTATATACCTCGGGCTTAGCTTTCCTCACTTTCTAAATCAGATGATCCCTTTCCAAGGCGAGACCTTCAACATAACTCTATCACTCACCTTGAGCTCAATCGGTCTACATCTCTTGTTGGCATACGACTTCTGTCATAAAGGCCTTAATCTTTTCCAACTTTTTGGTCGTAGCCTCGATCACCTCAATGCTCCCTAACTCTTTTTGCCTGATGTCACCCCAACATATAGGCGTTCCACACTTCCTACCATATAGCATCTCATATGAAGGCATACCAATGTTGGCGTGATAACTGTTGTTATATGAGAATTTGGCTAACGGTAAGTGTTCGTCTCAACTTCTTCCGAAATCAATGACGCATGCTCGTAGCATATCTTCTAGTGTCTGAATCATCCTCTCCGACTGACCATCTGTCAGGGTATGGTAAACCGTACTGATATGTAATTTCGTTCCCATCGCATCATGAAATCCCTTCCAAAACTTAGATGTAAACCGAGTGTCACGGTCAGACACGATAGACACTGGCACACTATGACGAGTCACAATCTATTTGATGAGCAGATCTACCAACCTCTCAGATGAATACGTCTTGCGGATCGGTAGAAAGTGAGCACTCTTCATCAGTCGATCAACTATCACACATATGGCATCGTATCCCCTTGCCATACGTGGTAACTTCGTAATGAAGTCCATGATGTTGTGCTCGCATTTCCACTTGGGTATATCCAAGGGTTGAATCTTCCCGTATGGCTTCTGGTGCTCCACCTTCACTTGTAAAACAAGTGAGGCACTTACTCACATACTCCGCCATATCGCGCTTCATTCCCGGCCACCAGTAATCTTTCTTCATATCATGATACATCTTTGTAGCACCGAAATGAATTGAGTATTAAGTCTTGTGAGCCTCATCCATGATTTTCCCATGTAGATCCCCATAACAAGGAATTTACATTCGCCCTGATTGGGTCCGGACACCAAGAGTGTTCTCTCCCAACTTGGCGACTAGACCTTTCATCCTTTTGCAGTTAATTTAATCCGCTTTCAGCACTTCATCCTGAAATTCCTTAACCTACTTCATTACATCGGAGGTCATAACCAACAGATAAGCTTTCACCCGAATTAGCTCGGGTCTCTCTTTTCGACTAAGGGCATCCGCCACCACATTGGCCTTGCTCGGATGGTAATGGATCTCGTAATCATAGTCTTTGATTAGTTCTAATCATCTCCTTTGCCTCATATTGAGATCCTTCTACTTGAAGAAGTACTTCAAACTTTTGTGATCAGTGAGGATGGTGCACTTCCTCCCATACAAGTAGTGCCTCCAAATTTTCAATGCAAAGACCACAGCCACCAACTCCAAGTCATGAGTAGGGAAGTTAGCCTCATGAGTTTTCAACTGTCGGGACGCATAGGATATAACTTTTCCTTGTTGCATCAGCACGCTACCCAATCCCGAATAAGAAGCATCCGAATAGACCACCAAGGCTTCATTCCCTTTGGGTAACATCTAGACAGGAGCTTGAGTCAATCTTGACTTTAACTCTTCGAAGCATTCTCCTGCTCTCGACCCCATACGAACTTCACATCTTTATGGGTCAACTTGATCAATGGTGAAGCTATCTTGGAGATGTCTTGGATGAATCTTCTAAAGTAGCCCGCGAAACCCAAGAAACTTCCATTGCATCACCACCTTAACTTTCACCGGGTCCACCATGATCCCTTCAAGATTATCCACATGACCCAGAAACTGAACTTCACGTAACCAGAATGCACACTTAAAGAACTTAGCATACAGTTTCTCCCTTCTAAGCATATCCCGAACTTCCCAAAGGTGACCGGCATGCTCTTCTTCGCTCTTCGAATAAATCAGGATATCATCGATAAACACAATCACTGATTTATCTTACATAGGCCGACACACCCAATTCATCAGACCCATAAAAGCAGTTGGTGCATTGGTTAAACCAAAAGACATCACAAAAAACTCATAGTTTCCATAATGCGTACGAAAAACTGTCTTAGGAATATCCTACTCCCTCACCTTCAGTTGATGGTAACCAGATTAGAGGTCTATCCTCGAAAACCAACTGGCACCTTGGAGCTGATCAAATAAGTCATCAATCCTCAGTAACGGATGCCGATTCTTCACTGTCAACTTATTCAGTTCGTGGTAGTCGATGCACATCCTCATGTTACCATGCTTCTTCTTCACAAACAAGACCGGAGCACCCCACGGAGAGATGCTCTGTTGAATGAACCCCTTATCTAACAAATCATGCAGCTAAGTCATCAATTCCTTCATCTCGGAGGTTGCGAGACCTAATAAAGCTTTCGGGAATATGTCTGGGAAATCACACACAACCGGTAGATCTGACATTTGTGGTACTGTCGCATCCACATCCTTCACATAAGCCAAATAGGCACCACATCCACGCCTCATACACTTCTCTGCCACAACCATTGAGATTACTTTTGGGATCGTACTAACTCTATCACCGTAGATCGTCAACATACCCCCATCGGGCGTGGTCAACCGAATCATCTTCTTACGGCACACGATGTTTGCCTCATAGGCTGTTAACCAATCCATCCCTAAGACTACATCAAATCTACCTAAAGGCATCACAAACAATCTAGTAGAGAACCTATGGCCTTACAACTCTATGTCACAGTCTTCTACCATATCAGAAATACTGGTAGACTTACCAATAGCAGTTTCTACATCGAAGGGCTCATCGGTCTTTCTGCTCTTAACAAGCAACTTATCACAGAAAGCAGCATAAATAAAACTCCTACTAGCACCAGAATCAAACAATACAGAGGCACTAGGGTCATTAACTAGAAATGTAACTTATACAACATCGGGATCCACTCTGGCTTCCTCGCGGGTCATGGTAAAGGCTCTTGCCCTGGCCATCTGCACTTCCTTCCCTTTCTCAGCCTCTTTTCCTTCCTTCAAGCTCTCAACTCTTGGCCTCGTGCACTCCCGACTCATGTGACCTGTTTCTTTATAGTTATAGCACCTTATTCCCCCATAATCCTTGGCCATATGCCCTGCCTTCCCGCATTTGAAACAAATATTCGACCCCCACTTACATTCCCCTGCATACTCCTTCCAACACTTATTAAACCTCCTCATCCCTGTACCTGCCGTCCCCATCTTTCGATTATCCACCCTTGACTTTTTGTTCTTGTGAGTAAAACCACCATTGCCAAATCGTTTCCCGTTCCAGTTTCTGTCACCACCACCATTCTTACTCACCTCTACCACAGTCACTTCCTCCCTCTCATCGTACAGTCTCTCTGCCAGATCGAGTACCAACCTAAACGTACCTGGCCGGGTGGCAATGAGATGCCTACAGATGCCAGCCAGTAGACCCTGGATGTGTCTCTTGATCTTTCGTGACATAGGCGTCACCTGATCTGGAACCAGCCTTGCCATCTCATTGAATTTGGTCGTGTACTATTGGTGTGTCATGGTTCCCGCCTCTAACTGTAGGAACTCTCTTTCAATCTTGGTGAGTTTCCTATGAGGACAAAACTCCTCGATCACCAACTTCTTAAGTTCACTCCACCTCATTCTCCTAATCGCCCTGCTACCCTTGGCCTGGACAATGTTCCACCAACATAAGGCCGAGTCCACAAATAAATGGGTAGCAAACTTCACCTTTTTATCCTCCTTGCATTCACTGATATCCAACGCACCTGCCATTTCTCTCACCCATCAGCGAGCAGCAACATCGTTCCTATTTCCATTGAAAGTCAGGGGCTTGCATCTTTGAAATGCCCCATAACTACACCCCAAGCAGTTTCCTGCGCTGCTTCCTCTTCCTCATCATCACTGGAGACAACGATCTCAGTCTCTGGCTGCTCCCCTTCAATTGAACCTCTCTCATCGCCTTCTCTCCCAATAGTTTTCCTCCTCTCCTGTTTTTCTTTCTTTTCATCCTTTCTCACTGATTTAATAACCTCTGTCACTACAGATGACAGAATCATCTTCATGACTTGATGAACTTCCTCCACAACCGCCTCTTTCATTGAGGCCCTCAGGTTAGCACTCTCGTCACCGCCTTTATGAAGATGAAGCTTGGGCTCTTCAGGAGCCGATTCAGCGGTCCTAACCTTGTTCCTTATGACACGCGGCCCAGCACCACGTCCACCATGACTTCCACCTCTAGAAGCCTTCGAAGATCTACCACCAGCCATATCTAAGCACTACAAGATTCAAACACCAACACGTTCATTCAAGGTAATAGCTCAGATTATATCAAGTATAGTAAGTCCCTAATTATAGTGGCCAGTTGTGATTAGCCACTTACTTTACTCTTCATCCCCCAAGCATTCCATATCCAGACTACGTCAGTATCCAAATCTACTAAGAACACATAATTCACATAACACACGCACAAAATTACTTTTTCCATTAATTTACATAAAATGTTTACATGAAACATTTACTTGCAGGAATGTAACTACTAGGACTGGCATCCTTTTCTCTTTCTTATCCCATTCTCAGTATAAGTTTAGGTTTTTGAAAATATTTTAGCCAATTCTCTTAAACTTTGGCTCTGCCCCCAACTTGTAAGGCCCTGTTCCCGAGACGCTTACAGTTGGTCAATCATCGCATGAATAATATAAGACATCTTATTTTGCAGCGGAAATTTAACTTTTCATTATTAAATTAAAACATGTCAGTTATTATATCATTTCGTTTACAACCCCAAAAATTGTATTATTACATTAACATATTCAGAATATGGATGCCAAACTCGAATTGTCCCTAGTAGCTTATGCATCCATGCCTGTACCTCCCCAGCATCATCAATCAACTGCCAATAGATATGCATATAAAAAGTCAGCGACGCTAAGTGAGTTCTAGTTTATATAATAAAATACTTTACTTTTAATAAAAACATTTCCTTTACTTTTGTTTGTGATCACACATCATACGTACATCTTGATAATAATCATTTATTATCTTTCATCATCATTCATAATTTTTCGTTTTGTACTTTATTATCTTTCACTTTTATCTGTATCCTGCCATATGCTATGTCCCATCATTGCTGCACAAAGCGACTACAGTCTTGGGGGCAAGTGGCAAGGATCCCGTTTTGTATGTTTCCATCAATCACAAAGACGGACCTTTATGTGTGCACTTAGCACACTATCTAGGTGGCAACCCATATCGAGTTGTGAACCCCTTTTTAATATGCTTTCAAGACTTTAATTTATTCATTACATTCCAGTTTTCAGTATCTGTGACAACTCACCCGAAACTCACTTGATTACTTTGTGCCAGTGCAGTAGACCAGTGATGGAACACACCATGTAATGCAATTTTCGAGACGAAAATTCTTTCAACATGGGGATAATGTGATATATCCAGTAATTTTCCGTTACCAAACTCCGTTAGTTCTGTTAGGTCTTGCATACACGTGTCTTGAGCACAAACTAGTTTTTGTTGAACGTTGGTGACTTAACAATGATTAACAATGGTTAACGGTTAATAATCTAACTAATAATGTGATTATTAAGTTGTGCTTATGTGGTTACGCGATTTAAATATTATTTGTGAATTTTATCTCGTAGCGTGGAAACGTATATATTTAATTCGTGTATTTTGTGACTAGTGAAAATAATGCATATGAATATTATTGTTGCTTAGTAATGCTTGTATTTTGTAACTAAAAATATTTAAAAAGTGGTTAAAGGACTAGTTTTATAAAATATAAAATAATAAGTGATTAATAGATAAATACTTACCATATATAATACTAAATTAAACCCAACCCTAATTCCTCTAACCCCATTTGGCCTCCCTCCCACACACACACACTTTGAAATTGCGACCAAGAACAAGCCATAATCATCGGATTTGATCTAGTTCCAAGCAATACAACACGTTAGAAACATCAATTCTTGTCCATTACGCGTTTAAAGGTTAGATTTTTACAAGTTTTTCATGTTTTCTTATCTTGGCCGAAACCCTAGTTTGAAATTGATACTTGGATTTCGAAATTTTGATTGTTTGTTGAATGTATGATGATAGTTAGATTCTATTGATGATAGTTTACGTAGATTTTGCAAGAAATTCGTGGTTTGGATGCGTAGTTCATAGTTACTATTAATAGTAAGTTTATTGCATGAACTTGGTGATTTGATGATGAATTGATGATGTTATGATGATAATGATGTTGTATGAATGTTGGATAGTGATTGTTATGCAAGAAAATCCATGAATTGATCGTGTAGTTCATACCTTGCTAAAAGTAGAAACTTTTGGATATGGGAATTTTGAATTATGATGTTTTGATGGTGTTGAACATGTATAGATGATAGCATGGACTTTATTAGGCATAATGTTAATGAATTCATGAATGTAGTGGGTGTTGAATAGATTTTGGAATGTACTTTCCCAAAAGGGAAACTTTAATTGTGTAGAATCTTGGATATGATGAATTGGACATGTTTACGGTGTTAGGATCATGTTAGAATGTTTATTAATGATGCCCAATGTGGTGGAATGTGTTAAGTAGGTTGTATGGATACTTGATTGGTCAATTGGGAAATTTGGACATTTATGGATTATACATGATGATGGCTTATGATAGAAGATTATAGAATCATGTTTGGGATTGTAATGAGCCTTTGTTGGCTAAACTGAATGGAATGAATCTTGTTGAATAACATGATAATGATCGTCATACACGCGTGTGAATCTGAGGCCCCTACTTAGTAGGATTGGCAGGGTTTAGGGTGTGAAGTCGTGAATGGCTTAACATGGCATGTTGTGCATGATTGGACTCTATGTATAATGCATTAGTTATGATGTAATTATGTTGAGCATGATGATTACTTGAGATTCGCATGAGTTTTATGATAATCTAGTTGTATGATGATTTAGGTAGAACAAGTGGTTGTTGAAGTGCCATACGTGAACAACTTGTATGATAACCATGTATGATGAACTTTTACGCTTGATTTTAGGGGATGTAAAGAATAATGTCACCAACGGGTCAAACGGGTCAACTGGGTCAATGTGTCTTGCTTTTCCACAACCTTGAGTCCATGTGTTTATAAAGCACTTAGGGTTGATGATGATTCTGTGTACATGTACTCATGTACTTGTGTGATCTAGGTAACCTCTGAAGGTTGTCTTTCCCCTCTCTTTCAAGTTAGCTTTCATATCGTTCGTGTGCATACCAGGTGAGTTCTTGCCCCACTCTTTTATACACTCTCTTTTAGGGGAGATAGCATACTGACTTACAAACGCTTTATTATTATAAGATGTGTAAAGTATGATATAGTGTTGAATACCATGAAAGTCCTCACACTTTCGGATCGTTAATAATGGTAACTAGAGGGAAATCTTGGGTAGTACTACTGGGTCTGACAAGCCCCACCTGTGCGACTCGAGGTCAAACGGGTGCAATTTTGTCCTAACATAAACATTGTCACGACCTGGTAAGTCGAGATGGGAGGCAACAAACGAAACACAGTCAGTTTCGATCGCGAAATCACTATGATTATTACTTGTGAATTTAGACTGGCTATCTAATTCATGCACTCTTATATTGTACTCTTGTATTTTATACTGATACAGTTATGTTTTACTAAAACTCTTGAACTCACCAATCATTGTGTTGACTCTTTTAGTATGTTATTCTCAGGTTGAAGTTACTATTGCATAGGCGAACACTCACGGGTCAGCATTGTAGATGTCAGCATTGTTGGAACCCTTTGTTGGTTTTTGGTTGTTAAGCATTTATGTACTTGTTTTGCACAACGTTGGGTGCGTGTCTGCACATGTTTATACTGTGTTACATTATTTTTGGTTTTACATGTTTACTAAACGCTTCCGCATCATTTTAAAGTTAAACTCTGATTTTGCTTGAATGTTTCATATAAAGTCGTTCTGAGTAACTAATGACTAAGATCCTGGTTTGTCACCCGCCTCGCGGTAAAACCCCGCACGTGGATTTTGAGGGTGTGACAGTATCTTTATCTTTCACTTCCATTACAATAATACTTTACGTACATAAGCACATATCACACCACGTAAAGTCACATTATGATACATAATATAGAACATCAACAACAGCCCTCAAGCATACATAACATTAACAGGCATAATCCACCCTAAAATGTCAAGGCGGACACCACACTTAGCACCTGCAATGCAACATACGTATTTTCCAGTTCCCAACATTATTCTAACTTATACATAGCATAGATCTAACATGTTACACACTTAAAACATACTAAACATCAACCCAATCATCACAGCAGTCAGACAAACACACATACATCATAATTCAGTCGTACATACATGGAAAATACATAGTTTGGCCAGAAAATAACAGTTTAATATGTATCCCAACCCTAAATAAGCAGAAACATATAAAAGAAGGGAGCTAGAACTCACCTCTAACAGCCTTTTGGGTGAAAACACCTCAAACCCGAGAGCTACCTAGAGTTTTAGCACTAAAACACACAAAAACAAGCAACTAACATAGAGAAACACATAAAGATTGGTCCAGAAGTTCGAACCCAACTGAAATCAAGAAGAAAACACTAGAAAATCTCACATTCTTAAAGAACTTCTACTTTTTGTCTCTAAAAACCGGTTGAGAGCTCTTTTCCAACTTCAGCTGAAGGTGTGCATTAGAAAAAGAGGGTGTGGGCGGCCATACTCCTTTTTGAATCCCATAATGGGTAAGTTTGTCCCTTGCATAACTTTAACCATTTTTGTTTAGAAATAATTCTCTTTTCTTTCTTTTTCTTTTCTCTTTTTTTTTTTGAAATTTTTGGGTGTTACAGACTTCTTCTGAGAAATTGAGTTAGTAAGCTTCGGAAGTGGATTTGACCTATGATCAAATTTTCTTCCAAGGCAAAAAACTTTTCGGAAGAGAATACTTATGCAGGGAAATTTGCCTTCGGAAGATAGATAAAGATCTCTTTCGAGGGTAAATTTCTCTTCGGAAGAATTTATACTTAGAAAAATTTTGAAGAAAACCTTTTTGTAACAGGGCTTAGATTGTATATAGACAAAATAGATAAGACACATTTTAAAAGGTTTTTTTTTTTTCAAAAGAGAGACTAGTCAATGTTAATCATCCCAATAGCTGTAATTAAATATTTAAATTGTTGTTAATCAATGGCTTTTATGAACAAGTCAGCATATTGTTCATTTGAATTGACTTTGACTAGTTTAATTAGATTTTTTCTCTTGAATATCTCGAATGAAATGGTACCTGATGTCAATATGCCTTTTTTTGGAGTGCTTGACTGGATTTTCTGTGATAGATATCGCACTCTTGCTGTCTATGTGGTTAGGGGTTTCCATGAAGTTAAAACCATAATCCAGCATCTGATTCTGAATCCAAAGCAGAGGAGCACAACAGCTTGCAGGAGTAATATACTCAGCTTTAGCAGTAGATGTGGACACACATGATTGCTTTTTTCATTGCCAGGAGATGATCCTTCCACCAAGAAATTGACATCCTTCTAATGTGGATTTTTTGTTGATGTTGTAGCCACCATAATCACTGTCCGTGTAACCATAAAAGTTAAAATCCCTATTCTTTGGATACCAGAGAGCTAGTTTAAGAGCCCCTTTGAGGTATCTAATAATTATCTTGGCAGTAATTAGGTGAAACACCTTTAGAGTAGCCTAATATCTTGCACAGATGCAAGTTGCAAACATGATATCAGGTCCCCTTGCTGTGAGATACATCAAACACCCAAAAATTGCCCTGTACTGATACTGATTAGCATCATTCCCCTCGTAATCAGGACAAAGATTGTGATTTCTAGGTATAGGTGTCTTGGCTGGCTTACAATCTTTGATCTTAAATTTTTCTAAGATTTCCTTGATGTGCTTAGATTGATTGACGAAGAACCCTTCTTCCATCTGTTTCACTTGAATTCCAAGGAATAAATCCATCTTTTCCATAGAACTCATCTGAAACTTGTTTCTCATGATGCCTTCAAAGACTTTACACATTTGGTCGTTTGAGGATCCAAATATGATGTCATCGACAAAGACTTGAACAAGCAACATGTCCTTCCTAGATTTTTTTATGAACAATATCATGTCCATGGTGCCTCTAGTGTAGCCATTCTTCAAAAGAAAATGAGACAATGTCTCATACCACAGCCTAGGTGCCTGACGCAGCACATAAAGAGCTTTATCCAGTTTGCACACATAGTTGGGCTGCTGTGGGTCTTCAAATCCAAGTGGCTGGAACACATAGACTTCTCTATCAATATCCCCATACAGAAATGCACACTTGACACCAAGTTAATAGACTGTGAAGTTCTTAGATGCTGTAAAAGCAAGAAAGATTCGTACAGCCTCAAGTCTTGCAACAGGTGCAAAGACATCAGTGTAATCTATGCCTTCCTCCTATGTGTATCCTTGAACGACAAGTCTTGCTTTGTTCTTGATGATCAAACATCTATCGTCTCTTTTATTTCAGAACACCCACTTAGTGCCAATGGGAACTTGTCCAGGTGGTAATGGACACAAGTTCCATACCTTTTGCCTCTTGAACTGAAGCAATTCCACTTGCATTGCTTCAACCCAATTGCTGTCCTTGAGTGCTTCTTCCACCTTCTTGGGTTCCATTTGAGAGAGAAAGCATGAGTACATGCAGACATTCCCATTATGGGTCTGACTTATTGTTCTCACACCTTTTGAGACATCCCAAATGATGTTCTCAGCTGGATGAGTGGTGTGTATCTTGACCCTAGGAATCACATCTAGTTTCATAGATAGATCCATGTTTAAGAAGTTTTGTTTAGGATTTTGAACACCATGGCTAGCTGATGTCTCACACTCATTCAATGAGGACTGCTTGAATCAATGTGTGATAACATCAATGGTATTTTACTGTGAAGCATTATCAACAATTGCCTGTTCCTCCTGTTCACTTTCATCATCAGCTTGGTGTTGAATACTGGAGTAGTCAGCTGTTGAGTTATTAGGCTCAGTTGTATGACAACTTGTTGATGCGCCCTTGTTTCCTAAGATATTTATGTTTTTAGGACTTTCAGTTGAAGGAGCTTGATCTTCAATTCTTTTTAGAGAACTAGGAATAGGTCTGGGTAACTCAAATAGTTGATCCTCATAGGGGTCTTTGAGTTCTTGTTCCAGCTAAAACACTCTGACAAGATGGTTTAGAATAGTTTGGAAACAATTCTAAATTAAAGATATGATCAGGATCATTTCCCTTATCACAATGAGTGTGATCCTTGACAACAATGTTGGATGATTCCTCAAATTGTTGATTTCTAATTTTATATACTCTATAAGCAATAAAGGTTGAGGAATATCCAACAAAGATAGAATCATCTGACTTTTTAGCAAATTTAGCTAAATTGTCTTTTGTGTTAAGTATGGCGCACCTGCTGCCAAAGAACCTAAGATAGCCGATGAACAGTGGCCTCTTGTTCCATAGCTCATAAGGGGTTTTTCCATGGGGCTTGATAATCAGAACCCTATTTTGAACATAACATGCAGTGCTGACTGCCTCTGCCTAGAAAGTTAGAGGCAACTTTAAACCAGCTAACATAGTTCTTACAGCCTCAATAAGTGTCTTGTTCCTCCTCTCAGTAACACCATTTTATTAAGGAGTTCTAGGAGCACTGTATTGTCTGCCAATCCCTTTTGAGTTACAGAATGAGTCAAGAACTTGATTTTTAAGCTCAGTCCCTTGATCACTTCTAATGATTTTTACCTTGTGATCCTTCTGATTTTCAATTTTAAGAATAAAAGATTTTAAAGTTTTAGCAGTTTCATCTTTAGTTCTTAAAAAAACCCATGTAAATCTTGTAAAATCATCAAAAATCACAAGGTCATATGATTTCCTTCCAATGCTCATTATACTTTTGGGACCAAAAATATCCATATGTAATAAGTGTAATGGGGTGGTGATGGAGTTAACCTCTTTGGATTTGTAAGTGATCTTGTATTGCTTCCCTTTCAGACAAGAAACATAATTAAATTTACAAAAAAATTCCTTTTTAGGCACTCCATGTACCAAATTATTTTTAACCAATTTATTCATGGTTTTAAAACTAACGTGGCACATTCTTTTATTCCAAAGAGTTGACTCATCACCATTAGCTTTGGAAAGAAAGCAAGATACCTAACCCAGTAGGGAAGCATTGTTCATATCCAGCTTGTACATATCCCCTCTCCTGGGAGATCTATGAAGCACCAATTCCTAAAGAATTGTCATCCCGGGTTTGAGGATAATGCACTCATGTTCTGTGAAAAGCATTTGGTGCTTTTGATCACAGAACTGAGAAACACTTAACAGATTGTATTCAAGCTGTTTGACAAAATTTACTTTGTCAACTTTTAACTTAAAATTGGATACACTACCTCTACCAGAAATATACCCTCCAGCTTCACCTCCAAACTGAACAGGACCTCCATCAAAATGTTCAAATTGTTATAGGAGATATCTGTTCCCTGTCATGTGCCTGGAGCATCCACTATCCATAATCTATATATTCACATTCTTGTCATGTGGATGTCCCTACATATAAGGTGAAAGATTAGTTACTATTGGAAACCTAAGCCTTGATATTCTTGGGTTGTTCCAATGTAGATAATATAATTGAACCAAAATGTATGCAAGGGGGTTCAATTATGGTTTGTGAAGAAGAAGATTTGGCTGTAGCATCTTTTCTGATCTTCCATTCTATCCTCTGGTTGATCAGTGTAGATGAGCCTGAAGATGCTTGAGCAACATGACTTGCTTCCGAGGCTTCTTTCTTCTCGAAAGAAGTTTTCACCACCTTTTCTTCCAAAGTAGTTTTCTTCACGGAAGGTTTCAAAGGATTCCTTTTGTTCCTTTGTTTGTTCTTTAGCTTGTCTTCCGAAGCTATTTTCCTTTTGGAAGAATGAGTTTCTTCTGAAATTAACTTGGCTTTAAAAACAAGATTTCATTTCCTTAACACTTGGACCATATGGTAAGGTCCAAATGTGAAACCATCCTTGACTTCTTCTTTCTTATCATTGGTTGCATAATGTGTGCTTGCTGGATTGTAGTAACAATCTTTGGCCATGTGGTTATGCAGACCACAGATTAGGCACTTAATGTTATTATTGATGAAGCATGAGGGATATTGTTTCTTGCACTTCTTTTCTTCTTTAATAGCCTTCCCCTTCTTATCCTTCAGCTGGATAGGAGTGCTGGTACTACACTCTTTTCCTGAATCATAACTTCCAACTACTTGGAATCTAGTTGAGATGAATACACCCTTTTGCCTTGGGTCTATTTTCAACTTTGTCTCAGCCACCTTCTTGGTAGTTTTTCTTGCTGTCCTGATTTTGTCCTTTCTAGATTTGGTGGTTAAGGGTTGATCAATAGTTATGAGGCTGAGGTTTTCTACCTTATCCTTCCCTGTGGTGGTCATCATTGTTGCATCATTCTTCTGCCTATTGGGTTGTTAGTCAGCAGTTGGAACCTCTTGCCCATCAGTACCACATCTTGGCTGTCTAAGAGACACATAAGAGTGTGGTGGAGCAATTTCATTTGTTCCTAACCCACTTTTGTTTTGATAACATACCTTTGAGTGGGAAGATAATGCAATGATGGTGTTGAAGTTATGATCTTGAATGGCATACTTCTTTGCTAGCCTTAGCTATTACTAGCTGGGCTTGAGCCTCAGTCAACATGGATATTAAATCTTTTATTTAAGCCTCGTAGTTGGAATGTTCATGTTTTAAAGAGGACACAGTTTTCTCTAACTCTTCAATTTTGAGTTTGTAGTCAGATTCTGCTCTCTTAAAATCAGATTTTAATATGTTTAAGGACTCAATATCAGATTTAATCTCCATATTGTAGTCCTGATACAACTTAACCTTAGCAATACATACTAGAGTACACAGATGTTCATATACCTTACAGTCTTTAGTTCCAGCCATGAGAGCTTGAGCAGGAGTGACATCTTGCACCATGAAGCTGTAGTCAACTTCTTGAGCAATAGCTGTAGTCTGTTGTTTAGTATGTTTGACTATAGCTTTTAGGGTAGCATGATGTTGAGAGGCTTGAATTGCTCTAGGATTAGATCAAGGAGCCTTGTATTCCCTTGCAAAGTGACCAAGCTGGTTGCAGTTGTAGCATTTGGCCTTTGACATGTCAAACCCAAATTTGCTATTAGTTGGGTTATGAGGGAATTGCCTTCCAGTTCTTTTAAAGAACTTCTTTGCTCTGCAGGTCAAAAGAGCCATTTGCTGGACAATGTCCATATACTCAACATCAGCTGGGCTAAAACACACTCTAGATGATCAAAGCAGAATTGAAAATCTCCAGAGTGCTCACTCCCTGAAACAAAAGCACAACTAGACTGAAAAGGATTTTGTTAAGCCTGTTGAGACCTGGGTGTCTTAGGGAATGTGATGTATGGCCTAGAAGAGGATGATGGCTGTTAGGGTTTTTCAGGTACAACTGGGGCTGCGGAGTTCTTGTACCTTCAGCAACATTTAAAGCATTGCTAATAAGAAGGTTTGAGTGTCCGTTCAATTGATGACCTTTCTGAGTTTCCATCTCCATACAGTATCCATCAAGGTTTCCATACAGTTCAGTCATTGTGAGAGTGTTAAGATTCTCAGTTCTCTTGATTGAGACACAATAGAAAGTCCACTTATGAGGAAGTGCACTCATGAATTTTCTCACTATGTCTCTCTTCTCAAGAACCACTCCCATAGACTGAAGAGAGGTGATCAAATCCATGTACATGAAGTATTATTGTCTTATGGTCTCACCAACAATGTATGTGAAGTTCTCAAAATTTTGCTTTAGCATATCTTTCTTGGTCTCCTTGGATTCAGTAGAACTAGAGTACATCAGCTTCAAATCATCAAATAGTTCTTTGGTAGTCTCGCAATGCTTAAATCCTACCATTATAGAGTTTGGTGTAGCTGTAAGCAACACAGTCATGGCTTTGCAGTCAATTTCCATCGTCTTGAAGTCCTCATCTGAGTAGTCCTCAACAGCTTTCTCAATCATGGCACCATTACCAGCTAGGGATTCCACCTTTGGTTGGTAAGGACCATGACTGACTGATCTCCACAAGCGGCTGTCTTGATACTTTATAAAGCCTTCAATACGTTTGCACCGGGTTCCAAAATCATCAGGTGTGTTGATAGGATCCTTGGTCATGGTTCCTATTTCAGACTCAAAAAATTTCTGGTTAAGAGCCATTTGAGTGAAGTGAGTAAGTATGAAGAATAAGGGTGATTTGGGATGGTTAGATCTCACAATCAAGAGCCTAAAAAGCTCCGATACCAATTGCAGGATCTGTTTTGGTTTCACAACACAGGTTTATCTTACAAGCTCACTTAATCGCACTTGATTTTGATGAAGCAGAATCTCTAGCTGAGTTCACAAGTAATATAATAAGTTAATAAAAATAATATGAACACAATAATACTTTTCAAGATACTTGTATATATTGCTTCTCAACTCAGTATTAGAAGACTCTTATAAGCATGATTACAAAGTTACAATGAAAAACTATATATAATACTATCTACAGCAGGTTATACTTGGATAACCAGCTAGAATCTACAACTAGACAAATACTACATTGCTAGAAGTAAAGTATCTAAGATAAAATACTATCCTAAATTAGGTAGTCATGACAGGTCCATGACTTAACTTTTGTCACCAACTAAAAGTGGCAATTGTACTAACCGATAATGAGTGAACAGTGGATTAATGTATGGTTAATTACATGGGCGTGGGAATGTTGTAACAACCATAAAATTTCAGTAAAAGAAAAGAAAAGAAAAAAAAAAAGAAAAGATAAGGGAGAAAAGGGAATTATTTCAAAGTAAGGGGTAAAAGGTGCAAAAGTCAAACCTACCCATAATGGGTTTAAAAATGTGACATGGTCGCCCATACCTCTTCTACCAGATATTCGACTTTCTGCTAGAGTGAGAAGAAAGAGTTCCCATCTGAAATTAGAGAGAGAAAGCGGTAGAAATCTTCAGAAGGTAAAATTTTTAAGGTGTTTCTTCTTGGTTTCAGTTGGGTTTAAGCTTCTAGACCAATCTTTATGTGTTTCTATGTGTTTTGTTGCTTGTTTTTGTGTGTTTATGTGCTAGAACTCCAGGTTGCTCTCAGGATTGGAGTGTTTTACTCGAATCTGTTAGAGGTGAGTTCCAGATCCCCTCCTTTACATGTTTTCTACTTGTTTGGGGCTGATATGTATTTCAAACTTTTGTTTTACGAAACATACTATGGTTTTTCACGAAAGTACAACTGTTTATGAAAGATATATGTTTTAAAAGATTTATGTGATGTTGTGTGTAGTTGTGTGTCTTGTTTTAAGTGTGTAACTGGTAGATCCATGCTAAGTATATGTTTAGCAATGATGTTTGGGACTAGAAACCGCATAAGTTAAATCGTAGGTGCTGGAATTGGTGTCCGCTGTGGGCACTTGGGCATGGATAAGGTGTCCGCTGTGGACACTTAGACACTTAGAATGTTTTAGTCATCCGCTGTGAACACACTTAGTGTTTCATTCATGCGATATGGACTTGGGTCAAGTGTGAGAAATATTCTGAAGCCAAGGAAGAAATCTTCCGATGCCAGGGAAGAAATCTTCCAAAACCAAGAAGAAACCATCCGAAGCCAAAGAAATCTTCCTAAGCTTAAGAAGAAATCTTCCAAAGCCAAGGAAGAAATCTTCCGAAGCTAAGAAGAAATCTTCCGAAGCTAAGAAGAAATCTTCCGAAGCCAAGGAAGAAATTTTCCAAAGCCAAGAAGAAATCTTTTGAAGCCAAGAAGAAATCTTCCGAAGCTTAAGAAGAAATCTTCTGAAGCCGAGGAAGAAATCTTCCGAAGCCAACAAGAAATCTCCTGAAGCCAAGGTGAAATCTTCCGAAGGTAAAATGAGGTCTTTTGAAGCTTCAAGGTTGTGCTTAGTGTCTTGTTTAGGCACTGTGAACTCTTAGGCTTATTTTGAATTTTGAGAAATAAAATTAAGTACGACGTACTGAAGTTTTATGGTGGTTTATGCTTGTTGATGTTGTCTGCTTGAGGGTTGTTGTCATGAATTATGTTTCATGCTATGTATTATGATGTGACTTTACGTGGTGTGATATGTTCATCTACATAAAGTATTATGTAAATGGAAGTGAAAGATAAAGGTAATGAAAAGTGGAACGTAATGAACGAATGAAAATTTTGCAAGCACTTGAATGGAGGTTCATAACTCATTGAGGGGTTATTAGCTCAACTGTGTGCGGTTTAGCTAACCCATGAGGATGCACACGGGGGGTCAGTCTTTGTGACTGATCAAAACGTACGAAACGGGATCCTTATCGCTTGACCCCAAGACGGTAGTGCTTCGTGCAAAATGATGGGGCATTGCATATGGCAGGATCTAGATAAAAGTGAAAGATATTAATGGAAGAAAGTACGAATCGAAAAATTATGAACGATGATGGAAGATAATAAATAATTATTTCAGCTTCGGTTGCAAACTTCATACACTATGTAACATGTCATGTAGACTAGCTATCTACTGATATTACTTTGTTTACTGGATCTGTTTTCTTTTATGTACTGTATATCAAAACCTGTGAACTCACCAACCTTGTGTTGTCACTTTACCATGTTTCTTTCAAGTTCATAAGGTGAGCACGGCTAGGAGCATCTCATGTTGCATATATTCTATTACTTTGAACGATTAAAAACTATTTTTGCAAGTTACATTTATTTGAGTTGTGCATGTTTTGCGCATTTGAGTTACGAATTATTATGCTATCACAAATGTTTTTAAAATTCATTATTAATTATGTTATTGGGAATTTCTGATAATGATAAACAATTACGATTTATAATTATTGTGTCGTTTGGTGTAACTAATGGATGAGATCCTGGTATGTCACGCGTCTAACGGTAAACCCCCGTTTGTGGAAATTGAGGGTGTGACAACAGGCCTCTATCAGGCATCTACATTTCTTTCCTTTTCATATGAATACATAGAGTTTGAGTACCTCAAACAGCTTGAGTAACAAGTAATGAAAGAACAAAAAGCTGCTAAGAGAAAGATGAGGGAAGAAGCTGCAAAGTCAAGAGCCATCATCCAAAAGACTCTAAAGAAGTCTGCTGATAGGCAGAGGATGATGAGCTTCTTAAAGTTGTGTGGATACTCTGGAAGGAGGCTTGGCCCAATGTCTCTATCCACCATAGATGAGCACATTAAGGTGACCAAGAAGAAGATTAAAAAAGGTGAGCTCATTGACTTGCATTCTTCACCAAGTCAGGCTGCACCTATAGTTGAGGTCAAGGTTGAACTACAAGAGACAACACAACCTAGACATAGTGTTAGACCATAATAAACTTCATCTTTTGGTCCATAGCAGGGTCTTGATCACTCTCCTTTTGAACCTGTGAGGAAAGAGGACCCAACTGAGAAAGACACAAAAGAATGACCTGGTGCAGAAGGTCAGTTTTCTCAGGTGAAATCTGGAAAGAAGAAGAAAAGGATGGCTATCAGAAGGGACAAGAAGAAGACAAAGAAGAAGTCCAAGGCAACCACCTATACACCTCAGTATGGGTTAGAACAACCTAAGGGTGATCAAGAAGAGGCTACTCATCTAACTCTTATTCAAGAAGAGCCTTTTGCTGCTGGGAGACCCATCTTGTCATGGACCTTTACTGCTAATCCGGGTAGATGGTATGTCATCAGAGATTAAGGAGGTCAAGATGTCTACTTCTGGCAAGACATACTTGATCTTCCTCTGCATGATCTCTATGACATGAGGAGATACTATGAGAGTCTGAGGGATCTTGACCAAATGATAAAGAAAGGAATGGTCTTGATCCTGATAAGAACTATAAATAGATGAAGTGATCTCTTTTGTTTTGGTAGCATCAACCGAGAGGGAGTTTGTTAGGTCTATACTTAAAGGCTGATGCAACTAAAGCAACCAAAGAGCTATCAACAAGCATGCATGAAGTGTAGAGTAAAGTTACTTCGGAAGTTTTACACAACTTAAAGGAAATAAGCTAAGTGTAAAATCCTCCAAAGCCAAATAACAAATCTTCTAAAGCCAAAGATGTAGTCTTTTGAAGCTTTAGAGACAAAATCTTCCAAAGCCAAAGGCTGATTTCTTCCGAAGGTAGAGAAGACATGCTTTCTCTGATCACCTTTTGACTAAAGTTGAACAACTTTCCGCTGCCACTCTGGAGACTCACCAACTTATATGAGTTGGTGAAAAGGTCCATGCTTTTATCAAGTGTAAATTATGGTCATTGGTGTTTAACTTTATACTTTTGTATCTTTTATCCTTATTGTAATAGATTAGGATATGAGCTATGGCATGTCATAGTCACAAGTCAAATGGAAGTCTGCCTTTTGACTCCACATTGATCTTGTTGTCTAGATTAGTGTTTCCAGCTGGCCTTCAAAGTATGGCCGGCTGTAGGATGTAGTATAAAGTGTCTCAAGTACTTTTATCTTTATTTATGCCTTGTAACACTTGTGTTCTTGGTATCATCTATTCAAACCTAGTTCCTTATTTGATTTGTTAAGTGTTCTAACTCTCTCCTCATTGTGAAACTGTAGCATTGACCCCCTTCACCGGTCCTGCAGATTTACTGACAAAATCATTTGACACATCTTATTTTGATGTTTCAAGTACCAATGAACGTATTGAATATCATGTGGTTCCACAACAAACATTGATGTTCTATTAACTACTGATCCACTAAGGAGACCAACCGCTACTTCATTAAGTACAACAGTTACAATTGCACTAGATCAAACAAACACTTCCAAAGGAATATCATTAAACACACCATCACTATCTACTTCTTTGACCAATCAACCACAAGCTTCATTTGATCCTCAACCAAGTAAGCAAACCAGGTCACGTTATTAAGACACAGTAGAAGAAAATGATGTTTATCATTCACTGCCATACACACATCATGAGTATGAAATTTAAGATTTCTTGCATGATTCCCCCCAAACATTTCATGATACCCATAACCAGATGAACCAACCACACCTAATACTCTTACTAAACCATCAACACCTAACCTAACATCAACAATATTGATTCAATAATCCCTGTTGATCAGATTGAAAAACCAGAGCTCATAAATATCATCCAATAGAAAACATCATAGGTGATCTTAATGTCAGATTAACAAGAAGTCAATCTGATACAATAAACATTTGCTTGTTCTCCTACTTTTTTATCTCTCACTGTACCTAAGAACATTATAGAAGCACTTAAAGACAACAGTTGGATCGAAGCAATGCAGGTAGAGCTTCAACAATTCAGAAAGCAAAAGGTGTGGCAGCTAATTGATCTTCCAAAAGGTCAATATGCTATTAGTATCAGATGTGTTGGATTATTTGAATATGATACTTACCAAAACTTAAGTGCCAAATCTCATGATGATTACCAAAACCGTCACGGTGAAGCTATGCCGAAAATATGATCCAAACAAAGAAAATTGACCAAAGTCAAACTTGGTCAAACTTGGTCAACCGTGGTCAAAGTCAACAGTCAACATCAGCGGTCGTCCCGAATGACATCAGCCACCCTACAATCACGCATCAGCAATAGAGAATTTATCAGACTTAGAAGAATATTTGTGTAATCATTAGGGCTTAAATGTAATTTTGGTCATTTATGTAAAGAGTATAAATAGACTAAGTGTAGTCATTTTATACTCTAAGCATTTCTAAGGAAGTAAGCAAGCATTCTCTAAGTAAGCATTACTGAATATTAGTCTAGTGAGAGAAACAATTAGGTTGAGTGTGTGTGAGAGAGATTTTTCTTATAAACTCTCTTTGTAATCTCCTAGCATCATCATTCATGATGATATATTATATCTTGCAACAGATCTTCACTTGAAATCATCAATGGGTCTGTGAGATTCCAACAGTTGGTATCAGAGTAATGGCTCTTTGTTCTTCAAATTTTTCTCAAAAATTTGAACCACAAGTTTGATCTGCAAATTGTTGTTGTTTTTGATGAAATCAAGCTACCATTAGCTTAGATTTTTTATTTCGTGAAGATATGGAAGTTTTCACATCAATTGAAGTTCATTTGAGCCACTAATTTGAAGATTTAAGCAAACTTATTCCTTCAAATGCTCATGAACATATAATTTTGATTTTGTTGTTGTTTGATTGAATTCAAGCTTCTAATAGCTTTAGTTTGTGATAACTAACACATCTGCAAAGTTTCATATCAATTGAACAAACACAACTCTTGAATTTGAAGATTTTTGAAAATTTTGTGTTTTTGAGAAAAGTTCACTGTTATTGAGGAAAATTATCAAAAATCACAAATCTGATGTTGTTCAGCTTAAATTAATTGTGGTTTTAGCTTAGAAACATCAAATCTAAGGTTTGTGTATCAATTTCAACAACCAAATCATCCATTTTTGAACATTGATTTTCATATTTGGGTTTCTATTCTTTTTGTGTTCTTCATGAGTTCATCATCTAAAGCCGAGTTTATGTGATGATTATATGAAATTGATTGTTATTTTAGCTTAGAATCACTTATCTACAACTATTATAACATTTGATTTTATCAAAATCCATCAGAAACCAAAGAATCAAAAGTTTGTTCATTCAAGAACATGAAGTTTGACTTTTTCAAAGTCAAATTGCTTTGAAATCTCAAAATCAGTCATATCTATGATTCAATCCAGATTTTGATTCATTTGTTCATCATACAATCATTCAACAGTTAGTATCAGAGCCATGGCTAATTGTTCTTCAAATTTTTCTCAAAAATTTGAACCACATGTTTGATCTGTAAATTGTTGTTGTTTTTGATGAAATCAAGCTACCATTAGCTTAGATTTGTTATTTCATGAAGATCTTCAAGTTTTCCCATCAATTGAAGTTCATTTGAGCCATTAATTAGAAGATTTAAGCAAACTTGTTCTTCAAGTCTTCAAAGGCTCATGAACATGAAATTTTGATTTTGTTGTTGTTTGATCAAACTTAAGTTCTAATAGCTTTAGTTTGTGATAACTAACACATACGCAAAGTTTCATATCAATTGAACATCCAACCATACATAAGAGACAATAAACACATCAGAACATCCATCATACATATGAATCATACATAATTATCACACGTAACAAACAATCAGACAGATAACAAATCACAACAGCATACAAACAAATCAAACATTCAAAGCAATTAGATTACACAAGTGTAATCAGTGAATCATACAAGCAAACATTCATTTAATCAAACAAACATGTAACCATTCAATCATACAATTATACATGAGTAATCAGTGAAACATACATGTAATCATACAAACATACATGTAAACATACAATCACTCATACATGTAATCAGACAAACAATCAATCATTCAATCATGCAAATACAATCAAACAGACAAACATTCAATCATACAATCATGCAAGTTGAACAATTAATCATGCATAACATTCAAAAATGCAGTCATCAACAGAAGAGATGGCAACATCATTAACAAGCACCAACTCACACACATTGTTTCTAACAAATAAAACATTAACAAACAAACATTAAAAAGAGGGCAACATCATCCTTAGGGGGAGTATTGTTGGACTCAACAAGTGCATTAATAGTTTAATGCTTAAAAGGATAAGGCTAGCCATAATCAAACATAATATGTTCTAACATTCAAACAATCATTAAATAACACATTAGAATCATTAACACTAATAACATACACTAATATTGCTTAAATTTTTTTTCAGGTTTGTAGATAAAAAGGAATTTTTGCTAAGTGTCGGCAGCAGATGAAGAGTTATCCACAGCGGATGACCAAGAGGATGCAACGGATGAAGATCAAGTCCAAGTGCTCACAGCGGATGAAGACTTCCCACAGCGGATAAAAAACATACAACGGATGCTCAAGTCAGCTGATGAACTGTCCACAGTGGATGGTCATTCACAGCGGATGAACATTCCAACAACGAACAACATAAAAGCAAACACATAAGTGTTCACAGCGGACAACTATAAGTCCATAACTAATGAACTGTCCACAGCGGATGTTTATTCACAGCGGATGAACATTCCAACAACGGACAACATACAAGCAAACACATAAGTGTTCATAGCAGACAGCATCCAAGGCACATCAGACAAGTTATCTGACTTCCACCGCGGATAGCTTAACATCCACAACGAACAGCTAATCATCCACAGCGGACAGCTTATAGACTTAGGATTATTTATGTAATATTCGTTTACATAGGGTAGTTCAGTAATTGTATATAGCTCTTTGTATAGGCTATAAATAGCATACTACCCTAATCGTTTGTAAGCTTTTGAACATTCAATACAATCAAACAGTTATTATCATCCAAGTACTAGCAATCATACAATCACACACAAACATACACACACTGATATCATAGCATCTATCATGGGTTTCCGCACCATCATTGATGTTTGTTGAATACTGCAGGATCGGTTTTGACACTTAACACAAGTTTTCTCTCACGAACTCACAAGATATCACTCGGGTGATGAAGCAGAATCTCTAACTAAGTTGATGGTAATATAATAAGTTGATGAACACAAGAATGGTTTTTTCAAGATACTTGTATATATTACTTCTCAACTCAGTATTACAAGACTCTTACAAGCATGGTATTTTGAGTTACAATGAGAAACTATATATACTACTATCTACAGCCGGTTATACTTCGAAAACCAGCTGGAATCTACAACTAGACAAATACTACCTTGCTAGAAGTAAAGTATCTAAGATAAAATAATATCCTAGATAAGGTAGTCATGACAGGTCCAAGACTTACCTTTTGTCACCAACTAAGAATGGTATCTGTACTAATTTGAAAAGGTGAACAGTGGATTAAAGTATGGTCAACTACATGGGTTAAGAAAAGCACCATGTAGTGTATCAGAGTCTGTTAGACAGAACATACTTACGTCCACTGGTTCATAGTTGATTCTTCCGAAGCTAAATGGATTCGAAAGAATAAGTTCTTCCGAGGCCATTTATACTTCAAAAGAAACAACTTCTTTTGAGTCTTCTACAGGTCTTTATGACTTTATTCTTCGGAAGACTTTGTCTTGAATCTTCTAAGTGTGAATGCTTCGGAAGGAGAACTGTTTGGTCTCGGAAGACTTTGTTCTATCCTTCGGAAGATCTTCATATACTTCAGAAGAAAAACTACTTAGTCTCAGAAGACTTAGTTTTTCCTCCGAAAGCTCTTCAAACAATGCTTCGGAAGATCTTTGACATAGCTGTGAAAGAGTAGTTTTGACTTCGGAAGACTTCTTCAACTTGTACACATAATTGTTCTAAGTGTTGTTTTGGTTGCACCAGCCTCATATGATACAACAAACTCCCCCTAGGCTGATGCTACCAAAACTTCACTTCCTTCTGCTCCTTAAGGTCTTCAACACCAGGGAAAGTAGATATTTGTGTGTTTCTTTGTTTTTCCCTGATGTGGCAGTGAGGTGCTTGTATAGGTCATTCATGGATAATAAATCAAGTCTGTTGCTCTGAATGACGTGTACTTTTTGCTGCATCCCTCAGGAGAGAGTTAGTTAATGGGAGTGATAGTCATATTCCCATCTAACTAAAAGGTCTTCCTTTTTGTGGTTGTGCCTTCTTCAGCATCCTGTACTCCCATTTTCAACTCTTTTTCAATCTTGGCCTTCTTTGTGAGCTCGGCTAGATGAAGGCTACTTAAATGGTTTCTGATGTGAGCAGCTATCTCAGAGTTGGAGGGATTTGAGAATGGCTTTTTACTAACTCAGGAAGATCAATTCCGCTAGAATGTAGCAGAGATGAAGTGTTAAACCTGTTAACTTCACCATTTTCCCTTTCTACAGCAAAGCTATGGTAATCTTCATCGAACCTCCAATGGATAATTTGTTTTCTAGGATTGAGGGGTTTTGTTGGTAGTTTGTCCCCTTTCCTAGTGTCCAGTAGAGTCACCAGCATCGTTCTTAACTTCTTCTCGACTTCATTGAGAGTGTCTGAATTTGTAGCAAAAAGTTGAAGAGCTTGGTCCAGTGTTCCTCTAGGATGATCAAGGAATGCATCTCTTATGAGGGAATTGGAAGAGCCATCAATGATAGTTAGCTGGATGGACTATTCCTCATAAGAGATGTCGCTTAGTGTCATGCAATTTATGAGCTTCTTCTTTATCTCCTTGAATTCTTCCAAGGTCAGGGGTTTTGATGGATCTGAGGATGGTTTGGTTTTGAGTGGGTTCTTGGTGTTGATTTTGGGTCGTTGGATGGGTGGTGGTGGTGGTTGGTGAGAAGCAGTGGGTGAGGGTGTAGGTAAGATGGATGGTGAAGGTTCATATGTGAAAGGTTTTGTTTTGATGGGGAAGGGAGAACGTGTAGTTTGTGTTTTGGGTAGTGATTTGGGTTTGGAACACTAGGAGTTTTAGCAACCTCCTGCCTTCTTCCTAAGCGAATGTTAGCCTTGATGTTGCTGACATGTCGCTGTAGGGTCTTGATTGACATGGGACCCACTTGCCAGCTGGAGAAGCCGTGAGCTCAGAGAGAGGATTTCATCCAATCTTTGTCTCCTTCCTTTTTGGCAGCTGTAAGTTCTCCCTCTACCTTTTTCTTTCTTTCCTCTTTGAGCTTTTTCCTGGCAGCCTTCTTCCTCTCCTTGTCGATTAAATCTTGTTCTTTGTGAAAAAGAAACAAGATCATGTCAGTTTTATGAGGTGCCAGCTCTTTTTGAGAATAGCCTCTGGTGCGGAGAAAGGCAATTCTCTCCATCCTCTCCCTTTCTCTAGCCTTTTCCTTCTTTCCTCTTCTTTGGCCAACCTTGCTGCTTCATCTTTTTCTTTATGTAGCAGGATTGCCTTTTCTATTTTCACAAGCTCATTAGCTGGGAGTAGAGGAGTTTCTTTGTTGGCTACTCCTAGGCTGATAAGCCTGTCGATGATTTCTACCCTCTTTTGATTGTTGAGACTTTCTTGGGCGGCTGCTCCTGCTTTGCTACTTGCAGCCAACAACTTTCCAGTATCAAGTTTGCCCTTCTTCTTTAGCTTCTCCAATCTTTCCTCTAATAGTTCCTCAACAGTAAGCTTTCTCTTCCCCTTAGGATTAGAGGAAGATTCAGCCTTAGGAGGCTCAGGTTTAGAAAATTCAGGTTGGAGTGAGGGTATTTGAGGTAGTGGTTCTTATAAGAGAGGGATTGTAAGGGAGTCCTCATTGTTAATCTCAGATGCTAGTTCAAGAATTGCCTCTGGCAGCTTGGATTTGTGCCTCGAAAGTAACTAGGTCTGCATCACCGGTCCCATCTAAATCTGTTGCTGTGCCATCAGTCTGTACATTCCCTTCAAAGTTAATCTTAGGTTCAGTAGAGACCTTAGGTTGACCAACTTCCTTTTTAGAGGTAGGTGGTGCATTCAGTCTTTGAAGCTCTTCAGCTCCAAAGTAGGCGACAGCTAGATCAGGGGAGGGCTGTTCAATGGAGGAGCTCAACAGAAATGTGGTTAGAAACCTATGGATATCTATGAGCATCCTTTGGTCCACCTGAAAGGTAATGGGAGCTGGTTGAGGAAAGACTGTTGTAGGGTGATGCTGTTGGGGGTAAAAGATAGATAAAGCATCAGGAGAAGTTGTTATTATGGTGAGACTGGGTTCCTCATGATGTTGTTCCTGTACATTCTCCCCCTTTTTGGTAGCATCATCTTGAGAAGAAGATGAGATGGAGGAAGAACTTAAGGATACTTGAATAGGTACATGCCTAACAAACTTCTCAATATGTTTCTCAGCTAGTTTGGCTTTAAGATGTTCAATCTCGAGTTGCTGAGTGGCAGACCAGTCCTCTAAAGTCTTAACCTTTGATTCAAGATTTGAGACTTTAGAAATCAGGTTTTTTGATAGTAAGTTGTAGACTACCCTTATCGTCTTTTGAAGAATCATAGGGAGATGAGATAACATACCTGGTATGTTCATCATCACCACCAGAGTGCTTTCTTGGCGCCCTGGATACCCTTCCCTACTGATGTCCTTTTCAGAAACATTAATTGGCAAGGTTGCCGTAGACTCAGTCTCACTGATGTCACCACTTTCCTGAGAGGTTAATGAAACACTTTCACTAGTGGCGGCTGAGTCTACATGAGTAACCTCCACACCAGATGGACTCACCTTAGTTTGGCTTAACTGATGTTGGGTAGATATCAGAGGTTCCACAGGGCTCAGTTGATCTTGAAAGTGGTGAGGTAGATCAACATCATAGCCCCGATGAAACATAGTATCTTCATCAGGTCGAGTTAATAGGTCAGTGAAGGATAGAGAGGTTAATTCTAATGACCCGGGACCTTGGTCAGCACCTAATGGTTCAACTACAGTAGCAGTTAAACCAATGGTGTGGCTTTCCCTTTTTGGTAGCTTAGGAGAGTGTTGGGATTCACCCTGAGAGCTAAAAGCTTGGGTTTTGTGCTCTTCAGGTTGAGACTGAGGAGGCTCAAGACTGACATTGAGGTCAATGGTGGAGGATGGTTGGACCTCTGGATGAGTGGGAGCCCAAAGTTCCACTCAAGCCTTTTTGGTTTGAAAAGGAGGGACCTGACAAATCAGAGTAGATTGATCAAGGGTTCGCTTGGAGCGTCTAGTATATGTAATTTTTATTGGGTGGGAAGAAGTGGTTGGCATTTGAGTGGGGTGGCCTGGTGTGGGTTCATCACTTGTTGGGCTTGTAGGGATGTCACCAGGTGCCGTTGGATCAAGCATATCTGGGAGAAGATCAGTGAATCTCCCCGTGAAATTGGTGGAAACCTTCTTCAAGGTCTTGAAGATGCCCAGCCTCATGTGAGGGACCAATAGAATATCTGCTTGTTGTAGTTTGTCCTGGTCCAGCTCACAGTTTATGATATGCTGAATAAACCGAGGATACATGAAAAATGAATTTCGGGTAAGATTTCCTCGCAGATTGTTCAGCACAAACCTTGAATAGTTGAAGTGGAGGCCTTTTACCAATCCATGGACTAGGCAGCCCAGGTCATATGGGATTTGATCCCAACCCCCTGATTTGTTGTATAGACAGTGTAGAACTATGTGCAACAAGAATTTCTAGTTGTAAGAGAAATTAAACTTGTAAATAGTGGACTTGTGCCTATCACCGCCATATCCCATCTGAGTGTAAGTATCTTCCAGCTCGGATTTAAGGAACTTAGTGGGGGCGCCTTCATCGTGAAACTCCAGATGCTCCCTGATGGTAGATTCAGCAATAATGATCTCTTATCCGTAGATTCTCGACTGATTACCCTTTCATCATTCAGGGTTTCACTTTGAGCATTCGCCCAAAATTCCGCCATTTGGTTCGAATAGATGGTGGGATTTACAGTGAGAGCAGTGAAGTATGTGGATTGTGTCAGAAATTCGACAATGGTGGCAAAGTTAGCATCCTTAGAAGAATCAAGGATTGTCTTAGGGATTTAGGGCCATTGTTTGAAAGGTACTGTTGGATTGAAGGAATTTGAGAGTGAGTGAAGAAGCTAGTGGATATTTGGGGATTCAACAGTGGTAAAAAGGTAAAGAGAGAGAGAGAGTCGGAAATTTTAAATAGGGGAACAACGAGCCAAACCGATAAGTTGAAAAGACCTTTTAGGTTTTGATTTGACAGGGGCGGTGAGGTAAAAATCTTTTAAAATATACCGACAATCATCACAAAATCTTACTTTTTACAGAGTGGGGCCCAAGGGTTTCCGTTACACAGTGAAAAAGTTTTCTTCCGAAGATATAAAATTGCTTCCGAGTGAAAACACTTGTTTTTCCAAATATTGTCTTCCGAAGTCATTTTTGCGTCCGAAAGCAAGCTATATCTTAATGACAAGTTTGCTTCCGATAGTACATTCTTGTTCCGAGAACAAACATAAGTAAGTTTCGGAAGTAGGTTCAATCTATGATCAAATCTTCTTTCGAGGCTAAAAACTCTTCGAAAGATAATGTTCAAGTAGAGGAATTTTCCTTTGGAAGATGAATAAAGATTTCTTCCAAGGGTAAATTTCTCTTCGGAAGAATTTATACTTAGAATTATTTTGAAGAAAACACTTTTTGTAACAGGGCTTAGAATGTATTTAGACAACATAGACAATACATTTAAAAAGGTTTGCAGAAGAGAATAACTAGTCAATATTAATCATCCCAATAGCTGTAGTTAAGTATCTGAAATCTTTGTTCTTCAAAGGCTTTTGTGAACAAATCAGCATATTACTCATTTGAATTAACTTTGACTAGTTTAATTAGATTTTCTCATGAATATCTCTAATGAAATAATACCAGATGTTAATATGCCTTCTCTTGGAGTGCTTGACCGGATTTTCTTTGATAAAAATAGCACTATTGTTGTCTATATGGATGGGAGTCTCCATGAAGTTGAAACCATAGTCCAACATCTGATTTTGGATCCATAGCAGTAGAGCACAGCAGCTCACAGCAGCAATGTATTCAGCTTTAGCAGTTGATGTAGAGACACATGATTGCTTCTTGTATCGCCAGGAGATGATCCTTACACCAAGAAATTGACATCCTCCAGATGTGGATTTCTTGTTGATGTTGCACCCTCCATAATCACTGTCAGTATATCCATAAAGATTGAAATCCTTATTCTGAGGATACCAGAGTCCCAGTATGGGTGCTCCTTTGAGGTATCTAAGAATTCTCTTGACAGCAATTAGGTGGGACACCTTGGGAGCAGCTTGATATCTTGCACAGATGCAAGTAGCAAACATAATATCAGGTCTACTTGCAGTGAGATACATCAGAGATCCAATAATTGCCCTGTACTGATGCTTATCAGTATCCTCCCCCTTGGAATTAGGACAAAGATTGTGATTTCTGGGTATGGGTGTCTTGGATGGCTTACAATCTTTCATATCAAATCTCTCTAAGATATCCTTGACATACTTAGATTGATTGATAAAGATCCCTTCTTCCATCTGCTTCACTTGAATTCCCAGGAAAAAGTCCATTTTTCCCATGGAACTCATCTCAAACTTCTTTCTCATGATGCTTTCGAAGTCTTTGCACAATTGGTCATTTAAGGAACCAAATATGATGTCATCAACATAGACTTGAACAATCAACATGTCCTTTCTAGACTTCTTGATAAACAATGTCTTGTCTATGGTGCCTCTGGTGTAGCCATTCTTCAGAAGAAACTGAGACAAGGTCTCATACCACAGCCTTGGTGCTTGATGCAACCCATAAAGAGCTTTATCCAATTTGCACACATAGTTGGGGTGCTGTGGGTCTTCAAATCTAGGTGGCTGACACACATAGATTTCTCTATCAATATTCCCATACATGAATGGACATTTGACATCAAGTTAATAAACAACCAAGTTCTTAGATGCTACAAAAGAAAGAAAGATTCTCACATGTAAGGCCCCGTTCCCGAAGACCTCACAGTTGGACAATCACAACATTTTTCATATAAGATAAAAACATTTCATAAAAACATCGCAACGGATTTAGTTATCAAAAACCATTCATGCAGTAATATTTGGTGTTGCTAAACATTACTTCATTGTAATTTAACAGTTATAAAAGAATCATTCAATTGTATTACAAAACAACAAAAATCATCATGCACGAATGGATACCAGTCTTTGCCTGCCAAGTAGCCTCACCCGCGTGCCATCCTCAGCAACATCCTTACTTGCCAATTGATATGCATATAAAAGTCAGCATTGCTGAGTGAGTTCTAGTTTGATAATATAGAAAAATACACTTTGTAACTTCATTTGGTGATCATTCATCAATATACATAATCAATCATAAAGTGATTCATTATCTTTCTTTCTTTCATTATCTTTCTCTTTCATTAACTAGGATTGCACAAAGCAAGAGCCTATAATATTGATTGGCAATTGATGCCGAACCCCTATCGGCAAACGTTTATCATGATAGCTAACCCATCGACAGTTGATACACACCGCTAGGCACGAAGCCTGCTCATGAACTAGGATCCCATTCATTCATTGGTCAATTCCCAGGATTGACCTCAGATGTGCATCCTCATGGGCTATACAGCCGCACATCAGTTGAGCTAACGACAACAAGTTCGTGATCCTCCATTCATCGTGCTCCTCCATTCAGCCGCACATAAGTTTCACTGTTCTTCTTTTATTCTTTCATTTCCACTTGTTATGGATAATACTTATTAAGATGCACCTTACATAATCACATAACAAGAAAATATTATAGACATAGAAAAAGCAGCACATAAGAAAGAACCAAGCATAATAATCTTCAAACAAGCATAATCTTTCCTTATACAGAAGTTCTCCATAAAATTCTATTCCTAAAATTTCCAGAAAATCCCAAGTCTTTAGACAAATGCGGATGAACTTAGACAAATGCGGATGAGTACAACAAATGAGGATGAACATATGCGGATGAACATTCTCATGAAATTTTCTAAGTGTCAGGAAATGCACATGAAACGAATGCAGATGACTAAAGCAATACACACGGACACTGTAGCAAATGCGCATGCACAAAGCAAATATGGATAAACACTTAGCAAACGCGCCTGAGCAAAACAAATGTGGATGAACACTTAGCAAATGCGCCTGAGCAAAAAAAATGCGGATGAACACTAATAGAATGCGCCTGAGCAAAACAAATGCGGATGAACACTTAGCAAATACGCCTAAAGACATAACAAATGCGCATGAAGACATAACAAATGCGCATGAACTAAAGAGTAACTTTTAAATGCGGATGGACATAAAAACTAACCTGAAATGCAACTTATGCTATCACCAGAACCCAATCATAATTCTAACATGAACACAGCTTAGATCTATCTGTCTAACACTTAGAACATCATAAACTTTAAACTATCAACAAGAGAAGCACATAACACACCATAACATCAACATCGTTCGCACCATACATGAAAAATCATAACTTATTTCAAAAACATCCGTCAAATATGCAAACCAGCCCCCAAATAAGCAGAAAACATTTAAAAGAGGAGATCTAGAACTCACCTCACCTGTTTTTGAGTAAAACTCCACCAAACCCTAGAGCAACCTGGAGTTCAAACGCCTAAACACACCAAAACATAAAACCAAGCACAAAGAACACATAAGAATCGGTTCACAAGCTAAAAATTCAGCTGAAACCGAACCAATAAAACAAGAAAATACACACCTTCGAAATTTTCAGCTTTCTCTCACTAGAAACCGTGAGAACTTCAGTTCTTCTTTCTTTTTTCTTTTCCAACCGAAAGCAAATGTGAAAAGGCAGTGGCATGGGCGGCCATGCCTTTTAAACCATAAAATAATAAGGTTTTGTACTTTGTACACTTTACCCCCCTCCACTTGCGTCCATTATCTTTTCTTTCCAGATACTTTTCTTTTCCTTTATTTTAAACAAATTTTCGGGTGTTACAAGTCCACTCCCCTTACAGAGGTTTCGAACTCGAAACCTATCATTCTTCGAACAATTGTGGGTGATGTTATCTCATCTCTTCCTTAGTCTCCCATATAGACTCAGATCCCTTCCTGTGCCTCCATTGCACTCGCACCAGTGGAACCACTTTATTTTGTAATCTCTTCTCCTTTCGGTCAACGATTGCCACTGGTTGCTCTACATAGTTGAGTCGTTCATCCACTTCAATGTCTTCCAATCATACAATCATGTCTTCATCAGCTAGGCATTTTCTCAGATGAGATACATGGAATGTTGGATGAATTCCACTTAACTCATCAGGTAGCTCCAACCTATAGGCCAGCTCTCTTACTCGTGTAATGATTCGGAAAGGTCCTAAATATCTCGGGCTCATCTTACCCCTCTTTCTGAAACGAATGATCCCCTTCCAAGGTGAAACCTTCAGCATCACTTTATCACCCACCTGGAATTCAATCTGCCTACGCCTCTTGTCAGCATACGACTTTTGCCTATCTTTGGCTGTCTTCATAAAAGCCTTGATCTTTTCTAGCTTTTCCGATGTGGCTTCAATGATCTCAGTGCCTCCCAACTCTTTCTGCCTAATGTCACCCCAATACACCGGGGTTCTGCATCTCCTCCCATATAATATTTCAAATGGTGGCATGCCTATACTGGCATGATAACTGTTGTTGTAGGAGAACTCTGCCAACGGTAGGAGTTCATCCCAACTTCCACCAAAGACAATAATGCATGCTCGGAGCATATCCTCCAAAGTTTAAATGGTCCGTTCTGATTGACCGTCTGTCTGAGGGTCATAAGCTATGCTAATGTGTAACCTCATCCCCATGGCATCATGAAATCTCTTCCAGAACTTCGATGTGAACCGGGAGTCCCTATCAGAAACAATAGACATCGGCACGCCATGAAGAGTTAGGATCTCCATGATGAACAGATCTATATATGTTTCCGACGAGTACGTCTCTCGGATCGGCAAAAAGTGTGCACTCTTCGTCAGGCGGTCTACGATCACCCAAATGGTATCACATCCTCTCACAGTGCGAGACAACTTTGTGATGAAAACCATGGTGATGTGTTCCCACTTCCATTCGGGTATATCCAAAGGTTGGATCTTCCCATATGGTTTTTGATGTTCCGCCTTCACTTGCAAACAAGTCAGGCACTTACTCACGTACTCCACCACGTCACGCTTCATCCCTCGCCACCAATAATCCTTCTTCACATCATGATACATTTTTGTGGCACCGGGATGGATGGAATACCGTGTTTTGTGGGCCTCATCCATGATCCTTCCCCTCAGCTCCCCATAACAAGGAATCCACATCCGCCTGAAACGGGTTTTAACGCCAAGGGTGTTTTCCCCTAAATCCATCACCTGCCCCTTCATTCCTTCGGAGTAGTCCTATCATCCTTCAATGCATCATCTTGGAATTACCTGATTTGACCCATAACATTCGGCGTCACAACCAGCTGGCAAACCTTTACCCGAATTGGCTCCGGCCTCTCCTTTCGACTGAGGGCATCGGCTACCACATTCGCCTTACCTGGATGATAGTGGATTTCCAAGTCGTAATCCTTGATCAACTCTAACCATCTTCTCTGTCTCATGTTAAGATCCTTCTGCTCGAAGAAGTACTTCAAACTTTTGTGATCAGTGAAGATGGTGCACCTCATCTCATACAGGTAATGCCTCTAAATCTTTAATGCAAAAACCACAGCCGCCAACTCCAGATCATGAGTAGGATAGTTAGCCTCATGGTTTTTCAATTGTCGGGACGCATAGGCTATAACCCTTCCCCGTTGCATCAGCACACAACCCAATCCCGAATAAGAAACATCGGAATAGACCACCAAGTCTTCATTCCCTTCAGGTAAAGTCAAGGCAGGTAGGGGTGTTCAAAAATATCCGAATCCGAGAATCCGATCCAAAAATCTGAATCCGAAATATCCGAATTTTCGGATATCCAAAAATTCGGATATCTGAATTTCGGATATCCGAAAATTCGGATTCGAATTCGGATAGTGATTCTCAAAAGTTTCGGATATTCGGATATCCGATTATCCGAAAACTAAAAAATATTTTTTTATTTTTTTAAATTTGAGACATATTTTTACTTTATATTGAGATTTTTTAGTGTATATTGAGACTTTTATGATATGAGTTGGTTTTTTATATTACTTTTATAATAGCATATGTCTAATTATTATAAAGAAACTAAAAAATAAAAAAATAAAAAAATAAAAAATGAATTTCTGATATCCGAATCACTATCCGAATCCGTATCCGATATTTCGGATATCCGAATTTTGGATATCCGAAATTTCGGATACGGATACGGATAGTGATTTCTACTATCCGAAATTTTCGGATATCTGAAATTTCGGATATCCGACTTTGAACACCCCTAAAGACAGGAGCTTGAGTCAACCTTGTCTTCAACTCTTCAAAAGCATTCTCCTGCACTTGACCCCATATGAACTTCACATCCTTACAGGTCAATTTGGTCAATGGTGAAGCTATCATGGAGAAGTCTTTGATGAACCATCTGTAGTAGCCCGCTAAACCCAAGAAACTACGGATCTCGGATGGCGTCTTTGGGGTCTTCCATTGCATAGCCACCTCCATCTTTGCCGGGTCCACCATAATCCCTTTAGAATTAACCACATGACCCAAAAACTAAACTTCCCGCAACCAGAATGCGCATTTAGAGAACTTAGCATACAACTTTTCTCTTCTAAGTGTCTCCAATACTTCGCGAATTTGACCGGCGTGCTCTTCTTCACTCTTTGAATAAATCAGGATATCATCAATAAACACAATCACTGATTTATCCAACATCGACCGACACACCCGATTCATCAGACCCATAAAAGCAGCTGGCGCGTTGGTTAGACCAAAAGACATAACGAGGAATTTGTAATGCCCATATCAAGTTCTAACCGCGGTCTTTGGGATATCCTGTTCTTTGGACTTTAGTTGATGGTAACCAGATCGGAGATCTATCCTTGAGAACCATCTGGAGCTTGGAGCTGATCAAACAAGTCGTCAATTCTTGGTAGTGGATACCTATTCTTTACCGTCAGCTTATTCAACTCACGGTAGTCGATGCACATTCTCATGCTACCGTCCTTCTTCTTTACAAACAAGACCAGAGCACCCCAGGGAGAGATACTCGGTCAGATGAACCCGTTGTCTAACAACTCTTGCAACTGGGCCATCAATTCTTTCATCTCGGAGGGAATGGCGCCTTTGCAACAGGTTGAGCACCAGGTATTATATCAATCTGGAACTTGATCTTGCGGTTAGGTGGTATCCCTGGTAGGTCTTCGGGAAAGACATCAGGGAAATCGCATATTACTAGCACGCCTGACAGTTGAGGCACGATAGCATCCATATTCTTCACATAGGCCAAGTAAGCACCACACCCGTGTCTCATAAACTTCTCGGCCGTGATCATCGAGATTACTCGCGATGTAATGCACTCCTTGTCTCCATGTATCGTAACCAAACTCCATCGGGCGCAATCAGACAAATCGTCTTCTTTTGGCACACGATGTTCACTTCGTAGGCCGCCAACAAATCCATCCCTAACACCACATCAAAACCTCCTAGGGCCATCACATATAATTTAGCAGGAAACTTACGACCGTCCAACTCTACGAGGCAATCATCTATCACATCAGTCACTTTTGTAGACTTTCCTATCGCTAACCTACATAGAAGGGAGCGTCTATCTTCTTATTCTTACCATGCATTTCACGAAAAAAGGTAGCAGATACAAAACTTCTACTAGCATCCGAATCGAAGAGCAGAGAAGCATACAGTTGGTTTACCAGAAACATACCTGAAACTACTTAAGGGTCCACTCTGGTTTCTTCCCGGGTCATGTTGAATGCCCTTGCCTTGGCTTTGGTGTTCTCACTCCTCCTTTTTTCGCCTATAGTCTGAGTCCCTGAGCTCCCTGCTCTACCCTTCTTGCAATCTCGGCCCGAGTGGCCTATCTCCCCACACTAATAACATTGTGGTACCCCGCACTCTCTAGCATAGTGGCCTTCGCCTCCACACTTAAAACACTGGTTCGTCCCCACTCTACATTCACCCAAGTGAACCTTCCCATACTTCTTAAATTCCTTCTTGTTACCCACTTAATCGATCCTGGGCGGCGATCGTCAATCCTCATCGTCTTTTCCCCGATCCCATAATGGTCACCCCTGAATTGCTCCCTATTACCGTTCTTGTTCCAACTCTTTTCAATCTTCCTCTAAATTGGCACCAGATCCCTCTCATCATACAACCTTATAGCCAAATCTACTGCAAAACTGAAAGTGCTCAGTCTTGCAGCTATCATGTTCCTCCTTATATCCATGGGCAGACCCTGCATGTATCTCTTGATCTTCTTGGACTCTGGGGTCACTAGATCTGGCACAAGTCTTGCAAGCTAATTGAACTTGGAGGTATACTCTTGATGAGTCATGTTTCCAGCCTCCAAGTGCAAGATCTCCTTCTCAAGTTTGTCAAACTCCCGATATGGACAATACTCCTCCAGTACCAGTTCCTTCAAATCCGACCACCTCATCCTTGCAACAGACCGTTTCCCCTTGGCTTGGACAATGTTGTCCCACCAACATAATGCCGAGTCAACAAAATAATGGGAGGCAAACTTCACGTTTGATCTTCCCGACACTCACTGATGTCTAGCACCGCCTCCATCTCTTGAACCCAACGATGAGTAGCAGTAGCATTGCCATTACCATCAAAGGTCGGGGGTTTGCACCTCTGAAACTCCCCATAGGTACACCCTTTAGTGGTCTCCTTCTCCCTCTCGCTATCATTATCAGGGATTACCTCCTTGGGACTAGATGGCCCTTTATTAGCTTTCTCCTTCTCCCCAGAACCTTTGGTATTTTCACCATCCTTTACTGCCCTCAATACCTCAGTCACCACTGTAGGTAACATGTTTTGCATGGTGTTGTAGACTTCATCAGCAATAGCTTCCTTTACCGTAGACTTGAGGGTGGCGGATCCTTCACCCTCTTGGTGGCTATGAATACCCAAGTCCTCATGAACTGTCTCGGGAGCCTTAGCTTTGCTTCGGGTGACACGTGGCCCAGTAGTACGCCCACCAATAGCATCGCCTCGGGTTGCCTTCCCAGGTTTCCTACCTGCCATAAAGTCTACCTCCTATAAGATTCAAGCACTAACAAGGTCATTCAAGGTAATAGCTCAGATTATATCAAGTATGGTAAGTCCCTAATTACAGTGGCCAGTTGTGAGATTCAAGCACTAACAAGGTCATTCAAGGTAATAGCTCAGATTATATCAAGTATGGTAAGTCCCTAAATACAGTGGCCAGATGTGATTTGCCACTTACTTTACTCTTCATCCCCCAAGCATTCCCTATCCAGACTACATCAGTGTCCAAATCTACTAAGCACATAAGTCAAATAGCACACGCACGTAATACCAATTAATTATGAAAAATTACCTGATGGCACGAAGACCTCACAGTTGGACAATCATAACATCTTTCATATAAGATAAAAACATTTCATAAAAACATCGCAGCGGATTTAGTTATCAAAAACCATTCATGCATTAATATTTGGTGTTGCTAAACATTACATCATTGTAGTTTAACAGTTACAAAAGAGTCATTCAATTGTATTACAAAACAACAAAAATCATCATGCACGAATGGATGCCAGTCTTTTCCCGCCAAGTAGCCTCCCCCGCGTGCCATCGTTAGTAACATCCTTACCTGCCAACTGATATGCATATAAAAGTCAGCATTGCTGAGTGAGTTCTAGTTTGATAATATAGAAAAATACACTTTGTAACTTCATTTGGTGATCATTCATCAATATACATAATCAATCATAGAAAAATACACTTTGTAACTTATTAAGATGCACCTTACATAATCACATAACACGAAAATATTATAGACATAGAAAAAGCAGCACATAAGAAAGAACCAAGCATAATAATCTTCAAACAAGCATAATCTTTCCTTATACAGAAGTTCTCCATACTTAAATTCTATTCCCAAAATTTCCAGAAAATCCCAAGTCTTTAGACAAATGCGGATGAACTTAGACAAATACGGATGAGTACAACAAATGCGGATGAACAAATGCGGATGAACAAATGCGGATGAACATATGCAGATGAACATTCTAAGGAAATTTTCTAAGTGTCAGGAAATGCGCATGAAATGAATGCGGATGTCTAAAGCAATACACATGGACACTGTAGCAAATGCGCATGGGCAAAAGAAATGCGGATGAACACTTAGCAAATGCGCCTGAGCAAAACAAATGCGGATGAACACTTAGCGATTGCACCTGAGCAAAACAAATGCGGATGAACACTTAGCAAATGCACCTGATGACATAACAAATGCGCATGAAGACATAACAAATGCGCATGAACTAAAGACTAACTGTTAAATGCGGATGGACATAAAAACTAACCTGAAATGCAACTTATGCCATTACCAGAACCCAATCATCATTCTAACATAAACACAACTTAGGTCTATCTGTCTAACACTTAGAACATCATAAACTTTAAACGATCAACAAGAGAAGCGCATAACACACCATAACATCAACATCGTTCGCACCATACCTGAAAAATCATAACTTGTTTCGAAAACATCCGTCAAATATGCAAACCAGCCCCAAAATAAGCAGAAAACATTTAAAAGAGGGAACTAGAACTCACCTCTACTGCTTTCGAGTAAAACTCCACCAAACCCGAGAGCAACCAAGAGTTCAGATGCCTACATACACCAAAACATAAAACCAAGCACAAAGAACACATAAGAATTGGTTCATAAGCTGAAAATTCAACTGAAACCAAACCAATAACAAAAGAAAATACACACCTTCAAAATTTTCAGCATTCTCTCACTAGAAACCGAGAGAACTTCATTTCTTCTTTCTTCTTTCTTTTCCAGTCGAAAGCAAATGTGAAAAGGCAGTGGCATGGGCGGCCATGCCTTTTAAACCATAGAATAATAAGGTTTTGTACTTTGTACACTTTACCCCACTCAACTTGCGTCCATTATCTTTTCTTTCAAGATACTTTTCTTTTCCTTTATTTTAAACAAATTTTCGAGTGTTACATCACAGCCTCAAGTCTTACAACAGGTGCAAAGACATTAGTGTAATCTATTCCTTCCTCCTGTATGTATCCTTGAACAACAAGTCTTGCTTTGTTCTTGATGATCAAACCTCTATCGTCTTTCTTATATCAGAATACCCACTTGGTGCCAATAGGGACTTGGCCAAGTGGCAATGGACACAAGTTCCATACCTTTTGCCTTTTGAATTGAAGCAATTCTTCTTGCATAGATTTAACCCAATTGTTGTCCTTGAGGGCTTCTTCCACCTTCTTTGGCACCATTTGAGAGAGAAAGCATGAGTACAAGCAAACATTCCTATTGTGGGTCTAACTTCTTATTCTCACACCTTCTGAGACATCTCCAATGATGTTCTCAGCTGGATGAGTGTTATGTATCCTGAGCCTAGGAATCACATCTAGTTGCATAGATAGATCCAGGTTTGAGAAGTTTTGCTTAGGATTTTGAACACCATGACTAGCTGATTTCTCGCACTCATTCAATGAGGATTGATATAATGATGTGTGACAGTGTCAATGATATTTTGCAGAGAAGCAGCATCAACAATTTCCTGCTCCTCCAGATGACTATCTTCATCCGCTTGGTGTTGAATGCTGGAGTTGTCAGCTGAAGAGTTTTGAGGCTCGGAGGGCTAACAACTTATTGAAGCTCCATTATTTCCTGATATATTTGCATTCTCAGGGCTTTTATCAGTGGGAGCTTGTTCATCAATTCCTCTTAGAGAACTTGGAATAGGTATGGGTAACTCGAAGAGTTGATCCTCGCTTTAAGTTCCTATTCCAGCTGAAACATTCTTATAAGATGATTTAGAATAATTTGAAAACATTTCTAAATTAAAGATATGATCAGGACCATTCCCTCTAACACAAGGAGTGTGCTCATTAATAACAATGTTAGATGATTCGTTATAAGGGGTATTTCCATGGGGCTTAATAATGAGAACCCTGTTCTACACATAGCATGCAGTGCTGACTGCCTCTGCCCAGAAAGTTAGAGGCAGCTTTGAATCAGCTAACATGGTTCTTGCAGCCTCAATAAGTGTCCTGTTCCTCCTCTTAGAAACACCATTCTTTTGAGGAGTTCTGGGAGCACTATATTGTCTGGCAATCCCTTTGGAGTTACAGAATGAGTCAAGATCTTGATTCTTAAACTCAGTCCCTTGATCACTTCTAATGATGTTTACCTTGTGATCCCTTAGATTTTCAATTTTAAGAATAAAAGATTTTAATGTTTCAGTAGTTTCATGTTTAGTTCTTAAAAATAATACCCATGTAAACCTAGTAAAATCATCAACGATCACAAGACAATATGATTTCCTTCCAATGATTATTATACTTATGGGACCAAAAAGATCCATGTGCAATAAGTGTAATGGGGTGGTGATATATTTGACCTCTTTGGATTTGTGAGAAACCTTGCATTGCTTTCCTTTTAGGCAAGCAACACAGTTATCTTTATAGATAAATTCTTTTTTGAGCACACCATGTATCAAATTATTTTTAACCAGCTTATTCATGATTTTAAAATTAACATGGCACATTCTTTTATGCCAAAGAGTTGACTTATCACCATTGGCTTTGGAAAGAAAGCATGATACTTCACCCAGTAGGGAATCATTGTTCATATCCAGCTTGTACATATCCCCTCTCCTGGGAGATCTAAGAAGCACCAACTCCTGAGGAATTATCATCCTGGGTTTGAGGTTAATGCACTCATGTTCTGTGAAAAGCATTTGGTGCTTTTGATCATAGAATTGAGAAACACTTACCAGATTGTGTTCAAGCTGTTTGATAAAGTTTGCTTTGTTAATATTTAACTTAACATTGGATACACTACCTCTACCAGAAATATATCCTCCGGCTTCACCTCCGAACTGAATAGGACCTCCATCAAAATGTTAAAATTATTATAGAAGAGATCTGTTCCCTGTCATGTGCCTGGAGCATCCACTGTCCACAATCCAGATATTTCCATTCTTATCAGGTGGATGTTCCTGCACATAAGCTGAAATGTTTAGTTACTATTGGAAACCCAAGCCTTGTTGGTCTTGGGTTCTTCTAATATAGATGACATAATTGAACCAAAGTGTATGCATGTGGGTTTAACTATGGTTTTTGAAGAAGAGGCTTGTGCTGTATCATCCTTTCTAATCTTCCACTCCATCCTTTGGTTGATTAGTGTGGATGTGCCTGAAGAGGCTTGAGCAGCATGACATTCTTCTGAGGCTTCTTTCTTCTCGGAAGAGGTCTTCACCACCTTTTCTTCTGAAGAAGTTTTCTTCTTGGAAGGTTTTAAAGGATTCCTTTTGTTCCTTTGTTTGTTCTTTGGCTTGTCTTCCAAAGCCATTTTCCTTTTAGAAGAATGAGGTTCTTCCGAAACCAATTTGGCTTCGGAAACAAGCTTTCCTTTCCTTGACACTTGGACCATGTGATAAGGTTCAAATATGAAACCTTCCTTAACTCCTTCTTTCTTAACATTGGTTGCATAATGTGTGCTTACAGGATTGTAGTAACAATCTTTGGCCATGTGGTTGTGCAGACCACAAATTATGCATCCAATGTTATTCTTCATTGGGCCTGAGGGCTATCGTTTCTTGCACTTCTTTTCTTCTTCATCAGCCTTCCCCTTTAACTTCCGATTCTTTAGCTGGATAGGAGTGCTGGTATTACCTTCCTCTCATGAATTAGAGTTTCTAACCACTTGGAAACCGACTAAGATGAATACACCCTTTTGTTTTGGGTCTATTTTCATCTTGGTCTCAACCATCTTCTTGGTAGTTTTTCTTCCTGCCTGGATCTTGTTTTTCCTTGCTTTGGTAGTCAAGGGTGATCAGCGGTGGAGATGAGGTTTTCTACCTTATCTTTTCCTATGGTGGTTACCATTGTTGTATCATGCTTCTGCTCACTAGGTAGTGGGTGAGCAGTTGAAACCTCTTACTCATCAGTACCACATCTTGGTTGTCTAACAGACACAAGAGAGTGTGGTGGAGCAATTTCATTAGATCCCAACCCACTTTTGTTTTGGAAGGAGACCTTGGAGTGGGAGGATGATGCAATAATGGTAATGAAGTTATGCTCTTGAATAGCATACTTCTCTGCTTTAGCCTCCTCTATTACTAGCTGGGCTTGAGCATCAGTCAACTTGGATATTAGATCTTTTATCTATGTCCTTTAGTTGGTATGTTCATGTTTTAAAAAGGATACGGTTGTTTCTAACTCTTCTATTTTGCATTTATAGTCAGATTCTGCCCTCTTGAAATTAGATTTTAGGATATTCAAGGACTCAATATCAGATCTAATTTCCATATTATAGTCCTGATATAATTTAACCTTAGCAATACATGTTGGGGTACAGAGATGTTCGTATACCTTGTTGTCTTCTGTTCTAGCCATGAGTGCTTGGACGGGGGTGACATCTTGTACCATAAAGCTCCAGTCAACTTCTTGAGCAACAGCTACAGTTTGTGGCTCAGTAGGTTTGGTTGCAGCCTTTGAGGTAGCAGGATGTTAAGAGGCTTGAGCAGCTCCAGGATTAGATCTTAGTGCTTTACATTCCCTAGCAAAGTGACGGAGATGGTTACAGTTGTAACACTTGGCCTTGCTTTTATCAAACCCAAATTTGCTGTTTGTTGGGTTTTAGGGAAATTGCCTTCCAATTCTTTTAAATAACATCTTTACCCTGTAGGTTAAAAGAGCCATTTGTTGGACAATATCCATATACTCAATATCATCTGGGCTAAAGCACTCTAGATCATCAAAGCAAACTTGAAAATCTCAAGAGTGTTCATTCCCTGAAACAAAAGCACAACTTTCCTGGAAGGGAGTACGTTGAGCTTGTTGAGACCTGGGTGTCTCAGGGAAAGTGATATATGGCCCAGAAGAAGTTGATGGCTGCTAAGGATAATTCAAGTACAACTGAGGCTGAGGAGTTCTTGATCCTTCAGCAATGTGTAGAGCATTGCTGATAGTTGGATTTGAGAGTCTGTCCATCTGGTGGCTCTTCTAAGTCTCCATTTCCATACGGTATCCATCAAGGATTCTGTACAGTTCAGCCAAAGTGAGAGTGTTGAGATTTTCAGTCCTTTTGATAGAGATGCAGTAAAACGTTCATTCATAAGGAAGTGCACTCATGAATTTTCAGACTATGTCTCTTTTCTCAAGCACTACTCCCATAGTCTTGAGAGATGTAATCAAGTCCATATACCTGAAGTATTGTTGGCTCAGGGTCTTACCAACAACATAAGTGTAGTTCTCGAACTTCTGATTCAGCATATCCTTCTTGTTTTCTTTTTATTCATCGGAACCAGAGTACATCAACTTCAAAGCATTGAATAGTTCTTTTACCAACTCGTATTGCTAAAAGCCTACCATTATGGAGTTTGGTATGGTAGTGAGCAACACTATCATGGCTTTATCGTTAATGTCCATCTTCTTGAATTCTTCATCAGAGTAGTCTTCAATAGCTTTCTCAATCATGGCACCATTACCAGTCGGGGCCGACACCTTTGGCTTGTAAGGACCATGAGTGTAACACCCCGAAATTTATTAAAAAGAAGAGAAAATAAAGGTATAAAGAAAGAAATGAGGAATAACACAAGTTGGAGGACTAAAGTTGTGCAAGATGCAAACTTTAATATAATTATATTTAAAAAGATGGGCATGGCCATCCCTGCCCCTACTACCCACCTATGCTCTCGGCTGAAAAAGAAAGAAAGAAGAAGAGTTCACGGTTTTACAGAGAAAAGAAGCTGAAATCTCCTTAAAGGTGAGTTTTCTTGGGTTAATGTTCGGTTTCAACCGAATTTTCAGCTTCTAGGCCGAGATTTGTGGTGCTAAGTGCCTGTTTTTTGTGGGTTTTAGGAGCTGAATTTGCAGGTGGAAGTGTGTTGCTTGAAGGTTGCTTCAGGTGAGTTCTTGAACCCCTCTTTCTACTGGTTTTTAAAGTGTTTGGGACTATTATGCATACCGAGCAAAATATTTTTAAGTACTCGTGGGTTTTCAGCATGTTGTTCGACCGTTGTCCTGTGGTTGTATGTTTTTAAGGCTGTTTTGAGGTTATGTTTAATGTTTAGCATGGTTTAGTGTTGGTACAATGTTATATCTGTGTTAGGATGTGCTAGGTTGATGTTTGGGTGTTGTTTGTAGCATCAGTTATATTTTCAGATTGTTGGTCATGCACCCAGAATGTTCCCATGCGCCTAAATTGTTGTCATGCGCCTAAGTGTAGGCCATGCGCCCAAATAGTTGTCCATGCGCCCAGAGTTTCCCATGCCCCTAAGTGTGGGCCATGCGCCCAGAGTTACCCATGCGCCTAAGTGTAGGCCATGCGCCCAAATAGTGGCCCATGCGCCCAGAGTTGCCCATGCGCCTAAGTGTTAATGCACCTAAGCAGGGCTGATGCGCCTGCATAGTGGTAATACGCCTAGGTTGTTTTCCTTAGAATTTTTATGCTCATGCACCTGAGATGTCCAACTGCTCTCCATTTTGGACTTAGGGATTTCTTAGGATTTTCTAGAGGTAGTTGGTTGAGATAGGTTCTGTTGTGATGTGATGGCTTGTGCTTGATGTGCTATGCATGATGATGTGATGATTATGAGGTGTGCGATGGGTTATCTTTCCATGTTTAACGGTTTTCAAAATATATGTATTATGTTATGTAATACGTTATGTATGACGTTATGACTTTACGTGGTATGATGTATGAATGTACGTAAAATATTATGTAATGAAAGTGGAAGATAATGAATGATAAGAATGGAAGTAACATACGATGAGATCCTTGTCGCGTACCCCGGTACTGTGTCAGTCTTCGGACATGAGTCGGGGGTTTGTTTACAGGCCCCGGCAAAGTATCAGTCTTCAGACATGAGTCGGGGGTATTGCATGAGACAGGATGTCATGTTGAAGAGATGAGGTCTTGTTGCTCGCCCCGATACTGTGTCAGTCTTTGAACATGAGTCGGGGGTTTGTTTACAGGCCTCGATACAATATCTATCTTCGGACATGAGTCGGGGGTGTTGCATTCAAGATGGGATCCTTGTCGCATACCCCGGTACTGTGTCAGTCTTAGGACATGAGTCGGGGGTTTGTTTACAGGCCCCGGCACAGTATCAGTCTTCGGACATGAGTTGGGGGTATTGCATGACGCAGGATTCGGATGATAGTAAGTATGTATTGGTTGATGATAAATGATGATGAAGATAATTAATTATTTTCAATGTGTATGCATGATGTGTGATCGTGATTGAAAGTAAAAAGGTTGTTTTAACGAAAGGAAAGTATTTTATTTATGAAACTAGAACTCACTCAGCGTCGCTGACTTTTTGTAAGCATAATAGTTGGCAGGTATTGTGTTGATGCTGAGGAGTTGCAGGTATGGATGCATACGCTACTGGGGAGGTTTGAGGCTGGCATCCACAATTTTAATATGATGTTGTATTTCGAAATGTAAATGAATGATGTAACGTAATGATATGTTTTAAATTATTAATGAAAGTTTTAAATTCCGCTGCAAAAGTAATGTATGCTTTAAATATTTTATGCGATGACGGTCTAGCAGTAAGCGTTCTGGGAACGGGGCCTTACAAGTTGGTATCAGATCCAAAGTTTAAGAGAATTGGGTAAATATTTTTAAAATAACCTAAACTTATACTAAGAATAGGATGAAAAGAACGGGATGCCAGTCCTAGTAGCTACATGCCTGTAGGTAAAGGTTTTACGTAAAAGTTTTATCTAAGTTAATAAAAAGGGGAGTTATGTGGGCGTGTTATGTGGTTTATGTGCTTTTGTGTAGATTTAGATACTGATGTAGTCAGGATAGGAAATGCTCGGGGGATGAAGAGTAAAGTAAGTGGCTAATAACAACTAGCCACTGTAATTAGGGACTTACTATACTTTACATCAACTGAGCTATTACCTTAAATGACCATGCTGGTGTTTGAATCTTGTTGTGTTTAGATGGCTGGCTGTAGGTCTTCTGAGGCTTCGCGAGGTGGAGGTCGTGGTGGACGTGGTGTTAGACCGCGTGTCACAAGGAACAGGGCTAAGACTGCTGAGACGGCTCCAGAAGAGCCAGAGCTCCATCACCAGGACGGTGAGGACGAGAGTGCTAATCTGAGAGCCTCAATGAAGGAGGCGGTGGTTGAGGAGGTTTATCAGGTCATGAAGACGATTCTGCCGACTGTAGTGACTGAGGTTATACGTGTTGTGAGGGAGGGTGAAAAGAAAGAGAAGGAGGAGAGGAGGAGGACCGTTGGGAGAGGTTCCAGTGAAGGGGAGCAACCAGAGACTGAGATGGCTGCCTTCGGTGATGCCTAGGAGGAGGAAGCTGTGCAGGAAACCGCCAACGGGTGTAGCTATGGGGCATTCTAGAGATGCAAGCCCCCAACTTTTGATGGGAATGGAGTGCTACTGCTGCTTATCATTGACTGAGGGAGATGGAGGTGGTACTTGACATTAGCGAGTGTCGCGAGGATCAGAAGGTGAAGTTCGTTACCCACTCATTTATGGATTCAGCCTTGTGCTGGTGGGACAACATTGTTCAAGCCGAGGGTACTAGGGCAATCAGAAGGATAAGATGGAATAAGCTGAAGAGGTTGGTAATTGAGGAGTTTTGCCCTCATAGAGAGCTTGACAAAGTTGAGAGAGAGTTCCTGGAGTTGGACGCGGGAACGATGACGCACCAACAGTATACAACGAAGTTCAACGAGATGGCAAGGCTGGTGCCAGATCAGGTGACGCCTGTATCACAAAAGATCAAGAGGTACATTCAAGGTCTGCCCACTGATATCCGCAGACATCTGATCGCTGCCTGGCCAGGTACATCTAGGTCGGTGGTCGACCTAGCGGGGAGGTTGTATGAGGAGCGAGAGGCGGTGGAGATGGTGGATGTAGAAGGGAAGCGGGACAATGTGCGAAATGGAAATGGAAGGCGGGATAATGATGATGGATTTGTGGCTGGAGGTAAGGCGATGAGGGTCGATGATCATAGGATGGTAACAGGGAGGGAAAAAGCTTGCAAGAAGTATGGTAGAGGCCACGAGGGGGAGTGCAAGTGGGGACTGAACATCAACTTTCAATTTGGGAAAGAGGGCCACAGGGCGAGGGATTGTCACATTGCTAAATGTTACGACTGTGGCGAGACTGGACACATGAGCAAAGACTGCATGAAGTCGAGGGCAGGAAGCTCCGGTGCAAGGAAGGGGAGTAGAGGATGATGGTCAGAGCATTGGTTATGACCGGGAGGAGGCGAGAGCGGACTCCAACATGATGTCAGGTAGGTTTCTAGTAAATTAAAATGTGCATCTGTGCTTTGATTATGGTGCTAGTAGTAGTTTCATTCCTGCTACCTTCTGTGATAAGTTGCACGTTAGGAATAGGAAGGTCGGTGAGCCCTTTGATGCTGAAATTGCTATTTGTAAGTCCACTAGGCTGCCTGATGCCCTAGAGGATTGTGCGATAGAATTGGAAGAGCACATGTTTCCTGCTAGATTGTTCAGGACGAACATAGGTAGATTGATACGTGCCTTGGGTAGAATTGGGTAGCAGCCTATGAAGCAAACACCGAGTGTTGCAAGAAGGTGGTTTGATCAACCGCGCTCGACAAGAGTTCGGTGCCGACCTACGGTGATGGAGTAATGATGAATGCCTCATCTGGGAAAGGGGATCATTCGATTATGAAAGCGAGGGAAGCTAATACCAAGGTGTATAGGGCTTTTTCGAATCATCGCTAGAACAGGAGCGGTGGTCTACAGGTTGGACCTACCCGATAAGTTAAGTGGAATTAATCCGACGTTCCATGTATCCCGTCTGAGGAAGTGCTCAATCAAGGAGGATATGGTAGTGCCACTTGAGGATACCGAGGTGGACGAACGACTCAACCCCGTGGAACAACTGGTGGCCATGACAGATAAAGGGAGAGTCGGGCTAAGGAGAAGGGTTGTTTCATTTGTGCGAGTATAGGGGAGCCCAGAAGGGGTCTAAGCCTACGTATAAGATCATGGAAGGGATGAGGCAACATTACCCGCAACTGTTCGAGAAGCGACAGGTTTTGGGGGACGAAACCTATATAAGGGGGGTGGACTTGTAACACCCTAAAATTTATTAATAAGAAAAGAAAATAAACTTATAAAGAAAGAAATATGGAATAACACAAGTTGGAGGACTAAAGTTGTGCAAGATGCAAACTTTAATATAGTTATGTTTAAAAAGAAGGGCATGGCCGCCCATGCCCCCACTACCCACCTATGTTCTCGGAAAAAAAAGGAAGAAAAAAGAAGATTTCATGGTTTTAGAGAGAGAAGAAGCTAAAATCTCCTTGAAGGTAAGTTTTCATAAGTTAATGTTCGGTTTCAACCAAATTTTCAGCTTCTAGGTCAAGATTTGTGGTGCTAAGTGCCTCTTTTCATGGGTTTTAGGAGTAGAATTTGCAGGTGGAAGTGTGTTGCTCAAAGGTTGCTTCAGGTGAGTTCTTGAAGCCCTCTTTTTACTAGTTTTTAAAGTGTTTGGGGCTATTATGCATACCGAGCAAAATATTTTGAAGTACCCATGGGTTTTCAGCATGTTGTTCGACCGTTGTCCTGTGGTTGTATGTTTTTAAGGCTGTTTTGAGGTTATGTTGTATGTTTAGCATGTTTTAGTGTTGGTAGCATGTTAGATCTGTGTTAGGATTTGCTAGATCGATATTTGGGTGTTGTTTGTAGCATCGGTTATATTTTTAGATTGTTGGTCATCCGCCCAGAATGTTCCCATGCGCCTGAATTGTTGTCATACGCCTAAGTGTAGGCCATGCGTCCAAACAGTTGTCCATGCGCCCAGAGTTTCCAATGCGCCTAAGTGTAGGCCATGCGCCCAAGCAGTTGTCCATGCGCCCAGAGTTGCCCAGGCGCCTAAGTGTAGGCCATGCGCCCAAACAGTGGCCCATGCGCCCAGAGTTACCCATGCGCCTAAGTGTAGGCCATGCGCCCAAACAGTGGCCCATGGCCCAGAGTTGCCCATGCGCCTAAGTGTTAATGCGCCTAAGCAGGGCTGATGCTCTTGTATAGTGGTAATGCGCCAAAGCAGGGCTGATGCGCCTGCATAGTGGTAATGCGCCCAGGCTGTTTTCCTTAGAATTTTTATGCTCATGCACCTGAGATGTCCAACTGCTCTCCATTTTAGACTTAGGGATTTCTGAGGATTTTCTTGAGGTAGTTGGTTGAGATAGGTTCTGTTCTGATGTGATGGCTTGTGCTTGATGTGCTATGCATGATGATGTGATGATTATGAGGTGTGCGATGGGTTATCTTTCCATGTTTAACGGTTTTCAAAATATATGTATTATGTTATGTAATACGTTATGTATGACGTTATGACTTTACGTGGTATGATGTATGAATGTACGTAAAGTATTATGTAATGAAAGTGGAAGATAACGAATGATCAGAATGGAAGTAACGTACGATAAGATCCTTGTCGCGTACCCCGGTACTGTGTTAGTCTTCGGACATGAGTCAGGGGTATTGCATGAGATAGGATGGCATGTGGAAGAGATGTGGTCTTGTTGCTAGCCCCGGTACTATGTCAGACTTCAGACATGAGTCGGGGGTTTGTTTACAGGCCCCAGCACAGTATCAGTCTTCGGACATGAGTCGGGGGTGTTGCATACGAGATGGGATCCTTGTCGCGTACCCCGGTACTGTGTCAGTCTTCGGACATGAGTCGGGGGATTGTTTACAGGCCCCGGCATAGTATCAGTCTTTGGAAATGAGTCGGGGGTATTGCATGAGGCAGGATTCGGATGATAGTAAGTATGTATTGTTTGATGATAAATGATGACGAAGATAATTAATTAATATCAATGTGTACATATGATGTGTGATCGCGATTGAAAGTAAAAAGGTTTTTTTAACGAAAGTAAAGTATTTTATTTATAAAACTAGAACTCACTTAGCGTCGCTGACTTTTTGTATACATAATAGTTGGCATGTATTTTGTTGATGCTGAGGAGTTGCAGGCATGGATGCATACGCTACTGGGGACGTTTGAGGCTAGAATCCACATTTTTAATACGATGTTCTATTTCGAAATGTAAACGAATGATGTAACGTAATGATATGTTTTAAATTATTAACGAAAGTTTTAAATTCTGCTGCAAAAGTAATGTATGCTTTAAATGTTTTATGCGATGACGGTCCAGCTGTATGCGTCCCGGGAACGGGGCCTTACAATGAGTGACAGATCTCCACATGCGGCTGTATTGATACTTAATGAAACCTTCAATATGTTTACACCATGTTCCAAAATCATTAGGGGTGATGATAGGAGCCTTGGTCATGGTTACCATCTCAGACTTAGTGGATTTTTAGTTAAGAGCCATTTGAGTGAAGTGAGTAAGTGTAAGGCAACAAGGGTGATTTGGGATGGTTAGATCTCACAAACAAGAGCCTAAGTAGCTCTGATACTAATTACAGGATCGGTTTTGACACTTAACACAAGTTTTCTCTCACGAACTCACAAGATATCACTCGGGTGATGAAGCAGAATCTCTAACTAAGTTGATGGTAATATAATAAGTTGATGAACACAAGAATGGTTTTTTCAAGATACTTGTATATATGACTTCTCAACTCAGTATTACAAGACTCTTACAAGCATGGTATTTTGAGTTAGAATGAGAAACTATATATACTACTATCTACAGCCGGTTATACTAGGAAAATCAACTGGAATCTACAACTAGACGAATACTACATTGCTAGAAGTAAAGTATCTAAGACAAAATAATATCCTAGATAAGGTAGTCATGACAGATCCATGACTTAACTTTTGTCACCAACTAAGAATTGGATCTGTACTAAGTTGAAAAGGTGAACAGTGGATTAAAGTATGGTCAACTACATGGGTTAAGAAAAGCACCATGTAGTGTATCAGAGTCTGTCAGAGAGACCATACTTATGTCCACTGGTTCCTAGTTGATTCTTCAAAAGCTAAATGGATTTGGAAGAATAAGTTCTTCCGAGGCCATTTATACTTTTAAAGAAACAACTTCTACCGAGTCTTCTACAGGTCTTTATGACTTTATTCTTCGGAAGACTTTGTCTTGAATCTTCTAAGTGTGAATGCTTCGGAAGGAGAACTGCTTGGTCTTGGAAGACTTTGTTCTATCCTTCTGAAGATCTTCATATACTTCGAAATGAAAACTACTTAGTCTCAGAAGACTTAGTGTTTCCTCCGAAAGCTCTTCAAACAATGCTTCAGAAGATCTTTGACATAGCTACGGAAGAGTAGTTTTGACTTCGAAAGACTTCTTCAACTTGTACACAAAATTATTCCAAGTGTTTTTTTGTTGCACCAGCCTCATATCATACAAGAAATACAAAATATGACAATCTGTTGTTATATCTTGTTTGAGAGATTAGAAAAGATCCTTGGGGAAATCAACTTGTGTATGTTGTTATTGTTCAAATAAGTTCATATTCAGCCTTCATCTGTTGATTTCATTAGGTGGTATCAGAGCGTAGGCTATCTTTGAGCACTCTAATTTCTTTAAAGTAACAACGCCGAAGGCATGACCCGGCCAATTAAGGCTAGGAGCGCATCGCTGACAGAAGGGACGAGTAAACTGGTGCACACCTGAAGGTGGACCGGCCGACCCAACCCAAATTCCAACTACGAGCTTTTTAACTGCAGCAACTTAAATATACGCTATTAGAGCTGGAATTTCTCCAAAACCTAAGTGCCAAAACATCATGATTATCAAAACCTTGGATGTTTCATCAGTTTGATCTTCTAGTCTCATTTTAAGGACTTGAAAATACACCCTTTTGCATACACTGTGGATTGCATAGGTAGCAATATAAGCAGATTTATCTCAACTTCAGAAATGAAGGAGTAACATTAGAAATTCTTCAGACTTGACAAATACTCTCCCTTAACAAAAGCTTTGGAGGGTGAGGAACTTTTATGTATGAGACATCAAGAGGAGGATTCTTAGTTCTTAGCAACTAGCAGGAGATCTTTGAAGGAAGAAGGAGTGTTCACTTGACATCTTGAACTGAATGAAAAACTCAGGCATGTAGTGCAATTCATCACCTGAAAAAGTCTAAATCCTCTCGGTAGAGGTATTGTATGGAAGTTTCACTCCTAAATTAATAACACATGTAAATCTGCCAAAACTAAGAAAAATACTAAAAATGACAAATCTTTTTGGAATTTTAGGTTTTTTTCAAAAATATGATATTTACAAGCATGAATCCTTTAAGTGCAATAAGATCACACTAATCGAAAATCCTCTACATCTAAAAAAGTTTAAAGTTTGAATAGACATAGAAAAAGAACAAAGTTGATTGTAAGTATGCTTGTCCACTTAAACTCATGCAAGGATCTATTTTCAACACTTTGCGATATTTATCATGTTTAGGTTTGATTAGATATCCTAATTGAGCACCCACACATAGAAGTATGGAAGAATTACCCTCCTCATGAAATGCAAGATGATACTTTATCACAACTTGAACCGGGCTAATTAGAGTATAAATTCTTATGATATGATACACTTTGGGATTCTTTATGGATTTGATCCACATTGAGATTCTTTTACACTTCACTTTGGAAGTTGATCCTCATTGGGATTCTTTTAGCTTTGATCCATATTAGGATTCTGTTCTTTGCCCTTTTGGCATGTATCAGCACTTTTAGTGCAAGGTCAACTAGGTCTGTGCTCAGCACAACAGAAGTTGTCCTTATGTTTACTCTAGGTCTGTATTTACATACAACTAAGAAGAAATAGATGCTTTTATCAATGATATATTTATAAACCATTTTTGCATGGTGTGTTTAGGTAGGCACACAAGCAAACACTTGGAAAAGACATTGCTTACCAATACCCTAAGATGGTTTTGGTCCGTAATGCATATTGATTTAGTTCATCACAAATATACTTATCTTGAATTCAAGCTGAGCCTACTGACATATCAAACAGAGTCTTGTCAGTTTTTATTGATTTGAAAAATAGATGCAGAAGATAGTAGATGAGTGTACTATCATTTCTCATGTAAAAGCAAGAAGATTCAAAAATAATTACATAATAGTAATATTTTTGGACTTTTCTTGTTTTTCTGATTTTTAGGATTGGTTTTGAGAAAATAAAGAAATGGCATATGTGTTATCAAATTAATAGAGATCATAAACAGTTAGTCCATGTAGCAATGTAATCAGACTAAGCAGATGGAATGAAACATCGGTTGTTTCTTGCATTGCCATCATAGTTTCTGTGAATGATTGATGTCCTGCATTGAATCATGATTAATTTTTGCTCTATTTGGCTCAGTTGCATCTTAAATATCATGAGCAGGAAGAACATTCCTGTCATGGGAAGGGATCAGCCACTGCTAACTTTTCTTTGGTTGGCAGGACTCCATAACTATCCCTATCACACTGGCAAATCAGTTAGATATTTCATCCCAGGCCATTACTGTCCTGAGCTGTCCCTTAGCATCTTTGTATGTGACTTACCGGTATGTGTATGATTTTGTTTTATCTGATGATGTATCAGATTCACCTCTTGAAATTTTTTTCTTTCTCCAACATTTTTTTGATTGTAAACCAACTGACTCAACTTTAGCTTGTTTGACATAAGGAGTTTGTTTGGCTTTTGAAAATCTTTTGGTTGGTTTAGAAAATCTATTTTTCTTTTGAATGTTTTATGGAGGTGTAGCAAAGGATCTTAGTCCTTGATCATGTTTGTTTCTTCTAGGCATGTGATCATATTCATCATAAAAATTATAATCATGATAATAATAATTTAATGGATGTGATCTTCTATGATAGCCATTATGCCAAGCATTATTCCTATATCTGTCATACTTATGTTGTGTGTATGACCTAGAATAATGTCTAGGTGCCCAATAATGATGAATATCATAATGTTTAAAATCATATCCATGTTAATATGATCGAGGAGAAGAGTAGCTATGACGTCTGTTGTAGTACTCATGCTCCGATCTCGGTGAGTACGACTCTGATGGATGATAAGATCTTTGACCCCTTCTATACATGTTGTGATGTTGGAGAGTTGTTATATGAACACTCTGAAGTGGTATGATTCTCCATGTCATAATTTAAGCAATAAGGAGTAGGTCTAGATCTTCTTCCCTTAGGCTTGAATGATGAAGTTGGATTTAATTGGAACATCACAGCCTGTTGTCTTGGTTGTTTTTATTGCTTTCTCTTTTGAGGACATATGTATGTATCACTCTTAGTGTTTTTACACTCAAACGTGTTGTGTAAATCTGAATTGCATGCCTCATAGAGAATTGGTTGTTGTTTTGGAGTTTCTAATGTAGCTTTTGAGGTTGATGGTTGGATTGGATCAGGTGTAGAAGACTTTGTTTGACTTTTCTTCTTTCTTTTAGATCTGGTTTTCTTCCGCTTGACCTATTCTTTGATTTCTTGTACCTCAGGCTTCTGTTTGTTCTTTAACTCCATCTTAATCTTTGACTTCAGTTCGGCTTTTATGAATTCTGGTTCATGAAATCCAGCTGGTTTGAATTTCTCATAGAGAACTATAGCCTTTTGTTTGTTGTCAGGCTTTGCTACTTTGGATTTATGTGGCTGTGTTTGTTTTGAATTGATTTCTTCATGACATGGTTAGTACATGTCAATGTTGCTTTGTTTGGTTAGTTGGTTTCTTCATCACTGGCACCACTTGCAGGATCTCCATCTTGACCATCATAAGAATAAAAGGTTTCATTCTATGGTGATTCAGGTTTGAGGTACAGCTTTGATGCTGTTTTAGGAGAAGTGGTTTGAATGATAGTGGATGGTTTGTTTGTTGGGTGATAATCATGCATATTTGAATCTTCTTTGACTTGACTTGTCATTGAAGTTGGCATTTCTGTTTAGTTATCATTGTAAGGAGGAGGAACAACACGGTATGTAATTCCATCACTCTTCTTCTGATCTCTTTGTGCATTAAGTAGTTCATCCAACTTGCTAGCAGTCAGCTTTAAATTCTCAAGTTCAACTTTTGTTGTTGCATGATTTGCTTTTGTCTTTGTTAGAGACTCAGTGAGTCTTGTAACTTGAGCTTGAAGACTAAATCCTTCTCTAAGGAGTTTGTCTACATCCTTCAGCAGAGAATTGATTTTATCTTTAAAGTCTTTATGTTGTATCTTCAATTCTGCATTTGTAGCCTTATCTGTATTGATTGGTTGATTTAGACGCTTAATGTAATGTTGCAAGTTATTGATTGTTTTAGTTGTACTTGCTTCTGATATTTTGGCTTCAACTTCAGCCTTTGTGTTTGTTAACTTTATAGAGAGTTCAGTTGCTTGAGCATTCAACTTGTGATTTTCTTTAATCAATTTATCAACTTCTTTCTCTAGTGAACTAATTTGATTTGCAGATGTTTGTAGTTCCTCTGCATGTGAAGCTCTTTCCTCCTTTATCATGTATGCAATATTGTTGCAATATTTCCGATATGCCTGTACTTCATCTATGCATGCTGATAAGCATAGATTGATCTTTCTGTCTTTAGGAATTTCAGGCAATGGAGGAATGTTTGTGTTGTTGATGTTTGTGGCTTTTGCAAGCTCGGCAGTTAACTCTTCAAGATTGATTTGTTGTTGAACCATTTTGTCTTGCAACTGGTTCATCTTTTGAGCTAAACTGATGTTTTGTTGATTTAATGTCTTGATTTGTGCTTGATCATTTCTTTAAGATTGTTCCATCTCTGGCCTGCATTTTATCAAATAATTAGACAATGTGTTGTTTGAGTTTTCAAGATCACATAAATGTAAGTACATCAGTTCTTTCTCAATATGACTGATGTATAACTGAATGTTTGTCTTGTCAAACAATGAATTGTTGTTATTGTTTGATATGCTGTTGTTGTTTGGTTGATTGCAGCTTCTGTTTGATTTGCTGTTGTTGTTTGGTTGGTTGCAGCCATTCTTTGATTCGTTGCAGCTTGGTTTGCTTTGTTTGAATTCATGAAATCTTTTTCTACTGATGCAGCGAGGAAAGTTTATAGCTTACGCATCCCGACAATTGAAGGTTCATGAGGTTAATTACCCTAATCATGATTTGGAGCTAGCAGCTGTGGTCTTTGCGTTAAAATTTTGGAGGCACTACCTGTACGGAACGAGGTGCACCATCCTCACTGACCACAAGAGCTTGAAGTACTTCTTCGAGCAGAAGGATTTGAACATGAGGCAAAGGAGATGGTTGGAACTGATAAAGGATTATGATTGTGAAATCCATTACCATCCGGGCAAAGCCAACGTAGTGGCAGATGCCCATAGCCGAAAGGAGGGGCCTGAACCAATCTGGGTGAAGGCTTACCAATTGATTTTGACCTCCGATGTGATGAAGAAGATCAAGGAGTTTCAAGATGAGGCGTTGAAGGAAGATCATCTTAACTCTGAAAGGATGAGAGGTCTAGTCGCGGAGTTGGGTGAAAACACTCTCGTTGTTAGAACCCGATTCGGACGGATGTGGATCCCTCGTTACGGGGATTTACATGGGAGGATTATGGATGAAGCTCATAAGACTCGATACTCCATTCATCCGGGTGCTACAAAGATGTATCAAGATATGAAGAAAAATTATTGGTGGCCGGGTATGAAGCGCGATGTAGCGGAGTATGTGAGTAAGTCTTTTACTTGCTTGCAAGTGAAGGCCGAGCATCAGAAGCCGTACGGGAAGATCCAACCTTTGGATATACCCAAGTGGAAGTGGGAGCATATCACCATGGACATTATCACAAAGCTACCGCATACCGTGAAGGGGTACGATGCCATATGGGTGATAGTCGACCGTCTGACGAAGAATGCTCACTTCCTACCGATCCGAGAGATGTATTCATCTGAGAAGTTAGCGGATCTATTCATTAGGGAGATTGTAACTCGTCACGGTGTGCCGGTGTCTATTGTTTCTGATCATGACACTCGGTTTACATCTAAGTTTTGGAAGAGATTTCATGATGCAATGGGGACAAGGTTACACATCTGCACGACTTATCATCCACAGACGGATGGTCAGTCGGTGAGAACTATTCAGACGCTAGAAGATATGCTTCAGGCATGCGTCATTGACTTTGGAGGAAGTTGGGATAACCACTTACTGTTAGCTGAGTTCTCATATAATAACAGTCATCATGCCAGTATTGGTATGCCCCCTTATGAGATGCTATATGGTAGGAGATGTAGAATACCCGTTTGTTGGGGTGATATTGGTCAGAAGGAATTAGGAAGTATTGAGGTGATTAAGGCTACGACTGAGAAGCTCGAAAAGATCAAAGCCTTTATGAAGGCAGCCAAAGATAGGCAGAAGTCGTATGCCGATAAGAGACGTAGACCGATTGAATTCCAGGTGGGCGATAGAGTTATATTGAAAGTCTCACCTTGGAAAGGTATCATTCGGTTCAGGAAGCGGGGCAAGTTGAGCCTGAGATACATAGGGCCTTTCCGAATCATTGCTTGAGTAGGAGAGGTGGCCTACAGGTTGGAGTTATCCGATGAGTTAAGTGGAATTCACCCTACATTCCATGTATCTCATCTGCGGAAGTGTTTAGCTGACAAAGATATAGGTGTACCATTGGAAGACATTGAAGTTGATGAAAGGCTCAATTATGTGGAGCAACCAGTGGCAATCATTGACCGCAAGGAGAAACGGTTAAGGAATAAAGTGGTTCCTCTTGTGCGCGTACAGTGGAAGCACAGGAAGGGATCCGAGTCTACGTGGGAGACTGAAGAAGAGATGAGGCAGCATTACCCATATTTGTTTGAGGTATAACAGGTTTCGGGGACGAAACCTATATAAGGGGGGTGGACTTGTAACACCCAGATATTTTAAGTGATGCAAAGTGAAGCATAAAAGCAGATAAAAAGGAAGAAATAGAATTTAACCCATGTTGAGGGGCTAAATGTGTCAAAAAGGACAAAAAGAATAAAAGTGGGTGTAAAAAGGTGATGGTCGCCCACACCTTCCTGCATATTTCACTTCGACCGGATTTGTCTTGAGAGAGAAAGGAGAAGAGCTGAATTTTCGGACTTTGAAGAATGAAGAAGGAGAATTCGAATTCAAGGTAAGAATTCTTGGTTTTAAGTTGTTCTTGGCCAGCCTATGCCTCAGTTGTATGCTTATGTGCGTTCGGGTTGTGTGTTTTTGGTGGGTTTCTAGGTGTTTGAACTCATTTGCAAACGGGTTTGAAGAAAGTCATACTCAAAGGCTGTTAAGGTGAGTTCTAGATCCCCGGTTTCTATGTTTTAAACATGTTTTAGGGTTGGAAATGCATGTAACTAACTTTTTAATATGACCAGTATTTTGTACCGTAAGTTTCACCCTGTTCTTTTAGTGGGTGTGTTAGGGCTTTCATGTTTTGCTCGGTTTACGTGGTTGTATGCTTGTTCTAAGAGATTAGCATGCTAGATCGGTGTGATGAATGTATAAGAATGAGGATTGGCAACTGATTATAGAGTAAGATGCGGTTTCAGGTTAGTTGACCATCCGCATTAAGTTTGAATATTTGCATAGGTGTTGTTCATCCGCATTTGTTGTATGTTCATCCGCATTTGTTTTGTCCAAGAGCATTAGCTTCAGTCATCCGCATTTGGTTCATGCGCATTTCTTTGGGACACTTAGAATATTTTCTGAGGTGTTCATCCGCATTTGGTTACTCATCCGCATTTGTCTATTCATCCGCATTTGGTTACTCATCCGCATTTGTCTGTTCATCCGTATTTGTTTGCTCATCCGCATTTCTTTAAGGGGACAGATTTTTCTGAGATTTTAGGATGTAGAGCTTAAGTGTTAAGAAAGGAGGTTTTATGGGGGACAGTGCTTGTTTACGTTTTGCATGCTTTGTATGCTGTTGTGATGATGTTGTTCCATGTTATGTTATGTCGTGACCTTACGTGGTGTGACGTATGTATATGCTTATGTAAAGTATTACTTAACGAAAGTGGAAGATAACTAAAGTGAAGTAAGAAAGAATGAATGCATGCATTAATGAACGATCGGAAGTAAGAAAAGTCTTGCAAGCACAGTAAGGAGGTTCACACCCAATGAAGGGTGTTAGCTCAACGGTGTACGGGTTAGCTATCCCAGAAGGATGCACACTGGGGTCTAGTCTTTGTGACTAACCATATGTATGGGACCATTGTCGCTTACCCCGGTGCTGGGCCCGCCTAGTGCATGATGTTTGAAGTCTATTTATAGTCTTTGGCCTAGTACCCACCTTATGCATGATGTTTGGGGTATAGCACATGGAATTGGTCCAAATGATGATATGGGCCCTCCTCGGGCATGATGTTTAATGTTTATTTATAGTATTCGGCCCAGTACCCGCCTTGTGCATGATGTTTGGGGTATAGCTCGAGGCATTAGCCTGGAGCATAGAGAAGTGAAAGTAATAATGATCGAATGAAATGTACGATAAGTAATAATGAATGAATGAATGTAAGTTGACGATGATGAAAGATAATAATGAGATTATCTATTTGTACGTACGATGTATGATCGCTTACGAAAATAAAGTACGGTTTTAAATGAAAGAAAAGTATTTCATTTATAAAACTAGAACTCACTCAGCAACACTGACTTTTATGTGTTTCCAGTTAGTAGGTAAGGTTGCTGAGGATGGCACGGGGCAGCTACTTGGCATTTTTGGATGGCATCCGTTGTTTGAGTTATAATGTTTTTGTGATGTAATGCAACGGGTGATATTTTGTGACAGTTAACTGCAATGTATTATTTTGCAAAAGCCATTATAATGAAATGGTTTGTTTAAAAGAATTCCGCTGCAATATTTTGGTTAAGTTAATGTATGTTTTATGCTTTGTTTGCAATGATTGACCAGCTGTAAGCGTTCCGGGAATGGGGCCTTACACTTAAAGAACAAGTTTGCTTAAATCTTCTAACTAATGGCTCAAATGCTGCAATTGACGGGAAAACTTGCAGATCTTCATGAAATAACAAATCTAAGCTAATGGCAGCTTGATTTCATCAAAAACAACAACAATTTGTAATTGAAACTTGTGGTTCAAATTTTTGAGAAAAAATTGAAGAACAAGGAGCCATGGCTCTGATACCATATTATGGGACTATTTAAAGATGATACATACCAAAACCTAAGTGCCAAATCTCATGATGATTACCAAAATTGACGCGGTAAAGCTATGTAGAAAATATGATCAAAACGAAGAAAATTGACCAATGTCAAACTTGGTCAACCGTGGTCAAAGTCAATAGTCAACATCAGCGGTCGTCCCGAATGATGTCAGCCACCCAGCAATCATGCACCAGCAACAGAGAATTTATCAGACTTAGAAGAATATTTGCGTAATCATTATGGCTTAAATGTAATTTTGGTCATTTATGTAAAGAGTATAAATAAACTAAGTGTAGCCATTTTATACTCTAAGCATTTCTAAGGAAGTAAGCAAGCATTGCAGAGAATTAGTCTAGTGAGAAAAACAATTAGGTTGAGTGTGTGTAAGAGAGATTTTTCTTACAAACTTCCTTTGTAATCTCCTAGCATCATCATACATATGAATGAATGAAATATTTATGAATGTATTCTTGATTGGTCATCATTCATTCATCATCATACACTAAATCTTATATAGATCATCACTTGAAATCATCAACGGGTCTGTGAGATTCCACATCACAGATCTGATAAACGGCAACAATATGATTGCAATATTCGATCCTACGATAATCAAATTTCAACAAGGTGGATGTATAGAAACAACGCAGATGATAGGGGGATTGCCATTGGAAATAAAGCAAGGCTAATTGCCCAAGGTTACACACAAGTGGAAGGCATTGAGTATGACAATGTCTTTACTCTAGTAGCTTGATTAGAAGCAATCAGATTGTTCCTTATATATGCTTCATCCAAGAACTTCGCTGTCTTCTAAATGGATGTGAAATGTGCATTCTTATATGGAAAGATAGATGAAGAAGTGTATGTTGCACAATCACCAGGGTTTGAAGACCTAGACTTCCCTCATAGAGTGTATAAGATAGATAAAGCTTGGTATGTCTTCATCATGCACCCAGGAAGTGGTATGAAACTTTGTTAAAGTTTCTACTACAAAATAGATACATAAGAGGGAAGATAGATTAAACATTGTTCTTGATAAAGCAACGACAAGACTTGTTGGTTGTACAAGTCTCTATGAATGACATCATATTTGGATTCACAAGCATCCAACTTTGTAGAGATTTTGAAACACTTATGCAATCCAAATTTCAAATGGGTTCAATGGGAGACCTTACATTCTTCCTTAGGCTTTAAGTACAACAATCAACATAGGGGATTTTCATTAATAAAGCAAATATATGAACCATATCCTAAGGAAGTACAACATGGCTAATTGCATATCAAGCAAAACACCATTTGCAACTGGATTAAAGTTTGGACCAGATCCAAAAGGAACATCACTAGATCAGAAGCTATACAGATGCATGATTGGCTCACTAATCTACCTTACTTCAAGCCAACTCCACATAATGTATGCAGTTTGCATGGTGTAAGAAATCAAGCAGATACCAAAGAATCATACATTAATACAGTGAAGAGGATTTTCGGATATTTGAAAGGAAAATGAACACTTGTCCATTGCTATCCTAAATATGGAGACTTCTCTCGATTGGCATACACTAACAATGACTACAGTGGCTTTAACAACAAGAAAAAATCAACAATAGGAGGATGTAAGTTTCTTCGATCAAGATTGATCTCCTAGTAGTGCAAGAAGCAAACAGATGTAACTGTGTCAACCGCTGAGGCAAAATATATAGTTGCTTTTGCTTGCTGTTCTCAAGTGATTTGAATTCAAAACCAAATGCTTGACTCTGGCTATAATTTTCTAAAAACACCCATACACATAGATAATTCTATTGCATGTCTATAAATGATAATCCTGTAAAACATTCAAAAAAAAATATACAGACATCAAATATCACTTTTGGAGAGATTGCTCAGAAAAGGGTTTGATCAAGTTGATTAAAGTGCATACTGATAAGCAATTGGTTGACCTCTTTACCAAACCATTTAATTCAAAAAGATTTGCATTTTTGGTTAAGTCACTTAGAATGATCAATTATGATCCAAACAATTACACACTTGATTTTGTTAAAAGTCCAAGTTTCATACCAAATAATCATTCTTTTCAAAATCAAGAAATCAAACAACAACGTTTTTGTTTTTCATCATATCCAAAAATTTTGAATCACACATTGCATAAACATGAGAAATGGTAGTACACTAGATTAGTTCTACACTTGAGTCATTTTCCACCAATAAAGACTGGCATACTTTGTTTGATGTGTGAATAGGCTTATCATGGGACACCAAACATCACATTCAACAATGAAGAACTAATATTCTCATGATTGTTTGGTAAACGAAACACCCATCTTGGTGTATGGTAAGTTTTAATCTATCCAATAAGGATTACTTGTAAAGTAACTCTTATACACCAAGTGAAACAGTTTATAAACTACTAAATCAAATACAAGTGTCTCCTTTTTTGTGATACTCATAGAACTAGAGTAGACCAAGGCATCCTTTGTTGTGCTAAGCAAAGGGCCGGATGACCTACATCATGATCTAAAAAGATTCCCAATGAGGAACACATCTATCTTGGATGCAACACCAACAAAGTCTTTTATAGACTACATTCCTTATGAATGAATCAAAAGAATCATAAAGAGGATCACCTTCCAAAGTGAATTGAAAAAGTATCTCAATATTGATCAATCAATGAGGATTAAATTAAACATTTTTACCCTTAAGTAGCTAGGTTCAAAGTATTGAAAGTTTTTTTTGCATATCTTGATGAGGGTTGATCTTAACATACAATCAGGTGTGGGGTACATACAAATCATCTAAATATACCCAAAACATGATAATCACTCAATGTTTAAACCACCCATTAATACCATGCATGAGTTTAAGTGGACAACCATATCTGCAATCAACATTGTATTAGTCTATGTAGGGATTGAACCTAGAGGCTCGGGAAATCAAATCATGATGATGAAGATCTAGTCGCGAGAGAACTTAGAGTTGCCACGCGAGAAGAACATCTCGCGCGAGAACTATGCGAAAAGTTCATAGTTTAGTATAAATTGTAGTTAGTTGATGTTATTTAGATAGCTTTTTTCATTTTCTAGATTTCGCTTGGAATTATAAACATTTAAATCAGAGTGAAATATACATCAAAGTTATTTACATTCTTGTTCATCTAATTCTCTTTCAATCTTATTACCATGATGATTATATTCTGTGCTCTTATCATGAGATAGATCTGTTTAGTAATTTATTAATTCTTACAATTGGCATCAGAGCTTGGTATGCTCTAGATCAATTGATTTGAAGATTGAAGATTGTTTTTGATGTTTTCTTAAGCTCTGAATTGGAATCCTTTGAAGATCATCTTGATTTTTGTTGTTTTGATCACTTTTGAAGATGTTGAAAGCTATTGAGTTGTTGATTGAAGATTTGATGATGTTCAAGTGATTAAACGAGTTAAATTGAATCAATTATAGAAACGTCGGATCAAAATTGAACCAAAATCACTAATTCAAAATTTAAGTGTTCAATTTTAAACAATTTGGTGAAAGATTGAAGTTGGAACTATCAAAATTGGGATGAGAATGAATTAGACAAAAACTTGCAAATCGCACGTGAAAAGTAATTATTCACAAGAGAAGTTTTTGTTTCACAAAAGTTTGTTCAAAAGTTTGTTACAAAAGATTCCTTCCGCGCGAGAAGTTTCCTTATCGCAAAATTCAGTTAGAAAACTAACCATGTGAAAAATTGATGTCTGTTCACGCGAGAACTCTGATCTTCGCGTGAGAACTTCATGTTTGAAACTTTTTGAAAAGTTTGATTTCTGATTTTCAATATGGCTAATCTAAATCACATCACTATTACCCTCAACCTTGACAATGAGATTGGAACAAGCACAAAACCCTCTAGACTTCTTAGCGAAGAAGATTATCCCGACTGGGTTTATCATTTTGATAATCATGTTATTTACAACGAACCCCCGATGATGCATTCAATCAAATAAGGTTTGTATATTTCGATGTATAACAACGATAAGGGAGAGTTGGTGCATCAACCAGAACATCTCTGGGATGAGAAAGACATGAAGAAACTGGAGCTTGATGATAAAGCGTATGCTGCTATCACAATGGCACTTACTATTGAGATTGCTCAAAAGTTCAAGGATTACAGAATATATAAAGATTTATAGGATGCGATGGAAGAGCAGATAATGGGCAATAAGGATATGAGAGAAAGCCAAAATGACATATTGAATCAAAAGTTTAATTTGTTTAACCATGTACTTCGAGAAACTTCAGAGACTCAAATGTCCAGGTTTGTTAAGCTGATAATGAAGATGAAGAGTGCTGGAATTACCTTGGAGAATATTTCTGTAAACAAGAAGTTGTTAAACTCTTTACCCTACTGCTGAAACAATAACTAAGCTACAATCAAGAGAACAAATGATCTGTTCACCTAGTCCTTCAGCGATCTCATTTCAACCATCAAGTCATATAAAATGGATGACAAGAAGAGAGCTGCTAATTACGTCAAAACAATGGGAGCAGAACCATCTGCATTACATGGAAAAATGGCTTGTAATCCCAGTTACTATATCAGTTATTCCCAGTTATGTCAACAATAGGCAGCCAATTCTGTTAATTCAAATGTCAAGAATCCATCCTTGCCTTAATTCCAAGCCTCTCATCAAAACAATTACAATCTAGTGTAATCTCAACCACAACTTCAGATTTATCCATAAAGTCAATCCACTCAACCTTCACAACAAGTATTTATTGTAAATTCCCATCCAAACAAGCAAACTGTTCAAATAGCTGAAGAGCATCTGGCTCTATTCACTACTTTCATGAACAGCTATGAAGCTTTCAGTGCACCCAACATCTAAGTTGATGACTTGCAACAAGTTAATCCTAACGATGTTGAAGAAAATGATATCAAGTATCAGATAGCTATGGTGGTGTACCGGGCAAAGAATCTTGCTAGAAGAACAGGGAGGAAAATGTTTGGTTGAAACAACTCGAGCAAGATTGGGTTTGATAAAACAAGTTTGAGATGTTATAACTGTGACAAACCTAGTCACTTTGCAAGAGAATGTACCGAGGGAAGGTTAAATCAAACTGATATTGGAAAGAAGATGGTGACTGTGGACGTAGAGTCTAAGGAAGATAAAGCAAGCACATCAAATAACAAAGCTCTGGTGTCTCAGACAAATGAAGAATATGATTGGTCAGACCAGATGGAGATTTTGGATATCAAACTGTCTACTGCTTTGTTAGCTGAAATTCAAACTGTTAAAGAAAGTGTCGATAAGAATATGCTTGCTGAGTTTGTGTCTGATGATTTGATAAGGGATTCTTTGCTGAAGAAGTCTGTGAGAATGTTGAAGGGGTGGTTAATGAAAAATATGTTGAGATTACTCCAGCATGATCAAAAGTAACTATAGAGAGAAAGGAAGAAGTTGAAGAAAAGGCTGTTAAGTTTACTCTGGCTAAGGATAAAAAGACTGAGAATGCTGTTGAGGACACTCCAGCACCTGCTTGTGATGAAAATGTCTATGATGTTGTGATCACTCCGACATCTAAAGTAGAAGAAAAGATGGAACCGAATGCCTTCATGGTAAATGTCTTACCTGAAGAGAAGAACAAGCAAGGAGAGACTGATAAGGTACATACTAATCTTTGTTCAAATACATGTCTAGAAAAGGTTCAAAGATACAGAGTTCATAAGAAATGTTTGATATTAGAAGTTGAAAAACTTCAATATCAAGCTCGTTAATATAAAAATGATGAGAAAATCTTTAAAGAAAAGATTAAAGGATCAAACAAATCAATTTATCAATCAAAATTGAATCTTCAAGATAAAGATTGTAGCATAATATAGAAATCAATAAACTCAATAATGAACTCTTATCTGCTAAATTGACTATTGAAAAATTTGAGGTGTCCTCAAACATGATTGAAGGTATGATCAAGTCTTAAATGACTTAGAATATTAATAGTGGAAATGGTGGAGTTGGATATTCTAATATTGCTCCACCTCTTAATCATGATTATACATGTTTACCTTCATCAATTACCACTTCAGATGAAGAGACCTATGGATTAGGTTTTCAACCAAAGTCAGACTTAATACCTCCAATCAATGTTTCACTAACTGTGGACCCTGCCATAAAAACTAAAATTAAAATTTATCATGACAATTATTTTGCAAAAAGTATGAAGAAAGAAGGGTTGGTTAAAGATTGGCAAAGTGACAATGAAATTAAGGAAAATAAAAGTTTAATGAAAAATTTTCATGTAAATCATCATGTGTCATCAATAGATTTCGAGGAAAATAAAAGTTTTAATGAAAAATTTTCATGTAAATCATCATAAGTCATCAATGAAATTTTAGATGTTTTTATTTCTACAAATGATTTCTCAAAAATGTCTAACAAACAACAAAAATTAAAAATAAAGATAGATTTTAAAGATAATGAAAGAAAACATGTCACAACATCTGTATCTGACTTGAAAACTGATTTCAAGAATATATTTGTTTCAAACGGTAACATAGATAAGGAAGATCATATCTGTATAGAAACAAATGCAAATTTCTTTAAACATAAATCTTCTATTACTGCTAACTTTGTGAAACAAGATGTTTTTAGATCAGGTATCAAATAAACTAGTCCTATTCAAGAACCCACAACTCAAAAGCTGAAAGCTACACTTCATGCCTTATCGGCTTCAAAAATGAATCAAAATATTAGAAACAATACCTCAACTCTTTAGGAATCATATAGAAAAGTTCTTAATAAGATAGAGAAAAAAGAGACTGTTAAGGAATCATAAGGCCTAAGAAATACTAAAGCCAGATTCTATGATAACTATGGAAGTTATCATCAATAGTTTGTGAGAAATACACAAGAGCAAAATATGTATCATAAAATGTGTTGTTATGTATATGGCAAGTCAAATCATAAGGCTAGAAATTGCAATTATCAACATCAATTATCAAGCAAACAAAGATTTCATAATTAAATTTCAAATAATAGAAAACAATTCTTTCTAAAATTCAAATTCAAAAGGAATACAAATCAGTTAAATTCATTTGCCGATAAAAGAAATGGCCAAATAAAAACAGATTTGCATAGAGAAAATAAAAACAAGAAATCTTAACATGTTGATGATAGCAATCCTCCTTCAATTCAAACCGCTTTCCAAAAAATGGTTACAAATCTGATAAAACCAATTCAAAAGTGGAAAATAAAAACAACACCATCTGAGCCTGATATTGTTGAAGATTATATTTTTAATGATAAAAGCGATATGGTATTAAAGTCTATATCATATTTGGTTGAAAATAATGTGCTCAAGTCAACCATGGCTTGGGTTCCTAAATATGAATAAATTATTTACATATGCAGAAACAACCAAGAGAAGTTATCAATAGTGTTTGGCATGTTGACAGCGGTTGCTCTAGGCACATGACAGGTAATATATCTGTGTTAAACAACCTAAAACCTTACAATGGAGGATATGTTATTTTTGCTGGAGATAGAGAATGTAAAATTATAAAGAAAGGTACAGTGTATAATGGTGTATTATGCTTTGAAGATGTTAATTTAGTTAAGGAACTTAAACATAATTTGTTAATCATCTCTCAAATTTGTGACAAAAAGTATTCAACACACTTCAATGATAAAAAATTTCTTATTCTAAAATCTGGATTTGTAATTCCGATTGAATGGGTTTTGTTGAGAACACCGAGAGACAAAGACACATACTTACTTTACATGAATGGTTCACATTCATTTGTAACAACATCTTGTTTGTTGTCTAAAGCTGAAGAAAGTGATTCAATGTTATGGCATCGTTGTCTAGGCCATGTGAACATAAAAAATATGAACATGTTAGTTAGAAGAAATCATGTTGTGGGCTTACCATTGAAAGAATTTAAACTTACTAAACATTGTCTGTCATGTTCAAAAGAAAAACAACATAAACTTTCTCATAAACTAGTTGCTCATACAAAAATGGAATCCATTCTTCAACTGTTACATATGGATTTATTTGATCCAGTAAGCATTTTGAGTTTGGGACGTCGTGCATACTGTTTGGTTATTACTGATGATTTTTCCAGATTTACTTGGGTTTTCTTTTTAGCAACTAAGGATGAGACACCTTATTTGCTAATAAATTTCATGGCCCTAGTGGAGAATTAGGCTGATAAAAACCATCAAATGCATTCGAAGTGATAATGGAACAGAGTTTTACAATCATACTCTGAATGAATTTTGTGATTCTAAGGGGATAGCTAGACAATTTAGTTCTGCAGGAATTCCACAACAAAATTGAGTTGCTGAAAGGCGAAACAGAACTTAAATTAAAGCTACTAGAATAATGTTATCAGCAGCCAAATTACCATCTTTCTTTTAGGCTGAAGCTGTTAACACTACATGTTGTGTTCAGAATCGTGTTTTAATCAACAAACAATAAAACATGACTCCTTATGAAATTTTTTCCAAACATAAACCTAAAGCCAAATATTTCAAAACCTTTGTATGTTGTTGTACTTTGTTACATACATCTAATTCAAAATCAAAGTTTATTCTTAAGCAAGACTAGATCTAGATCATCCTGACTATGTTTATAAGTTAGACAAAGCACTCTATGGCTTACAACAAGCACCTCGTACTTAGTATTCCACCCTCACTGAACATTTGCTTGCAAATGGTTATACACGAGGTGCTATTGATCAAAGTTTATTCTTAAGCAAGACTGGTGATGATCTTATTCTTGTCCAAGTATATATTGATGACATTATCTTTGGATCAACCAATGATGATTTGTGCAAGGAATTTGAAGCTGTGATGAAGAATAAATTTGAGATAAGCTCTCTTGGAGAAATGTCCTTTTTCTTGGGTATTCAGCTTAAACAAGATAATCAGGGTATTCTGATACATCAAGAGAAGTATCTTCTCGTCCTACTTTAACTCTTGATCTCACAGGTGAAGACGTTGATCAACATTTGTATTGATCAATGATTGGATCTCTGGTGTATGTGACTGAAAGCAGACAAGACATCATGTTTTCTGTTTGTAAGTGTGCATGATATCAAAGTAATCCAAAGGAGTCACACATGAAAGTTGTTAAGCAGATTTTCAAATATCTTAAACGCCAACCAAAACTCTGACTTTGGTATCCTAAAAATTCTGATTTTCAATTTGTACGCTTATACTGATAGTGATTATGCAGGATGTAACTTGGATAGAATATCCAGAACTAGTGGGTGTCAATATCTTGGAAATAGGTTGATTTCTTGGCAATACAAGAAGCAGTAGACGGTATCCACATCCACAACAGAAGCTGAATATGTAGCTTCATCAACATGTTGTTCTATGATTATTTGGATTCAATAACAACTCCATGATTATGGTCTTAACCTCTACAACACCAAGATTTGGTGTGGCAATACTACAGTGATGAATATTGTGAAGAATCCTTTTCAACATTCAAAAATAAAAGGCATCGACATCCGAATTCATTTTATCCGTGATTGTTTTGATCGAAAGCTTATTCATCTGGAACAAGTCAAGTCAAATGAAAACATTGCTAATTTGTTTACTAAGCCATTTGATCATTTCATATTTGACTTTTTAGTTCAATCTCTGTAAATGATTAACTTTGGATAAGATTATCCTTACACCTCTCAAAAATATTTTTTCTATTCATTTTTGATAAAAGTGTTATTTTCTGTTTAGATAATTAAAATTTTAGGGGGAGAAAATATGAAAATGTCTCGAAAAAGATTTTGTTCTTAGGGGGGGGGGGGTAAAAATTAAAGAAATTTTACAAAAATATTTTATTTTAAACATATAGAAAATTAAAATTTTCAAAGATTTATAGGAAATGATAGGACATTTCTTGATTTTGATACATTACATCCTAAGGCTTAAAGGAAATGGACTTTGATTATATTTGGTGTGTTGATAGGTTTGACTTTCAATATTGAAAAGCACTATGATCTGTGATGCACTGAATGTAATTTCTCTTTAACTAAAGTGAGTTACTCATCAAGTTTTTATGGTAACACTGATTCCATGCTAAACAGATTGAGAGTTATAGGCTAGTCATACTCAAGCCAGTTATTGTCTGATTTAGTATCTTTTAGAAGAAATATGTATATATAAATATCAAAAGATGAAAAAGATACAAAAAAAAAGACAAAAGGAAAAATAAACAAAAAGGAGCAAAAACATGCCAAAAGGCCATATAGGAATAAACGATGCCAATGAGCACAATAATAAAAGATATGTCATAGGCATACATACTATATGATAAATATTTTTCTTTTAGGACTATGTTCTGACACGGGAGGCAAAATCAAAAGATGGGGCACGTAAGTCCAAATCGGCATGTAAGTCCTAAACGTCTTGAGAGGGCAAAACATATGTCCGACTGACAGTTAATAATTTCTAAAAATTGTTAATATTCTGTGTTCAAAAATGTTTCTCAAGCTAGTTATGATCTAAATATATATTATAATAGAGAAAAATAATCTTGAAAATACTGATCAGAGGTAAAAGGTTTAAGACAAATGGTTGACTTGAAATCTCAAAAGTGTCGTGAAGCTGGATAAGGTTTCTATAGGATTTTTTATTGTGGGATCCACTGCTTCATACAAATTAATCTAAACATCAGAAATATCACAAAAAATGTGTCAAGTAAAAATTGAAATTTAAGTTAAAAGTGGATACAACATATTGACAATCGACGTAAACAGTCTTGTTTAAAATATAGCTGGATGATGTTAATGATCGATTTCGCAGAAATATGATCCTATGCTTGAAAAATTACCAAAAATATAAGTTATAAGTATAATGTGTATGTCAAATTATTTTTCTCTTAAAATTTGTGTTTGTTACACTTTGTTTTTGTTCTACAAAATTTTACAAAATTGAGGGTTCTTGGATAATTATAAACATTTAGCTAAACTAATTTTTGCGCATAACGAATAAAATGTTTCAACAAAATAAATAAAATAAGAATAAAAAAATACATATTTTTTAAAAAAATTTAAAAATTTCAAAAAAAATGGAACTTCTAACATGCGAGAAGTTTAATAGATGCAAAAAGTCTGGGTGTGCGAAGTTTTGACTTCTCGTGCGAGAAGTCAAAAGGCTATAAAAGGAATAGTATTGCGAATAGCAAACTATTCTCTTTGCATAACTGTTCTTACACACTCTAAAATTTCTAAGTGTTAATACTACTTGTTGATATTCACGTTCATTGTGGTCGCAAATTGATAGATAAGTAATTGATAAGGTAGATTCCAATGAGGATATATAAATGTAAAATTAAACAAAATTAAACATATAAAAAGACAAAATTAAACATATAAAACCTTAACTAAGACCTAATCGACACTTAATGAACAAATAATAATGGTTAAATCACCATGAAAATGCTTAATTTGAAAATCTAAAAGTTTGTACCCGTCGCATGTGAAATGTGCTCAGAATATGAACAGACGCGAAAACATTTGAATTCGCACATAACTTGTCGCATGGAAACCTTGACTAGTCGCGTGAAAAGTTGACTTTTTATCAAATGTAATTTCATGCGAATAATTTAGTTTTCGCATGAGAAGTTTAATTTTTCTAATTTTTTAGAAGTTTTCTAAGTCTGAAAAAATTTAATTGTGTACTAATACAAGTTTATTTAATTTTTAGATGCCGAGATTAATGGTTATTAACAAAAACCATAATGCAGTAGCATTTCATGGAGACATTCTAGAAGATAAAGCTTTATTCAGATATCTGATTGACGGACTTAAGACATCTTGGATCCATTATGCTATCACAGCTAATTCTTATTATCTCAACAGAGAAATGTACACCTAATGCCCGGACTGAATCTTTGAAGAGGATGGGCTATGATCATCGTTACCCATCACTGGAGAAGAAATATTTACATCCATTCTGGAAGTATCTATTTCATATGGTGATTCACTACTTAAGTAGCTTAAAGGCTGGGATGGATAGCCTAAGTGCAGTGTTTAGATCCCTACTGGTATCACTCATTGATGATCTACCATACAACATATCCAAGGCCATGTTTGCAGAGATGCAGAAGAATGTTATTGTTATTGTGGAGAAGAAGTTCATCATGTACCCCAGATTCATATAGATGATAATGAATACTGCTCACCCTGAGCTAATAGTGTCTGATTCATCCACCTGTGTTGTAATGGTGATGAAGAAGGACATATTCATATTCTTTATGGGAGCAAAGGGGAATGCTTGGGATGGTACTCATTTTACCAATCTAGGTAGATTTGTTAAGGGATATCAAGGAGATACTCAAGAGTAAGAACTAAAGCTCCTCATGCTGGCCAAGCCGGTCCATCTACTAGTACTACTCAAGAAGCTCAAGAAAGTTCTCAGGGAGCTAGTATGCATGCAGAAGATGAGGTGAACACCTGGTTGACAGATAGTGAGAGTGAGACTGATAATGATCAGATCGGGAATGTTCCCTACGCGTTTCAAGAATGTCCCAGAGTGTAAGAAACTCCAACCAAACGCATTGTTGAGGAATGAGATGTTGATTTTGTTCCTGAGGATTCTCCATCTACTCAGAGGAGAAAGAAGAGGATGGCCAGGAAAAATGCTGATAGTCCACGTGGGAGGGGTAGAGTACAAGGTGCATTACGTAAGCGTCGGACCCCGATGACCATTGTTTTGACGAGTTCTGATATTCCTGTGTTCGAGACTTCAGTCACAACAAGTGAGGCTACACCCTCTAGTGTTTGTTAAAGATTCAACAACTGTAATATCATCTTCTATGCCTACTGCTGATGACTTCTTGAGTACACCTCTAAGGCATCAGGGTTAGATGAGTCTGTTGGTATGGAAGATTTTCCTAACACTCCTACTGCACATAGACAAGGTGCTAGTACTTCATCTAGTTCACCTACACCTATGATAATCTAGTATAGGTTGGACTCACTATAGTTGATAGGTTAAATGTTATGTAATAGGATTAATGTTAGTTTTTCTCTTGTAATTTGTATTTTGTTGACTTTTGTGTTCCAGCGAAACTATGGGCGAAACTATAGTTTCGCCCGGAGTCAGCTGTGTCTGTTCACCCGGCGAAACTATAGTTCGCTACCGGGTGAAACTAGTTAATAGTCAGGCAGTTTCGCTAGTCAGCAAAACTGCCAGCGAAATTAGGTTTGCTTATATATTGTAATTTTTCTATCTGTGTAAGTAACAGATTGCAAAACCCTAATACGAAATATCATTGTTGCAATTGTGTGTGTGCGGCTGGAAGCTTATTATCATTATTATTGAGCCTTTTGTTTGATTGTCATTGTTTAGATTCTAAATTTTTCATTGTGTTATTGGGTATATTGTGTTAAATCAGTAGGAAATCATTGTTATACATCAAGTGTACTATTGAATCGATCATGAGGACCAACAACCTATTACTCTTGAACAGTATGTACATAGTTTAAGGAGGGCGATGATGGAGAAGACACAGCAGATTTATGATCTACATGCTTTAAATCGAGAGCAAGATGAGAGGATTAAGAGTTTGTGTGACAACTCAAGTTTTAAGGTTAACATTGTTCCGTTATCCAATCTCTATCCGATATTTTACGTTTAATAAATTTTATTCATTTAATAGTAATGGTTATTATTATAATTATTATAAGTACTTAACCCCAATTTAACTAAAGTTAATTAAAGCCTTAAAATGTTAATTACACAAGATGAGAGGATCTGTCATTTGTTACTTTCGTTATTGGTCTGCGGTTTCGCGTTCAGGGTGTTATGATCCGGTTGGCATGGTTTCGTCTTAGTGTTTGTGTATTTGTGCTTGACCTTGTTGCGTTCCAGCATGTTGTTATGCGTGGGTGTGTTCTACGATGTATGCTTGATTCATTGTAATTTTGGGTGTACTGTGTGTATATATGCGTGCGTGTGTCGGTAAGTATGCTTCTGCGTGAGTTGATGTGTGTTCACCCATATATGTGCTAGTGTATGTATATATCCATGCGTATGCCCTGTTGTGTGTTTACATATATTATAGTGGGGTTTATGAAGAAGGTGCTGGTGAATGTGTGTATATATATTATATTTTTGCTTGTATGTTCATGGTATGTGTGTGCACATGACTACGTGTTGTGAATATATATATATATATATATATATATATATATATATATATATATATATATTACATGCATATGTTTGAGTTATGAATAAATGTTAGTGAATGTATATGTGTTGTGTGTTGATATTTATTGGAATGTGAATGTATGTGAAGATGTGTGATTTTGGCATTACATATATATATATATATATATATATATATATATATATATATATATATATATATATATATATATATATATATATATATAAACTTGAGTTATGTGGGTAGTATGCATATTATGTTATATATCTATATTAAATGGGTGCGATGGACTAACATACATATTATATGCGTGTTAAATGTGCTATATATATATTATTGGTGTGTATGATTTCATAAATATATATATATATATATATATATATATATATATATATATATATATATATATATATACTACAACAATTTAGCTCTGTCCCGACGACATCTATAGCGACGACATACGTCGCTGATATAGATTGGTATATAGCGACGACATGTCGTCGCTATATAGTAATAGGGATTTTTGACTGGTCAAACTCTATACCGACGACTTGTCGTTGGTATAGAGTTGGCGGGCTGCAAAATAATCCACTTTTCTATCTCGAGTTGGCGGATTTATGAAAATACCTATGCCGACGACATGTCGTCGCCACAGGTGATGTTATTTAATTTTTTATTTTTTTCTATCTCGACTTACAGATTTAAAAAAAAAAATTAAAATCCACTTTTCCCGACGACATGTCGTCGGGATAGATGAAAAATATAAAAAAATAATTCCTCTGTGCCAACGACATGTCGTCGGGACAGGATTTTTTTAATTTTTTTAATTTTGACTCTATAGGGACGACATGTCGTCGCTATAGAGTGCAGACCCCTTAAATCGCATTTCAGACCTTCTGTCCCTTTTTTCACCACAAAAAACCCAATTTTTCTTCCGATTTTCATCTCGGTTTATATGCATATTTGGTATCAAATTGAAGTGTTTGAAGGTAAGAATGATGTTATTTTACTATAATGAAGTTATATAATCTTGTTTTTATAAGTTTTATCTAAATTTTTATGTTTTAGGTGAGATTAAAGTTTAAAGCTTGAAATTAAAGGATTTGAAGATTTGAAGGTATGAAATTCATTTGAAGCTTATGATTTAAGTGTTGTTTAGTGAATATGTTTGTGATTAGGTTTGTATGATTGTAAAAGTGTATATATATGTTAGTGTATGTAAGTTTGATGGTAGATTAGGTTATGCACACCAAGTGTTTGATGAAATGCCACTATATATATTTTCATGGTTTTAAGTTTGTATGTATTTTTATATGTGTTAATTTATATGTATATGGTTTGATGTATTTAGTTGTTTATGTATATGTTTATATGTATGTAATTATGTAAATTTTGTATGTGAATGTTTGTATGCATTTATGTTTATATGTGTGTTCATTAGTATATTATACGTTTGTTTTTTATAATTGTGTATGTAAGTATGTTGTATACTTGTATGTTTTTTGTATACTTGTAAGTGTGTATGTAAGTATGTTGTATACTTGTATGTAAGTATGTTTGTATTTTTGTAATTGTGTATGTAGGTATGCTGTATATTTGTATGTTTGTATACTTGTAAGTGATTATGTGTTGTGATTATGCTTGTATGTATGTATATGTAAGTGTATATGAATTTAATGTTAGTACATCTTTGTGTATATGTTAATTGATAAAGTTGTATTTCCATGTTTTATAATACCATAGATATGACAATTGATAAGAGTTGGATTAAATTGCGAAATCAGAGTTCTCCGGAATTTATAAAAGGTCTTCGTAGTTTTCTGGAAATTGCCAAGAACCATGTCGATAGTTTAGGAAAAGCTTTTTGTCCGTGTAAACGATGCTGCAATGGGTGTCGGCAGGATCTGGATATCATTTATGCCCACATACATGACAATGGGTTTCTACAATCATATAAGACGTGAACTTATCATGGTGAGAAACGTCCACGTGCTTCAGAAATAAAAGATCTTTTTGCTTCAAGAAAATCAATTCCAGCAACAAATAATGAGATGTTTGATGTAATTGATGATGTTATGGCGGAGCAGAATATTAAAGAAGAAAATGTAGACGAAGGTGGAACTGGTTATGACCTGGAGTTTGATGCATTATTTAAGGACCTGGAGTTTTGACCTGGAGTTTGATGCATTATTTAAAAAATAAGGTTCTGCATAAAATAAAAAAAATAAAAAAAATGAGATCAATAGCGACGACATGTCATCGCTATAAAGTATTTTTCTTTTTTTAAAAAAAATTAAAAAACACCTATAGCGGCGACATGTCGTCGTTATAGGTGGCTTCCTTTTTTAAAAAAAAATTAAAAAACACCTATAGCGACGACATGTCGTCGCTATTGATCTCATTTTTTTTATTATATTTATTTTTTTTTATTCGATAAAATCAGAAACCACGACACTTATAGGAACGATTTGTCGTTCCTATAGAAAAACTTATGCTGACGACCTCTATCCCGACGACATATCAGCCTATTACAACTAACTTTTGCGAACTAACTCTATAACGACGACATGTCGTCGCTATAGGTCAAAATTAGCTATAGCGACGACATGTCGTTGCTATAAGGTGTCATATTTTCGTTGCTATAGACCCACTTTCTTGTAGTGATATTACCATATGTGGGTTACGTATGTATTAATATGCATTATGGCGTGTAGTTTGGGTGCATATCATGGGTAGTAGTTTCATGTAATATTATTAGTGTGGATTTATTATATATATAATTTAAATGTTTAAATGATACATTTATACATTATAACTGGATTTTGTGCATTAAAAGTTATTTGATATATGCTTGTGCTTGCTTGGGAATGGGGGAAGTGTTTATGGGTTGCTCCGTATCCGAGTCGTGTATGGCGAAACCGTACGATTCTATTCCTAATACTTAATATTAGTTAAATATAAATTATGCATCCTATGTTTGAATTTACCTGTTGTTGTGCACTAAGGTGAGTTTACGGCTCCACTTTACTTATATTCTTTTTGGGGAAAAGAAAGATGTTCATTTTAAACGTACATTCATTTGATTAGTGTTAATGTATTATCACATGTTTACTAGTGTTGTACCGATTCAAGTCCTCATTTTCAAACCGTTAATTTATGTATTTTAGCGAGGTAATTCTAAGTAGATCTACTGGGTCTGACAAACCCCACTCGGGCTACTCACGCTAGCACGACTGCACGTCAAACGGGTGTTTAATTGACCTAATTTGTGTTGTTGTGGTCTGGTAGCCACAACCGTGGTATTCATTTACATTGCAGCTTCGGTTGCGAACTTCATACACTATGTAACTTGTTATGTAGACTAGCTATCTACTGATATTACTTTGTTTACTGGATCTGCTTTTGATTATATTACTGTTTATCAAAACCTGTGAACTGACCAACCCTGTGTTGACACTTTAGTATGTTTCTTTCAAGATTCTTAAGGTGTGTACAGCTACGAGCATCTCATGATTGCATTCACCATTGATTGGTTTAATTCATTAAACAACGTTTTTGCAAGTATTTTCATGATTTCGTTGTTAACTATATATTTTGGAAATTTCTATTATTAACGAACAACTATGTTTTTTAATTATTGTGCCATTTGGTGTAACTAACGGTTGAGATCCTGGTACGTCACACGCCTAACGGTAATACCCTGTTGTGGAAATTTTGAGAGTGTGACAAATTGGTATCAGAGCCCCAGTTATAGCGAACTAAAATGTGCTTTCATTTGCATTGCATTTTAGACTATAGCTAGATTTTCACTAGTTACACACACGTAGATTATTAAGCTATACTTGCTTATTTTGCTTGCTTGAGAACTATTTGCTTTGGCATATTCCTGTGAGTGTTCGACTACAGGGATGGTGACTTCATCTTCTTATGCTAAGTCTAAGGGAAAAGGCCAATTCGTCCTGATTCCCTATTGTTACCGCCTGTTCTTTAGCGCGGGTGACTCCAAGTAACTGTGAGTCACGAGAAGGCTAATTACAATTAATGATTTACCGTACCTTTTACATCATACCTTTCAGAATCGGATACAAAACCATTGGTATCTGGCTTGGATGGTTCATCGGGAGCATGTTCTACCTCCTATTAAATGCTTTCTCAAACGAGAGCTATTTCTATCATACCTTCTTTACCTACCTTGCCACTTCTCTTCCCTGCCCTGGCGATTATCATAGACATTGGGAGAGAACTTATCAGGGTTTATATACGATAATACCATCTTACACATCTAACCTGGGTACATCGACGGTTTCTTGACCAAGCGAATGTTTTCCTTACTTATTCCTTCGTACAACCTTGGTTAATTGACCTTTGGTTTAATGACAATATCTTTGATACTTCTACCATTGATAACCCTCTGTATATGACAAGGTATGTTATCTCGGATAGGAGGAACCAGAGGTGACCATGCAAAGCAAATTACCATTACGGGTGCACACGTCACTATAATTTGTCGTGCATGAGAAGTCTGGCAAACTCTGTCGGGTGATAACGGTCATAGCCGGTTTAAATTTTCATTTCTATACTTTGGAACATGAGAGTCTTGATTCTCATAAAACTTCACTGTTGATATGGAAACAATCCTTCATTTCTAGTCATATGAAAGTTCGCTTGGAGACGTTTCTCTTTCTAGCATTTCAGTGATCGTGCAATACTATTTATCTACAACGTGCGTGGTCCTCAAAATGTAGTAATGGAGTGATGATACTCTGTGCACATGTATTTTCTAATAAGTGGGTTGACCTTAAGACTTAGAGTCTTGGCAGATTGACCATTCTAGCATTCATTTCATTTAGTATTTATCATGTTTCAACGTATGTTACGTTTCACAATGGTGGGATTCAAACTGGATTTTCTTGGTTGATTACATTTGGCGTATGATAGATTGGAAAGGTGTTGTGACGACCCCATCCATTACCTCTCTGTGTTTCCACTTGCAACAAGTGCATCTAGCATCGTAATAGGCCATGCAATAAGAACATCTGTGAGCATTGAAGGAAATTCGGTCATGCCATTAAGAACCGTCATGTGAACATCCTGGCCTAGTCATCTCAGCCATAATAAGTACAAAGAGATGTTATGAGTATGGATAGTCTGTGTATTTTAATAAAAACTATCCAAGGCTCAAGAAGAAGGAAAACCAACAGAAATGGTGTTTTCACCTCCGTATTTTTTTGATTCGGGTGCCAACAGAAGCTACTTATCCAGTAAGTTTAGTAATATGCTAGGGGTAGTGCCTGCTGACTTAAGTTCTGAATTTACCATAAAGATAGCTGATAGTGGAATTATAGCGGCTACCCAGGTATATAGCAGATGTAAACTAGGCTTAGCTGGACATTCATTCGATATGAATCTGATTCCTATTACAAGTAGTAGCTTTGATGTTGTGGTTGGTATCCAAGAACCAAGTAGAGATCGTTTGTGGAGACAAAGTCATTAAGTTACCTCTTCCTAGTGGCGAGACACTCGTTGTGGAAGGTGACAAGAGGGATGCTGTGGTCGGTGTCATATTATACTTAAAGCACAGAAATGTCTTCGGAAGGGATAATTCGCCCTCCTGGCATTAGTTACAAAAAAGACAGTGGACGAGAAGAGCATTGAAGACATTTCAGTTGTCAGAGACTTCCAAGAATTATTTCCAGAAGACTTACGTATCCTTCCTCCACATAGGCAGGTAGAGTTTCAGATTGTGTTAGCACCAAGAGCTACCCCTATCACTCGAGCGCCGTATCGCTTGGCACCGAACGAGATACAGGAATTGTCAAAACAATTGCAGGAACTGTTAGATAAGGGATTTATACACCCTAGTTCTTCACCTTGGGGAGCACCTGTGTTATTAGTGAAGAAGAAAGACGGAACTATCCGTATGTGCATTGACTACCGGGAACTAAACAAAGTCACCATAAAGAATAGTTACTCTCTTCCACGTATCGTCGACTTATTTGATCAACTTCAGGGATCGAGTTACTACTCAAAGATTGATTTGAGATCTTGATATCATCAGCTCAGGTTTCAAGAAGAAGACATATCCAAGACAACTTTTAGAACTCGATACGGGCATTTTGAGTTCGCAGTCATGCCATTGGGTTGACAAATGCACCTACAGTCAATATGGATCTCATGAACCGTGTTTGTAAACCCTATTTAGGCAAGTTTGTCTTCGTCTTCATTGATGACATACTAATTTATTCCAATAATAGGGAGGAACATGAGGAACATTTGAGACTTATTCTTGTGCTTCTGAAGATAGAACAACTATATGCCAAGTTTTCCAAATATGACTTCTGGATGAGAGAAGAACAGTTCTTAGGGCATGTAGTTATCGAGAATAGCATTCATGTTGACCCATCTAAGATTGAGACAATCAAGAATTGGCCTGCGCCGATAATGCCTACTGAGTTGCGCCAGTTTCTTGGATTAGCGGGTTATTACCGGCATTTCATAGAAGGATTCTCAAAACTTGCAAAGCCTCTGACTGCCCTAATCCACAATGGAACTATTTACAATTGGGGCAGGAACGAGGAAGCGGCTTTTCAAGCACGTAAGGATAAGCTGTTCAGTGCACCGATTTTGGCGTTGCCAGAGGGAACAGATGACTTCGTGGTGTATTGCGACGCGTCAATCCAAGGGTTGGGTTGCATGTTGATGCAATGCAAGAAAGTGATAGCTTATGCATCAAGACAGCTCAAGGAGCATGAGAAGAACTATACAACTCATGATTTAGTGTAGGGAGCTATGGTATTTGCACTTAAGATCTGGAGACATTACCTTTATAGAACCAAGTACACGATCTTCACTGATCACAAGAGCCTTCAGCATATCTACGAACAGAAGGAATTGAACATGAGACAGGGATGGTGGCTAGAATTTTTAAATGATCATGATTATGCCATCAAGTTTCATCCAGGAAAGGCTAATGTGGTAGCCGATTGCCTTAGTAGTAAGGAAACCCTAAAACCTCATCGTGTTCGTGCATTGAAGTTAACCATTCATTCAGACCTACCATTACAAATCAAGAATGTCCAGGTTAAGGCATTACAAGAGTAGAACATCAAGTCAGAATCTCTCAGGGGAGCTAAGAACTTATTTCAGGAGAAATCAAATGGGCTTCGTTACTATGAAGATTGGTATGGATTCCATTATTCAGGAATCTCAACGAATTGGTGATGGATGAAGCTCACAAGTCTTGCTAGATGTACGAAGATCTGAAGGTCATATACTAGTGTCCTAACATGAAAGCTGAAAATGCGACTTACGTGTCTAAGTGTTTGACATGTTCTCAGGTTAAGGTGGAATATCAGAAACCATCGGGTATGCTTCAACAGCTAGATATTCCAATATGGAAGTGGGAAAACATCACTATGGATTTCATTACTAAGTTACCTTATTCACCATCTGGAAATGATACTATGTGGGTGATAGTAGATCTTTGACTAAATCATCACATTTATTAGCCATTCGTGTGTAAGGCCCCATTCCCGGGAACCCCACAGTTGGTCATTCATAGCACTTTTCATAATAAAACACATTCAGATTTATCAAAACAAGAAAACTTTGTAGCAGAATAAAGTAATTAAAAACATAGCATTCATTGACCATTACTTTTGTCAAGAAATACATTGTTGTAGCCAGTTACAAAAAGGACATCTAGTTGCATTTCAAAACAAAAATAACTTTTCAACGTGCCATGGATGCCAGTCTTTATTTGCCAAGTAGCTTCAACTCCGTGCCACCCTCAGCAACCATATTACCTGCCAACTGATACGCATATAAAAAGTCAGCATTACTGAGTGAGTCCTAGTTCAATAATATATAAAATATACTTTTGTAAACTTCACCTGGTGATCATTCATCAATATACATAATTCAATCATTAAGGGATTCTTTATCTTTCTTTCTTTCATTATCTTTCTCTTTCATTGTCTAGACTTGCAAGAACCTATATTGTTGGTTGGCAACAAATGCCGAACCCCTGTCGGTACACATTAATAAGTGGTAGCTAACCCCCGACAGTTGATCCACACTGCTAGGCATGAAGCCTGCTCATGAATTTGGATCCCATTAGTGTATTGGTCAATCACGAGGATTAGACCCCAGATGTACCTTTCTTGGGCTAAAACAGCCGCACATCAGTTGAGCTAACGACAACATGGTCGTGAACCTTCATTGGAAAAGCTTGCAAGGCTTTTCACCTTTTGTTAGGGCCCTGGGGTAACATTTATTAAGTTTCACTGTCCTTCTTTTATTCATTTGTGTCCACTTATTATGAATAATACTTTTATAATATTATTACCTTAAAATCACATATCATGAAACAATAATAATTATTCATAGCGAGCAGCCCATAAGAAGGTAAATAAAACATTAGAAACATAGGACAAGCATAAACACCCATTAAACATAAGTTCTTAACACTTGAACTCTATTCCCAAAATTTTAGAAAAACTCCTAAGTGTTCAGAGCGCATGAGTAACTTATACAGCAGATGGCTTAAAGTACTAAGTATCCACAGCGGAAACCTAAGTCTATAGCGGACAGCCAAGATCCACAGCGGATGAGTTAAACACTAAGTGTTCACAGCGGATTAACATAGTCCAATGCGGATAGCCATAGTCCAATGCGGATGAATAACATCCACTGCGGATAACTAAAAGTGTACAGTGGATGAAATAATACACAGCAGATAACCAACATCTACAGTGGACGTACAAAGTTTCTAAGGGTTCACAGCGGACAGTGTCCACAGCGGATAACCAATATTGTAGGAAACTCTGAGGTTATGAGGCTGATGCAACCAAAAGATACCAAAACAACCAAGTCTTCCAACATGCACTAAGGAACAAAGAAAAACTAGCTTCGGAAGTTTTACACACTCAAGTAAAATGCTAAGTGTAAAATCTTCCGAAGCCAATATTCAGAAGAAACTACTGAGGAAACTTTACACTAAGTGTCAAGTCTTCTGAAGCCAAAGACTCAACTCTTTCGAAGGTTAAAGATGAAGTCTTCCGAAGCTCTCAAGAAAAAGTCTTCCAAAGCTGAATAAAGATAAGTCTGATTACTTTAGAAGAGAGAGAAAAGACACTTTTTCTGTCAACTTTATCAAAAAGCAACCTCCTGTCCGCTGCATGCTCTGGTGGTTCACCAACTATCATAAGTTGGTGAAACTTCCATGCTTTATGATAAAGTAGATAAGGTCTTTATCTGCAAGTTTCTGTATTTGTTTCTTTTTTGGCTTTTTGTAATAGGAAAGTCAGTGAGCTATGGCTTGTCATAGTCACTAGTCAAATGGCAATCTGCCTTTTGACTTTAGGCTGATCTTGTTGTCTAGATTAGTCACATCCAACTGTCTTTTGCATATTGACGGTTGTAGGTTTAGTATAAAGAGTCAATGGTTCTTGTATTTCAAACATCAGTGCAAACACTTGTAATAGAACCTAAGAAGCAATATATTACTTCCTTGAAAATTATTTCTTGTGTTCTTGCTCTTACTTTACTTGTGTTGTGTATTGTATCATCTGTTTAAAGTTCTAAGTTCCCCATTTGAATTGTTAAGTGATCCTAAAGATCCTCCTAAGTGTGTTAACTAAGTTTAAAGTCCCTTTTTAACGGTCCTGCATTTGGTATCAGAGCATTCCAGGCTCTTGTTTGCAAGATCTCACCATCTTCAAAACATCTTAGTAACACACATCACTTAACTCTTCAAATGGCAGCTATCTCTAAAGCTGATATGGAAACTAGAACAATGAAAAAGTCCCCACTGATCACTCCTGAGGATTTTAACACTTGGTGTCAAAGAATGGAAGGCTTTATCAAGTCTCAAGATTCCAGGATGTGGGAGTCTATTGTCAATGGACCTCATGTACCATGCACCTCTTCAGCTGCTGCTGCTGGTGGCATGATACCAAAGGAGAGGGATGACTTTTTTGATGAAGACTGGAAAAGAATTGACATTGATCAGAAAGCCATGACAGCCCTCCAAACTGCTCTTCAGTACTCCATCTACAGAGGTTTCAAGAAGTGCAAGACCGCTAAATAGCTATGGGATGCACTGAAACTGATGTATGAGGGTTCAAATGAAACCAAGGAGAACAAGAAGGATCACCTGAAGCAGCAGTTTGAAAATTTCACCTTCAAGATAGATGAAACCATGACTCAACAATACTTCAGGTATGTTGAGATTATGGATACTCTGGCTGATGTTGGGGTAACTATTGAGAATAGGGATATTGTTAGGAAGTTCATGTCCTCTCTTCCAAGAAAATGGACACACTACTGTGTGGTCATTAAGAGGACTGAAAACCTCAAGACCCTTACTCCCACTGAGTTGTATGGGATACTCAGTGGATACCAGATGGAGATGAATATGCAAAATTCATCCGGTAGCTCCAACACTCACCAGAGTTCAGCCCTTTATGTGGTTGAAATGGATAGCAGAGAACCACAACATCATCTCATCTGCTACCCTGAGACTTCATAAAAGGGTCCTATCATCACCTTCCCGAAGACACCAAGAGAGAGCTACATCCAAGGAAGTCCCTTCCAAGAGACAAACTCCTCTCAAGCCTTTGTTTCCACTGATGAAAGTTCAAGCAACTTTCTCTTTACTCTTGAAGACCTGGACTGTATCCATCCAGATGATCTAGAATATTTGGAGATAGTCCAGCAGATGGCTCTTCTCACTCACAGAGCCCAAAAATTCTACAAGAGGACTGGGAGAAGGTTTCCTAGCCATGCTACCAGTGGCAAGTTTGGGCTGGACAAGAGCAAAGTCAAGTGTTACAACTGTAACCAGATGGGACACTTTGCTAAAGAATGCAAGGCACCCAAATCAAATGGTGGCCAAGCCTCATCCAGGCCAAACTCCACTAAAGGAGGGCACCAGAATGAGAAGCCAAGACAGCAAGCTGTAGTTGCTTTTGAAGGACGAGGCTTTGACTGGAGATTTCAAGCTGAAGATGCATCTCCAAACCAAGCACTCATGGCTGACCACGATGAAGCCAAGGTACTTGAACATCTTTGCTCTCCTGATTGTATTGCTAAAGTAAACAGATACAGGTCCTACAACTTGGAAATGAGATCTGACATTGAGTCCTTAAATATTTTAAAAGTTGATTTTAAAAGAGCTGAAAATGACTATAAACTTAAGATAGAAGATCTAGAAAAAATAGTTTCAACTCTTAAACACGAGCAAACAAATTACAGGACTCAAATTAAGGATCTCATTACCAAGTTGACTGAATGCCAAGCTGAGCTTGTGGTCAGCAAAGCTAGAGCAGAAAAATGTGTTCTTGAAGAGGAAACCTTCAAGAACATGATATCCTCATCTGTGCATGCAAAAGTGTGTTATCAGAACAAGGAGGGACTGGGATCTAGTGAGATAGCTCCTCCATACTCTTTACTATTAGTTAGATCTCCAAGCTGTAGGACTGGTCAAGATGAGCTTCCATCCTTAGACCCCAATGATGAAGAGGATGAAGAGGAGAAGGTGAGGGATGACTCTGAGGTGAGTGAAGAGAGTAAATCCAAAAAGGGTCACCATGCTCCTAAGGAGGAAAAAGTAGCTGGTTTGAGTAAAACCAAAAGGAAGAACTTAACCAGAAGAGCAAAGAGAAGATCAAGAAAAGCTCAAGAGGTCAAGACCATCTTTGATCCTAAACAGAAACAAGTATTTGTCTCTGCAGGGTTCAAGGTGATAAAAGCTGAAGATCCTGCCAAGAACAGGGTTCAAGGTGATAAAAGCTGAAGATCCTGCCAAGAATTCTAGTACCAAAAGTTCTACTTCAGCTTCAACTCACTCCAGCAACAACAAGAAGATTGATCAGCTGTGTGCCACTGCTACACAGCCTGAACCATCCATTTCTAAAAGCAAGCTTCACCCTAAGAAGCCTGCTGCATCATCTGAAAAGGTAAAAGAGGAAAAGGAAAGTGTTCAAGCTCAGTCTTCTTTGGAAAAGAAGGCTCTCAAAAGAAAAGATATAGACTGCGTTATGTGTGGCAGTACCTCACATCTGGCTAAGGATTGTCAATAAAATCCAAAGGGTACTATCCACATGATCAAGAAGAAAACTTCTGAGAGGAAGAAGAAACAAACAGCTTCTGAAGGAAAATCTGTTTCCTTCGGAAGCTCCAAAATGAAGAAAAAGGCAAATGAACCATTGTCTTTGGAAGGAAAATTGGTCTCGGAAGAAAGCAATGCTTCCGAAGTACTGAGGCCTGCTACGGTGAAAGCAAGATCTTCCGAAGGATCAGTCTCCAAAGCTTCCGAAGCCACAAAAGCTTCCGAAGCATTGAAGGTCAAGCCCAATCTTTCAAAGGTGGTATGGAAGATGAAGGAAGACCATGTGGCTAAAAGTTCATCATCAAAAATAGCAAAAATAGGATCTATTATTGTTTCATTGCCTTTAACTCATTCTAATAAGCCCAAGACCAATGAGGCTTGGGTTTCCAAATGTAACTAAATCATCTCTTTTTGTGCAGGGACAGCTAAAGACCAACAAAAATATCTGGATTGTTGATAGTGGCTGCTCCAGGCATATGACTGGCAATGAGTCCTTGCTTCAAAACTTTGAAAGGATTGATGGAGGACCAGTTGCTTTTGGGGGAGATGAAGGAGGGTACATTACTAGCAGGGGCAAGGTTACAAATGGTAAGCTCAGCATTAAGAAGGTAAACTTTGTCAAAGAGCTTGGATACAATCTTCTGAGTGTGTCCTAATTTTGTGACCAAAAACATCATATGCTCTTTACTGAGCATGAGTGCATTGTTCTCAAGCCTGGGGTTGACATTCCTCCTGAGCATATTTTGCTTAGAGCCCCTAGGAGAGGAAACATGTACCAGATGGACTTACAGGAAGCATCTTTATCTGGAGAGGTTTCTTGCTTTCTATCTAAAGCAAATAGTGATGAGTCTCTTCTTTGGCATAAGAGAATGTGCCATGTAAACTTTAAAAACATGAATAAACTGATTAAGAATGATTTGGTAACTGGAATACCAAAGAAAGAGTTAATAAGTGATGACCACTGTGTTGCATGCCTGAAAGGGAAGCAACACAAAGTGTCTCACAAGCCAAAGGAAATGAACTCTATCACTACTCCCCTACACTTGTTACATATGAATCTGTTTGGCCCCACCAGTGTAATTAGTCTAGGAAGGACCTCATACTGTTTAGTGATCACAGATGATTTCACAAGATTCACTTGGGTGTTTTTCCTTAGAACTAAGGATGAAACCTCTGAAATCTTGAAGAATTTCATTCTGAAAATTGAGAATCAATCTGATCACAAGGTCAAAATCATAAGATGTGATTAGGGAACCGAATTTATAAACCAAATCCTTGATACATTTTGTGATGAGAAGGGTATTTCAAGATAATATAGTGCTCCCAGGACTCCTCAGCAAAATGGTGTTTCTGAAAGGAGAAACAGGACACTTATTAAAGCTGCAAGAACTATGTTGTCTGACTCTAAGCTGCCCATCACCTTCTAGACAGAGGCTGTCAACACAGCATGCTATGTGTAGAACAAAGTTTTAGTAGTTAAGACACATGGTAAGACTCCTTATGAACTGTGGCACAAAAGGAGACCATTTATTGGTTTTCTCAGAACATTTGGATGTCCTTGCACCATCTTGAATACCAAAGATCAAATAGCTAAGTTTGCTGAGAAATCAGATGATGGACATTTTGTTGGATACTCTTCTCAAGCCAAGGCTTATAGAGTATACAATCTGAGAACTAGAATCATTGACGAGTCAGCCAATGTGACATTCAATGAACACACACCCTGTGTGAAAGGTTCTGGTCAGGATTGGCTATTTGATCTGATTTAGTTACCAACTGTTTTAACAAATCTTGTGAGAATGTTTCAGGATCTATGGATAACAGGTCAACAGAGCATCTTGACCCAAGATTTGAGCTGAGAAGACCAAACAAGAAGACTACTTCAGCTCTAATGGTGACTAACCCTGTCATTGAGGCTCCAATCAGCACAAGCATGACAAATACTGCTGATTCAACTGAATACCCTCAAAGACCAGTTCAGAGGCTCAGAATTCAGGTGAAGGAACCTCTAATGCAGGAGGAATGGATGGTGGTGACAGTGATCAAGAATTTCTTGATGCTGATAACCACTCCATTGAAGACAACATCAATGATATCCTACACTCATTGGATCAAGTTTTTGTTGATAAGTGTACTGATGTGGTGGGGGATTCTTCTTTGCCAGATCAAAATTTCACTTTTCTTGATCTGTCCAACCAACTTGTTATGATTCCTCAACTCAGGATCCACAAGTCACATCCCACCACAAACATCATTGGAAATGTTGACTCAGGGGTGAGAACAAGAGGACAAACTCATGATAGCCATGTTTGTCTACATTCTTGTTTCTTATCCCAAATTGAGCTTAAGAAAGTTGATGAGGCTCTAAAGGATGGAAGCTGGATTGAAGCAATGCAAGAAGAGTTGCTTCAAATCAAAAGACAAAAGGTGTGGAACTTGTGCCCTCTTCCTCAAGGGAAGACTGTCATAGGTACCAAGTGGGTATTTAGGAACAAGAAGGATGATAAAGGGATCATCATCAAAAACAAGGCTAGACTGGTTGTCCAAGGATACACATAAGAAGAAGGAATTGATTATACTGATGTCTTTGCTCCTGTAGCAAGACTTGAAGCTGTAAGGATATTCCTAGCTTATGCTGCATCCAAGGATTTCAAGGTCTACCAGCTTGATGTGAAGTGTGCCTTTCTTTATGGGGTGATTGATGAAGAAGTTTATATTAAACAACCACCTGGCTTTGCAGACCCAGATCATCCTGATTATGTCTGCAAGCTTGATAAAGCCTTTTATGGACTACATCAAGCTCCAAGAAAGTGGTATGAGACACTATCAACATACCTCTACAATCATGGATAAAAAAGAGGTACTATTGATGGGACTCTCTTCATCAAAGATACAGGAAATGACACATTGCTAGTTCAGATATATGTAGATGACATCATCTTTGGTTCAACTAATCCAAAGCTTTGCAAAGACTTTGAGATGCTGATGAAGAATAGATTTGAAATGAGTGCCATGGGGGAACTCAACTTCTTTCTAGGAATTCAAGTGAAGCAGGTTGAAGATGGCATCTTCATCAGTCAGTCAAAGTATGTACAGGACATACTTACAAGGTTCAAGATGACTGATTGTAAAGTTGCTAAGACACCCATAGCCAGAAACCATTCCCTTGGTCTTGACCTTGAGGGGGAGTATGTTGATGAACATCTCTACAGGGCTATGATTGGGTCACTTATGTATCTTACTGCTAGCAGGCCTGATATCATGTTTGCCATATGCTTATGTGCAAGATATCAAGCAAACCCCAAGATGTCACACCTAATCACTGTCAAAAGGATTCTTAGATATCTCAAAGGTGCTCCAAATCTAGGCCTTTGGTATCCAAGGAATTCAGACTTTAATCTATATGCTTATACAGATAGTGACTATGGTGGCTGTAACATGACTGCAAAGTCCACTTCTGGGGGGTGTCAGTTTCTTGGTGGAAGGGTAGTCTCTTGGCAATGCAAGAAGCAATCTTGTGTGTCTACATCAACTGCTGAAGCTGAATACATTGTTGCTGCCAGCAACTGTGCTCAAGTGCTTTGGATTCAAAATCAGATGCTAGACTATGGATTCAATTTCAAAGAGACTCCTATCCATATAGACAACAACAGTGCCATCTCTATAACAGAGAATCCTGTGTAGCACTCAAGGACCAAACACATCAACATCAGGTATCATCTGATTAGGGATAATTTTGAAAAGGGCTTGATAAAAGTAATCAAGGTTAACACAAATGAATAATATGCTGATCTATTCAAAAAGCTTTTGATGAGCAGAGATTTAAGTATCTTGTATCAGCCATTGGGATGATTAACCTTGAATAGGTGTTTCTAAATAACTTCATCAATCTTACTACCTAAAATTATGTGTCCTAGGTTTTCTGTTAGATCACTTCATAAGCCCAGTTCTCTTTGGAGGAAAACAAATTTTCAAAATGATATTTTTTAAAGTTATGAAAATTTACCTTCAGATGAAATAAAATTGCCCTCGAAAGAAATTTACAGCTTATCTGCCAATTATCTTTGGAAGAAATTCATGAAGCATCTTCCGAAGCTTAAGTTGAATATAAGCTCCTAAATACATTTTAGAATAAATCTCTTCCGAAAGCAATTAAGTCTCGGAAGACCTGTTTATCTCTTCCGAAGCCAAAACTTTCAAAACTCTTTGAAATATCTTCCGAAGCAAAATTTCCTTCGGAAGCTTTTTCTGAAAAAGCTTCCGAAACTAAAATAACCTTCGGAAGTTTTGCAACTTCCAAGAAAACCACCTTTTTGGCGCCTTTTTTTTGACGTTGGACCCACTTGCGAATTTCAAAGTTTATCTTTTGCTTTAACTTTGTTTCAAATCCTGAGTATATCTCCCCAAGCGGTCCTATCTTCATCTCTCTACTCTTATTTTTCCTTAACCTAAAATTAACCCCAAATTCATCTTCTTCTACCTTCCTTCTCTGCAAAGCCTCTGCAAATAGCAAATCTTGATGGCCGAAACGACCCAGATTTCACCATGCATCTACACAGGCAACACAACCAAGTTGCTCTGTTCAACTCTGAGAAGGATCCAAGCTTCTCAGATGTTTGTAGATATCTTTCTTCGTCTCATTATCTCCCCTCCCTTACGATTGATCCTCCCCTCTATGAGGATTAGTTGTTTGAGTTCTGGCGGACCTGTCAAGAGATCACTTTGGATGGGGAGAAGGCACTGTCTGCCACAGTACAAGGGAGGACACTGTTCATCACTCTAGCCATCATCAACACCCATCTTCAGCTGGATGATGAAGAAGGTGAAATGTCCTTCCCAAAAGCTGTTTTCAACCATTCCTTTGAGCAGATGGGATATGAAGGTGACTTCACAGTCAAGACCTTCAGGAAGGGGAAGGTCTCATACCAGTAGAAGTACCTCCTCCATGTTGTCATCTACAGCTTGTCTAACAAACATGGAGGATGCGACCAGATTCCAGAAGACCTCTCCTCACTGTCCATGGGATGGTTCAAGGGGTCAAATTCAGGTATTCTTAGTTTGTTTCACAAATTTACTTGCAAATTTAGATTCCCTAGAATATTACATGTGTTCCCCGGTATGTTCAACACATTCTCAACTATGAAATGGGACCACAGTTGAGGGGAACAGGTAATGTTCTTATACTTGCACATATGAGACCCAGCATTTTCAAAATATTGAAAAAGCCAACTGTTGGGTTCACAGGGGTAGAAACAGCCCTTGTCCTAAAAATGTTTGAGCTCATTGCTCATGGTGACATCCTAGCAGCACCAGCTAGTGATGAACCAACACCCTCTACCTCTCATCCACCATTAAGGCCTACCATTACCCTCACTTACCAAAGAAAATCCAAACGAACCCCTGCACCGGCTATTGAGGATATGCAGGCCCCCATATCATAACTCACACAGGAGGAAGTGGACACTAGAGCTCCCACTTCCCCTGAGGAGCAAACCACTCCCATTCTTGACACAATCAGTGCTGAGGTTCCTCATGCTTAGCCTGATGAGCTCACACCTCCTCAAATAGCCTTAAGCCATAACTCTGAGTCTCAACACTCTGGTGATCAACCTTCAGGGGAAAGCTACCATCCCCAGCCTCTTGATCTTAATCAACCCATGCCCAGCCTTGACTTTTACTCTGATAAAGATTTGGGTTTCAGTGAGTACCATGAATCTCTCCTCTCCACCCATACTCAAGGTGAGATGAGTACTCCTGCCTCACCCACTTCTAGCCCACATCAGACACCACAAACTGAGGTGGATCTCCTTCAGATTGTCCATGAGATCCATGTGGCAGAGGCTTTCACTGTTGGCAGTGATTACATCTCTAAGACCTCAACCACGACAACCCAGCCTCTTGAAATAGAGCAGGGGAAATCCAGCAGCCAAGAAACCTATGCTGGTGATGAGGGAGAAGACTCAGGTCCAATCCTCTCATCCCCCTATGATTCTTCATCTAAAGATGAGGGGAGTCTGCAACAAAAGGTGCACAAACTCTCAAACATGTGCACCTACTTTGTGTCCAAGATAGCTCACCTGGAATCTCAGGTGACTATCTTGTAGAAAAGGGTCAATGACCAGCAACTTGAGATCACCGATCTCAAGGGTAAGCTAGCTGAGAGACCAATGAGATCAACTCATCCAGGTCCACAAGAACCTGTGGATGTCATGGATCAATCTCTCAGCTCACCTATGCAAGAGGGTGATGCTACCAAAAAGGGAGAGAAAATCCTAACAATCACAGAACCTGGGAGTTCCTCTCAGAGTATGGACATAGAGGACTCACCATCCTCTCTTGCAGTTGTCCATACTCAGCAACCTCCTCTAGACAGTGATCTACATTTGTTAGTACAACAACTATTTGAGGAGGGAATACCAAGAGCAACATCTGCCCCTTTTGAGAACCTAATCTGGGGTTGGGGGTATGACAGTGAAAGGAAAGCTCTTGTACTCTCTAGAGCTCAGGGTCAACTATAAATTTTAAACATTTCAAACCTGAGTTTCTATGAGGGTATAAATCTGGTAGATCTGGCACTTGTCAACCCAAGCAACAACATACAAGCTGCCAGACTAGCCAGTAGAATTCAAGATTGGGTGCTGGAAGAATTCAAAAGGAGATCAGAACTATACAGACAGAGGCTAGTAGTTGAAGCCTTTGGTGAACTAGATGTTGAGGTGGACCCTAAGATTAGCTTCAAAGGGAAAGCCTTGACTGAAGGCCCAGAGGCTGAAACTGTGAACCTTAAGACAATATCTCCTCCAGCACCCCATACCCTCAGTGAGGCACCAGCTGGTGATGGTGCATCACAACCTCTCTTTGACCAGAGCTTGACTGCTAAATCCAGCAATAAAGGCCAAAGCTCTCCTCAGCCCGAGTCATCAAGATCAGTACTTGACAAAGGCAAAAGAAAACTAACTGCTGAGGAGATTGAAGAATAGAAAAGAGAGAGGAAGAGGAAGCTGAGGGGAGAGAGTTCAAGTGGTTCCCCAGGATTCATGCAAGCTGCAATTCTGACTGCCCGTGTTCCAAACACTCAAGATGATGAGTTAAGGGCAGCTAGACTTAATTATCTGGGGACCAGGAACTATAACATAGTTGAACTCATCTCGCTCCCCTTAGAGGAATTAAATGAACTGGCTGACACTGAGTTGTCAAAGGAGAGGAAGGAAGCTGAGGATGCAGCCTTGACCCTCAAGCATAAAGTGGAAATAAGAAGAAAAAGAATATACAAGAATATTCCTGTCATCTCCCCAGTTCAAGAAAGCCCTGAGTCAGAGGCTATGGCTGCTGATCAACCTCATGTAGTTAATGAAGAAGAAAAGACAAAGATGATCAACTACCTGAGAGCCACATGCCTCTACCAGGCACATGCACTTCTTCCCTTACCATATGATTACATACTGTTTGAATAGAACAAGCAACTAGAAGAGCAAGCCAAAAGAAATAGGCAAGCTGCTAGAAAAAGAGAATGGGAAGAAGCTACCAAGTCAAGAGCCATCATCAAGAAAAGTCAGAAAAAGTCTGCACATAGGCAGAAGATGATGAGCTTCTTGAAGATGTATGGGTTCTCCGGAAGTAGGCTTGGTCCCATGTCTCTGTCCACAATGGATGATCACATAAGGGTGATCAAGCAGAAGATTAAAAAAGGAGAGCTTGTGGATCTCCACTCACCATTAGAACAAGCTCAACCTGAAGTTGAGGTAAAGGTTGAACCTACAGAGACAACACAACCTGCACCTGAAGCTACACAACAGCCAACTTCATCTTCTGATCCACAGCAGGGTTCTCCTCCTTCTCCTTCTAAACCTGGAAGAGTGGAGATCCCAACTGAGAGGGAATCCACTTAAGAACCTGGTACTGAAGACCAACCCTCTCAGTTAAAATCATTTGGGAGGAAAAAGAGGATGGCCAAAAGAAGATCCTCTAAGAAGAAGAGAAGTAGAAAAGAAGAAAGGCATCCACCTCCCAAACTCAGGATGAGTTAGAACATCCTGAGAAAGTGCATGAAGAGGGCTATCAACCAACTCCTATCATAGTAGAGCTTCTCTCTGTTGGAAGACCAATTCTATCATGGACATTTGCTGAAGAATCTGATAGATGGTATGTCACTAGAGTTCAGGGAGAACAACATGTCTAATTCACTAGTGACATGCTTGAACTCCCTCTGCATGATCTTTATGACATGAGAAGGTACTTCATGGGTCTGAAGAATCCTGATCTGCTAATGAAGAAAGGAATTCTGAAGATTCTCATGTGGACTATCCTAGTCTGAAGACCTCTCTATTTTAGTAGCCTCAGCCTAGGGGGAGTTTGTAGGAACCTCTGAGGTTATGAGGCTGATGCACTCAAAGGATACAAAAACAACCAAGTCTTCCAACATGCACTAAGGAACAAAGAAGAACTAGCTTCAGAAGTTTTACACACTCAAGTAAAATGCTAAGTGTAAAATCTTTCGAAGCCAATGTTCAGAAGAAAATACTGAGGAATCTTTACACTAAGTGTCAAGTCTTCTGAAGCCAAAGACTCAACTCTTCTGAAGATTAAAGATGAAGTCTTCCGAAGCTCTCAAGAAAAAGTCTTCTAAAGCTGAATAAAGATAAGACTGATTACTTTAGAAGAGAGAGAAAAGACACTTTTTCTGTCAACTTTATCATAAAGTAACCTCCTGTCCGCTGCATGCTCTAGTGGTTCACCAACTATCATAAGTTGGTGAAACTTCCATGCTTTGTGATAAAGTAGATAAGGTCTTTGTCAGTAAGTTTCTGTATTTGTTTCTTTTTTGGCTTTTTGTAATAGGAAAGTTAGTGAGCTATGGCCTGTCATAGTCACTAGTAAAAAGACAATCTGCCTTTTGACTTTAGGCTGATCTTGTTGTCTAGATTAGTCACATTCAACTGTCTTTTTGCATATTGACAGTTGTAGGTTTAGTATAAAGAGTCAAAGGTTCTTGTATTTCAAACATCAATGCAAACACCTGTAATAGAACCTAAGAAGCAATATACTACTTCCTTGAGAATTATTTCTTGTGTTCTTCCTCTTACTTTACTTGTGTTGTGCATTGTATCATCTGTTTAAAGTTCTAAGTTCCCCATTTGAATTGTTAAGTGATCCTAAAGATCCTCCTAAGTGTGTTAACAAAGTGCAAAGTCCCTTTTTAACGGTCCTGCAAACATCCACAGCGGACAACTAAAAACTCCTTAAGTGTCCACAGTAGACATGTAAGTCCACAGCAGACGTCCTACATTTCTAAGTGTCCATAGAGGACACACAATGTCCACAGTGGATGACCATCATCCACAGCGGACACTTGTTCAGTACCTGCGATGCAACTTATGAAGTTTTCCAATCTCAAACATCATTCTAGCCTGAATTTAGCATAGATCTAACATGTTGCAAGCTTAAAGCATAACAAACATCATCATAACATCATAGAAATCACTTAAAACCAACATATATCAAACACAACCATACACCATGTAAAACTCATAGTTAATTAGGAAAAACAGCAGTTATAATGCATATCAGCCCCAAAACAAGTAGAAAACATGTAAAAGAGGGGATCTAGAACTCACCTTAACAGCTTACGAGTAAGACTTCTTCAAACCCGAGAGCAACATGGAGTTCTAACGCCTACAAGCAGATCTACCTCCTTCTTTCTCTAAAATTCGGTTTGCAGCTCCTCTCTCAATCTCAAGCAGCCGAGAACCAAGTCTTAAAAGGAAAGAGTGGCCTGCCATTCTTCTTTTAAATCCCATAATGGGCAAGTTTGCCACTTGCACAACTTTAACCACTTGACTTAGGATATTTCACCTTTCTTTCTTTTATTTACTCTTCTTTTCTTTTTCTTTTAGTAAATTTCTGGGTGTTACAAGTCCACCCCCCTTATAAAGGTTTCGTCCCCAAAACCTGTCAATCCTCGATCAGCTGTGGGTGATGCTGCCTCAACTCTTCCTTAGTTTCCCACGTAGACCTGGATCATTTCTTGTGCCTCCCCTGTATGCGCACCAATGGAATCCACTTTATTCCACAGCCTCTTCTCTTTTCTGTCGATAACGGCCACTGGCTGCACATGATTGAGCCGTTCATCTATCTCAATATCCCCCAATGGCATAATCATATCCTCGTCGGCTAAGCACTATCCCAATTGAGATACATGGGACGTCAGATAAATTCCACTTAACTCATCGTGTATCTTCAACTTGTAAGCCATCTCTCGAACTCGAGCAATGATTTGGACAGTCCCTATATACTTTGGGCTTAGCTTTCCTCGCTTCCTGAATTGGATGATCCCTTTCCAAGGTGCAACCTTCCACAAAACTCTATCGTCCAGCTTGAATTCGATCGGTCTATGTCTCTTGTCGACATACGATTTTTGTCTGTCCTTTGCTGCTTCCATAAAGGCATTGATTTTCTACAACTTTCCGGTCGTAGCCTCGACCACCTCAATGCTTTCCAGCTCCTTCTGCCCGAGTCACCCTAACATACGGGCGTTCTACACTCCCTATCGTATAGCATCTCGTAAGGAGGTATACCAATGCTGGCAGGATCTCTGTGTTTATATGAGAACTCGGCTCTCGGTAAGTGTTCGCCCCACCTTCCACCAAGGTCAATGACGTATGCTCGTAGCATATCCTCAGCGTTCGAAGTGTCCTTTCTGACTGACCATCCATCTGGGGATGATAAGCCATTCTGATATGTAGCTTCATCCCCATCGCATTCATGGAATCTCTTCTAAAACATAGATGTAAACCGAGTGTCACGGTTAGACACTATAGGCACCGGTACACCATAACGAGTCACAATCTCTTTGATGAACAGATCCACCAATCTCTAAGATGAATATGTCTCGCGGATCGGTAGAAAGTGAGCACTCTTTGTCAGGCGGTCAACTATCACCCATATAACCTTCTCACACTTACGGGTCGACTTAGTCAATGGTGAAGCTATCTTGGAGAAGTCTTGGATGAATCTTCTGTAGTAGCCAGCCAAACCCAAGAAACTACGGATCTTAGATGATGTCTTTGGAGTCTTCCATTGCATAACCACCTCCACCTTTGCCGAGTCCACCATAATCCCTCCGGAATTAACCACATGACCTAAAAATTGAACTTCCCGCAACCAGAATGCGCATTTGGAGAACTTAGCATACAGCTTCTCTCTTCTAAGCATCTCCAATACGTCGTGAATGTGACCGGTATGCTCTTCTTCACTCTTTGATTAAATTAGGATATCATCGATGAACACAATCACTAATTTAGCAAACATTGGCCGGCACCCCCAATTCATCAAATCAATAAAAGCAGCTGGCGCGTTGGTTAAACCGAAAGACATAACGAGAAACTCATAGTGTCGGTAACATGTACAAAATGCTGTTTTAGGAATACCTTGCTCCCTCACCTTCAACTGGTGGTAACCAAATCAGAGATCTATCCCCGAGAACCAACTGGCACCTTGAAGCTAATCAAACAGTTCATCAATCCTTTGAAACAGAAACCGATTCTTCACAGTCAGTTTATCCATCTCACGGTAGTCAATGCACACCCTCATGCTACCGTCCTTCTTCTTTGCAAACAAGACCGGAGCACCCCAGGGAGAGTGACTCGGTCGGATGAACCCATTATCCAGTAACTCTTACCACTGGACCATCAGTTCTTTTATCTCGGAGGGAGCTAGTCGATACACTGCCTTGGCAAGAGGTTGGGCACTAGGCATCAAATCAATCTAGAACTCGATCTCGCGGTCCGGTGGCACACCTAGTAGATCCTCCGGGAATACATCTAGGAAGTCATACATGACCGGTATGTCGGATAATCGTGGTACTGACGCATCCGCATCCTTCACATAGTCTAGTTAGGCACCACTTCCACGTCTCGTACACTTCTCAGCCATAACAATCCAAATTACTTTCCAGATTGAACTAACTCTATCGCCATAAATCGTCATCGAACTCCCATCCGACGCGGTCAATCGAATATCTTCTTGCGACACACGAAGTTTGCCTCACTGGCCGTTAGCCAGTCCATCCCTAGGACTACATAAATTTGTTTAAGGGCATCACGAACAATCTAGCAGAGAACCTATGGCCTTTCAACTCTATGCCACAGTCTTCTACCGTAACAGAAATCCCGATTGACTTACCAATAGCAGTTTCTACATCGAAAGGCTCACCAATCTTCCTACTCCTATTAGGCAACTTATCACAGAAGGCAGCAAAATAAAACACCTACTATCACCAGATTGAAAAGCACAGAGGCACAAGTTCGGTTTACTAGAAATGTACCTGACACCACGTCGGGGTCCACCGTAGCCTACTCCCGGGTCATAGTGAGTCACCTGACTTTGGCTTTCTATCCCTCCTTCTCCTTCTCGATCCCCTTCCTTTCCACAGAGCTCTCCACCCTTGGATTCTTGCAGTCCTTGCTCATATGCCCCCTCTCGCCACAGTTGTAGCACTTTACTCCTCTACAATCTCACGCCATGTGATCCTCCTTTCTATACTTGAAGCAGAGATTCGATCCCCACCTACACTCCTCCACATGACCTCCCACACTTACCACATAACTTCATCACACGACAATCTCTTGTCATATGGCCCTCCTTCCCACACTTCTTGCACACCTCGACCCATATCTTAGTTTCAGCCATTATGCGATCCTCTATCTTTGCCTTTTTTCCCTTGGGAGGAAACTGCCACTACCAACACGTTTTCTACTCTAGTTCTTCCCCCTCCTCTCATCTTCCCTTACAGCCCTAATGACCCCAGTCACCACAGATGGCAAAATCGTGTGCATGACTTGGTGTACTCCCTCGGCTACGGCCTCCTTCACTATGGTCATCAGGTTAACGCTCTCATCCCCACCTCCATGGTGATGAAACTCGGGCTCTTTAGGAGCCGCTTCAGCAGTCCTAGCCCCGTTCCTCATGATACGTGGTCCAACACCACGTCCACCACCACTTCCACCTCTAGAAGCCCCCGAATATCGACCACCAGCCATCCCCTAAACACTATAATATTCAAACACCAACGCGGTCATTCAAGGTAATAGCTTAGATTATGTCAAGTATAGTAAGTCCCTAATTATAGTGGCCAGTTGTGATTAGCCACTTACATTACTCTTCATCTCCCAAGCATTCCCTATCTAGACTACATCAGTATCCAAATCTACTAAGCACATAAATCAAATAGCACACACACGTAATACTGGTTAACTTTATGAAAAAAATTATCTGATGGCACGAAGATACTTGGCCTGGCATCCCTCCATTCGGTCCCATTCTCAGTTTAAGTTTAGGTTTTGAAAATAATTTACCCAATTCTCTTAAACTTTGGCTATGATACCAACTTTTAATGCCCCATTCCCAGGAACCCCACAGTTGGTCATTCATAGCACTTTTCATAATAAAACACATTTAGATTTATCAAAACAAGAAAACTTTGCAGCGGAATAAAGTAATAAAAACTATAGCATTCATTGACCATTACTTTTGTCAAGAAATACATTATTGTAGCCAGTTACAAAAAGGACATCTAGTTGCATTTCAAAACAAAAATAACTTTTCAGCGTGCCATCGATGCCAGTCTTTGTTTGCCAAGTAGGTTTAACTCCGTGCCACCCTCAGCAACCACATTACCTGCCAACTGATATGCATATAAAAAGTTAGCGTTGCTGAGTGAGTCTTAGTTCAATAATATATAAAATATACTTTTGTAAACTTCACCTGGTGATCATTCATCAATATACATAATTCAATCATTAAGGGATTCTTTATCTTTCTTTCTTTCAATATCTTTCACTTTCATTGCCTAGGTTTGCACAAAGCAAGAACCCATATTATTGGTTGGCAACAAATGCCGAACCCCTGTTGGTACACATTAATAAGCGGTAACTAACCCTCGACAGTTGATCCACACTGCTAGGCACGAAGCCTGCTCATGAATTTGGATCCCATTAGTTTATTGGTTAATCACAAGGATTAGACCCTAGATGTACCTTTCTTAGGCTTAAACAGCCGCACATCAGTTGAGCTAACGACAGCATGGTCGTGAACCTCTGTTGGAAAAGCTTGCAAGGCTTTTCACCTTTTGTTAGGGCCCTGGGGTAACATTTATTAAGTTTCACTGTCCTTCTTTTATTTCTTTGTGTCCACTTATTATGAATAATACTTTTATAATATTATTACCTTAAAATCACATATCATGAAACAGTAATAATTATTCATAGCGAGCAGCCCATAACAAGGTAAATAAAACATTAGAAACATAGGACAAGCATAAACACCCATCAAACATAAGTTCTTAACACTTGAACTCTATTCCAAAAATTACAGAAAAACTCCTAAGTGTTCACAGCGCATGAGTAACTTATACAGCGGATGGCTTAAAGTACTAAGTATCCACAGCGGACAACCTAAGTCTACAGCGGACAGCCAAGATCCACAGCGGATGTGTAAAACACTAAGTATTCATAGCAGATGAACATAGTCCAATGCGGATAGCCATAGTCCAATGCGGATGAATAACATCCACAGCGGATAACTAAAAGTGTACAGCGGATGAAATAATACGTAGCGGATAACCAACATCTACAACGGACGTACAAAGTTTCTAAGGGTTCACAGCGGACAGTGCCCACATCGGATAATCAACATCCACAGTGGAAAACTAAAAACTCCTCAAGTGTCCACAGCGGACATGTAAGTCCACAGCGGACGTCCTACATTTCTAAGTGTCCACAGCGGACGCACAATGTCCACAGCGGATGACCATCATCCACAGCGGACACTTGTTCAGTACCTGTGATGCAACTTATGAAGTTTTCCAATCTCAAACATCATTCTAGCCTGAACTTAGCATAGATCTAACATGTTGCAAGCTAAAAGCATAACAAACATCATCATAACATCGTAGAAATCACTTAAAACCAACATATATCATACACAACTGTACACCATGTAAAACTCATAGTTAATTAGGAAAAATAGCAGTTATAATGCATATCAGCCCCAAAACAAGTAGAAAACATGTAAAAGAGGGGATCTAGAACTCACCTTAACAGCTTACGAGTAAGACTTCTTCAAACCCGAGAGCAACCTGGAGTTCTAATGCCTACAAGCAGATCTTCCTCCTTCTTTCTCTAAAATTCGGTTTGCAGCTCCTCTCTCTCTCTCTCTCAAGAAGCCGAGAACCAAGTCTAAAAAGGAAAGAGTGGGCTGCCATTCCTCTTTTAAATCCCATAATGGGCAAGTTTGCCACTTGCACAACTTTAACCCCTTGACTTGGGATATTTCAACTGTCTTTCTTATATTTACTCTTCTTTTCTTTTTCTTTTAGTAAATTTTCGGGTGTTACATCATGAGAACTACAAGATGGATAAGCTGGCATAGGTTTACTTGAAGGAAATTATGTCTCGACATGGCGTGCCACTTTAGATCATCTCTGATCATGATGCATGATTTACTTCGTATTTCTGGCAGTCACTACAGAAGTCACAAGGCACTCGTTTGGATATGAACATGGCTTATCATCCATAGACCGATACAGAACGCACGATTCAAACCCTAGAAGACATGCTTAGGGCTTGCGTTATAGACTTTGGGAACTGTTTGGAAACTCATTTGCCCTTGGTTGAATTCTCCTACAACAGTTATCATATGGGCATTAAGGCTGCACCCTTTAAGTCATTTTATAGTAAAAAGTATAGATCACCTCTTTGTTGGATAGAGTTTGGTGATAGTCAGCTAACTGGTCCTAAGCTTGTTCATGAAACTATTGAGAAAATTGTTCAGATTCATAACCATGTGGCTGTAGCTTGGGATCGTCAGAAAAGTTATGTAGATCAAAGAAGAAAGACTTTGGAATTTCAAGTCGGTGACAAGGAATTATTGAAAGTTTCACCTTGGAAAGATGTGATATGCTTTGTGAAGCGTGGTAAACTAAACCCTAGATACGTTGGACCATTTGAGATTGTCAAAAGGATCGGTCCAGTAGCTTATTAGCTAGACTTACCTGAGAAACTCAATGTTGTTCATAACGTGTTCCATGATTCAAACCTGAAGAAGTGTCTAGCCAATGAACTGGAGATTGATGAAAAGCTTCGTTTCATTGAGGAACTAGTCGAGATTATGGATCGAGAAGTCAATACTTTAAAGCGTAGAAAAATTCCTATAGTGCGTGTTAGATGGAATTCAAAGTGTGGACCAGAATTTACCTAGGAACGCGAAGATCAGATGAAAAAGAAGTAGCTGCAACTGTTCAAAGATCAGGCATCCACTTCAAAAGGTATCATTCTTACGATATCTTTTTCTTAAATTTCGAGACGAAATTCCCTTCAACAAGGGGATGATGTCGCAACTCTCGCAAGACCTCATAACTTTTCTCTTGGGTTTGTTTCAAATTGCTCAAAAAAACCCTATTCTTTGTGCTTTTTAGATCGTTAAATCTGGTGTTCTTCGTAAACCTGATGTCCTAATTTTCGGGACAAAAATTACTTCAACAAGGGGATGATGTGACAACTCAAGTTTTCAGGTTAACATTGTTTCGTTATCCAATCTCTATCTAATAATTTACGATTAATAAATTTTATTTATTTAATAGTAATGGTTATTATTATAATTATTATAAATACTTAACCCCAATTTAACTAAAGTTAATTAAAGCCTTAAAATGTTAATTGCACAAAATTAAGGGACTAAAAGTGGCAACTTGCAACTTGAATTCATTGAAATGCCCAACCCCTTCCTCACCCTCGTAATCCCCCGTAACCATATTTCGATGCTGCCGTTTCCACCTTTAAACCACCTGCTACCGTCGACCTCCTTACCGTGCGCGAGCCTCCGGCAACCCTGTTCTCTGTTACGCACCTCCGGCGACCCTCCTCTAGGCAATTGTCATCCGTTCGGCAACCGTCGTCACTCTGGCAGCTCTGGACATCGTCGAAACCGTTCCGCACTTCGTTTGGTTTGATCTCTCATTCGCTACTTTCGTTATTTGGCTGCGGTTTCGCGTTCGGGGTGCTATGATCGGGTTGGCATGGTTTCGGCTTAGTGTTTATGTATTTGTGCTTGACCTTGTGGCGTTCCAGCATGTTGTTATGCGTGGGTGTGTTCTGCGATGTATCCTTGATTCATTGTAGTTTTGGGTGTATTGTGTGTATATATGCGTGGGTGTGAGGGTAATTCTGTTGCATCATGTATGTATGTATGCTTCGGCATGAGTTGAGTTGATGTGTGTTCACCCATATATGTGCTAGTGTATGTATGTATCCATGCGTATGCTCTGTTGTGTGTTTATATATATTATAGTGGGGTTTATGAAGAAGGTGCTGGTGAATGTGTGTATATATATATTATATTTTATTTTTGTATATTCATGGCATGTGTGTGCACATGATTACGTGTTGTGAATAAATCTTAGTGCATGTATATGTGTTGTGTGTTGATATTTATTGGAATGTGAATGTATGTGTAGATGTGAGATTTAGGAATTATATATATATATATATATATATATATATATATATATATATATATATATATATATACTTGAGTGATGTGGGTAGTATGCATATTATGTTATATATCTATAATAAATGGGTGCGGTGGACTAACATACATATTATATGTGTGTTAAATGTGATATATATATATATATATATATATATATATATATATATATATATATATATATATATATATATATATGAACTCATACACACCTTGAAAACCATATATATATATATATATATATATATATATATATATATATATATATATATATATATATATATATATATATATATATATATATCACATGGTTTTTATTTATAACACCTTGAAAACCATGCTATAAATAAAAACCAAGAAAACTAAGGATTACATATATGTAAGTACGTATTACAAAGTGTACAACTAAAAGTTACGTATATGTAGGTGTTATATATATGTAAGTATGTGTTATCAAGTGTACAACTAAGAGTTACGTATATGTAGCTCATACAAGTTACGTATATGTAAGTCATTTCGTTATCATCGACATTCCTTGGAGTTTATTAAAATATATATAATGATCTCGAAAAATAAGGTTAAAATATACTTATATATACTTTAAACGATTAAAAAGTTAAATCAATTATAAATTATGTGATTGGGTAGTGGTAGTTTTTACGATTTTCAATTATAAACATGGTTTTCATTTGATCCCTCCCCTATATATATATTATTGGAAGGACCTAGTCTTTATGGATTACAATATCAAATGAAAAGCAAAAACTCAATTCATGCCAGAAGTACAAAGATGCGAGAACTCCAAGATGGTTGATGAAAAACTTATCGCGCGAATACTTAAAGTTACCGCGCGAGAACATCAAGTTCTCGTGCGAGAACATTTGCATAGTGTATATAGACATTGTTCCATTGTATTTCAGTATGTGTGTTCATTTGTAAGAGCGTTCTGAGGGTGATAGAGCAGAGAGTTGTGTGATAGGCCACCCGAGGGGAGCTTACCTCAGGTGGAACGAGCTTAAACGATGTATACTCCTTTGGTATTGTAATCATTTGATTAATAATATTCAATTGAGTTTGTTTAATATTTGTTGATATCACACAAGCACACATCCATCATAATTTGATTATCAAGTGCAACAATGTGTGAAATCGATCGTAATGAGGACTTTATAATTACCGTATGTGGGTTACGTATGTATTAATATGTATTATGGCGTGTAGTTTGGGTACATATCATGGGTAATAGTTTCATGTAATGTTATTAGTGTAGATTTATTATATATATAATTTAAATGTTTAAATGATACATTTATACATTATAACTGGATTTTATGCATTAAAGGTGATTTGATATATGCTTGTGCTTGCTTGGGAATGGGGGAAGTGTTTATGGGTTGCACCGTAACCGACTCGTGAATCACGAAACCGTACGATTCTATTGCTAATACTTAACATTAATTAAATATTAATCGTGCATTCAGGTTATTTGGAAACCTAATCACCTATGTTTGTATTTACCTGTTGTTGTGCATTAAGGTGAGTTTACGGTCCCACTTTACTTATATTTTTTTTAGGGAAAAGAAACATGTTTATTTTAAATATTCATTCATTTGATCAGTATTAATGTATTATCACATGTTTACTAGTGTTGTACCAATTCAAGTCCTCACTTCGAACCATTAATTTATGTATTTTAGCGAGGTAATTCTGAGTAGATCTACTGGGTTTGACAAAACCCACTCGGGCTAGTCGCGCTAGCACGACTACACGTCAAACAAGTTTTAATTGACCTAATTTGTGTTGTTGTGGTCTGGTAGCCACAGTCGAGGCATTCATTTACATTGTCAGCTTCGGTTGTGAACTTCATACACTATGTAACTTGTTATGTAGACTAGCTATCTACTGATATTACTTTGTTTACTGGATCTGCTTTCGATTATATTACTGTTTATCAAAACCTGTGAACTCACCAACCCTGTGTTGGCACTTTAGCATGTTTCTTTCAGGATTCTTAAGGTTTGCACGGCTAGGAGCATCTCATAATTGCATTCACCATTGATTGGTTTAGATGATTAAAGAACGTTTTTGCAAATTAAATTTATTGAGTTGCGCGTGTTTTGAGCCATTTGAAGTATGATTGAATTACGTTTCCGGAAGTATTTTCATGATTTCGTTGTTAACTATATATTTTGAGAATTTCTATTATTAACGAACAACTATGTTTTGTAATTTTTGTGTCGTTTGGTGTAACTAACGGCTGAGATCCTGGAACGTCACACGCTTAACGGTAATACCTCATTGTGGAAATTTGAGGGTGTGACAGTTTGGATCATCAGAAATAGCTTATGTTCAGTTATATACAAATCATGAAGCAGAATATCAGAGACCTCACTTCCCGTGTTCCGTTCTCATTTTCACAACAACGAACCATGGAAGGTTGAGAGTCTAGTGGACGGCAATCTGCTGATACCGAAGTTGTTGATGATCACACTACTACTACAGAGCATGTTGTTGATCCTTTTACGACTAAAAGGACAACAAACACTTCTGAGGTTGATCAAGAGCGATCTACTAAAGTTCCTACTTCGGCTATTAAGGATCAACCTGTAGTATTCATTGGAGAGGCGTTTGTGGAGCCTAAGCATGACATTCCTATTCCTAACCCAGTTCATGATGATGATGACTTGGAGATGGTAGATTTCAGTTGTGACGAAGAAGATAACATTAATGATGAAGATGATGATTGTGATGATGGTGATGATGATGAAAAGAATGGAAAGGATGATAAGAAATATGATGATGATGATCAGGGTTATGATATTGGCTCTACAGTTGGTGCTTCTGGATTATCGAGTTCTGCCAATGTCTCCAGACCTAGTCCCAATGATACAGTTGAGTACACTTATTTAGATCCAGCTACAGAAGAAACGTATGATTTAGAGTTTTATACATTTCATCAATAACTGCTTGCTGAGGAATATGACGAGGATTTTGGAACGTTTGATGATTTAGAGGAGGTTGTAAATTACACAGACGTGTTTGGAAATAGTCTTAAAGACTTATTTTTCAGATATTTTGATTGAAGTAGGCAAGATAGTAGGTGAGACTAGTTCGAAAGAGATGACTGACAAGCCAGCAGATCTAACTGTTCAAAGTGTTGCACGTCAAGTTGGAAATATTACTGTTGATGCTCCTCCTCTGCCAGCTTATGTACAAACTTTGGGCATACGATGCTAAAAAGAAGATGTAAGTGATTAAGAGAAAGGCTGGTGCTATAGAGTATTATCAGGACGAGCACGATTTCCATACACTCAGAGCTTTGGATTTATATGCTATAGGTCGTGTTTCATTCATCAATCCAAGCAATTATAGAAAGGGGAACTACATTAGAGATATGATATGGAGACAGAGTAAGACCGACTTCAAGGACTTCAAAACTACCAAATCCGAAGTCATTAAAGATGAAACACGTTTAGACCCAAACACCAACAAGCCAATGAAGATACGAGTGTTTAAGCATCCTAGATATGCTAGGAAGATCCCTATATACGATCCAGTGCATGTTAACAGCTTGTCAAAGCTTATGCGCTGGAGTTGTGAGAAGGAGACGGGTCATGCATTGATCCATTGTATAGATTAAGATTACCGTATCATCAACCCTGTGGATCTGCTCAAATTTGAAAGGGACGATATGCTAAGGTTGCAGGCTTGCCTGATTGCAACTGATGAATTAGTTCATTTTATAGCAGCACGGTTCGGTTGGTTGATTACTAAGACCCTGGACAACAATATGTACGCTTATGGGGGCAGTTACAAGCTTACAGGTGTGGACTTCTAAAGCATAGATTCACTAAGCCTAGGGGAGATTGTAGGGATTGGACCTAGAGGTTTGGGAAATCAAATCATGATAATGAAAATCTAGTCGCGCGAGAACCTAGAGTTGCCGCACGAGAAGAACATTTCATGCGAGAACTATGTGAAAAATTCATAGTTTAGTATAAATAGTAGTTAGATGATGTAATTCAGAGAGCTTTTGTCATTTTACTGATTTCGCTTGTAGTTGTAAACATTCAAATCAGAGAGAAATATACATCAAAGTTATTTACATTCTTGTTCATCTAGTTCTCCTTCAATCTTAATACAGTGATGATTATATTTCATGTTCTTATCACAAGATCGATATGAATAGTAAAGTATTTATCATTACAGGCTATGTCTATTTTTAAAAGAATCCAAAATACTCAATAAGGATTTAAGACTAGTATGATCTCATAGCATGTGAAAATGATTCATGTCCAAACATAAAACCATTCATTTACTAGTTAGATGAAGTGTCATCTTTCTAATGTTTATCATACATCAAGCAAGCAAAAAAATTCGACTTTGATAATTTCCATCAAGCAAAATGAAATTTTTGACATCTTATAAAGGTTTTTATAAATATGCAAAAATTTAGGAGGAGTAAAAATGAATATGAAAATATCCAAGGTAGCAGAATATGTCAACCATCATACATGTTAAAATTTGAAATATTAAAATTTTGAGGATTTTAAAATTTTAAACTACTTCATATTTTAAACAAGAAAAATCAACCAAGTCATGCAAGCACATAAAAATAATAGGTTGACACATATACATGCATATTATTGTTTGTGAGTGATAATCAACATCCATAGATTAATCATGTTCAAATTATAAAAATTTTAACAAATAATTTTTGAAAAATATTTCACAAATTTTGTCAAGTATGGACAATGCATGAACAAACACATATGCGTTGCAAATACTAGCAAAACAGTAATAAGTGTTCATAGCGTATGTATAAAGTTACATAGCTAATCAGCATGATTTTCAAAACAAATAAAAATTCTAATTTTTGTCAATTGTAGTCACAGTGAACACACAAACATGCATCCGCTGTTGACATAGTCAATTAGTAAAGATGTAATATACACCGAATGTATATAGCAGACAAACAAATTCACATCCGCTATTCATCAATCAACGCAACCACAAAGTGTTCACATTGCATGTTCACAGCGAAAATATCCATTGTGAATACAGTTTCATTCCATAACGCATGACAAAGTCAGTCATCCGTTGTAGAAACAGTTCAAGTGTATACAACGTATGAACACAGGTAAGCATACGTTGTTCACAAATAGACAAGTGTTCACAGCACATGACATTCAGTCATCTGGTATGAATATTCATCAAAAAATCAAAGTGTTCTCAGTGCATGAACAAAAATTCATCCGCTGTGAACAATCAATGCAAACACAAAGTATACACAGCGCATGAATAAATATTCATCCACTCTAGATATAGTGTAAGTATGCATATTGCATGACAAATTGTCATCCACTGTGATAATTTAATATCCACCAAGTGTCCACAATGTATGTACTAAGAAGCATCCAATGTGAACAAAGTTTCAAAAAGCATCAAGGGTCCACGGCGTTCACTTAAAATGTATAGCGGACACACTCTAGCCACAGCACACATGATACTTAAAGCATATGAATTAAATTTAATTTAACTCAACCCTATTTGTACAGTGGACACACATTTCTTCCAATGTATATATAGTTCAACACATGTCAATTTTTCATTAATCACGAGTGTGCGAGCCAAATCAGAATTTTTAAACGTTGCTACATTACAAACTGCCTTTGATCATCAAACTCATATCTTTTTGATTTCACAAGTGTTATTCGAACAAATAGATATAAGAACATGTTTTGAATCATCAAACACACATCATATCAATTTTTAAACTAGTTTTAATCCTAGGATTATTAAACCCTAGGTTATATAATGAACCAAATCCAAAAATGAAATTAAAAAGTGTTATTTGGGAAATCAAAAATTGAATACATGTTTAACAGTCATAGTCGCATGTATTAGAACTGTTTATTTGAGTAAATTTTATTATGTGTTCATCGGGTATATGAACAATCAAACTATTCATGTCAAATGCATAGAAAATCAACTGTTTGATCTTTGAAATTCTATTAAATATGATATAACTTATCAAAAAATTTCAAACATAATTTAAAAACATTGTATGACAGTTAGTTTAAGTTAAAAATTGAACAACATTCAATATGAACATTGAATCTGCATTAAATGTACTTGCTTGACTAAAAAGTCAACTATTAAAAGATGAAAATCTTATATGAGATACAAACATGTATCATTTTGAAACAAATTAATGTTTTGTCATCAAACAAACATGAATACAATAATTTCTAAACAAGCAACTCAACATCAATGAGATTTGCACATGCAAATTGAGTTTGTACACAATTTCACCAAAGTCAAACATTTCAAAATGGTCAAAATCAACAAACAAACAGTCTTGGCATTGTAATATGCTAATCAACAATGTTTTATTAGTTTAGATCAACCAAAATAACTCATGAACACTAAATCAAGTTTCCTTTAAATCAAAAACCATTCATATTAACAATTTCAAAGTCTAACACGCACTAAGTTAGAGAAATACAGAGATATGATACAAGCAATCAGGCAAACTAGACTTATTCATGCAATGACTGCCAGACGAAATATCTTTGAAGAAAAAATATTTTAGTTTTTGACTAATGCTAATCCAGAACAAGATCAAGATCAGCAAGTTGTTGTTTCATCTGTCTGTGACCAGCAGATCATAATTACTGAAGATGTGATCAGGAGGATTCTATAGTTGGGTGATGAGGACTATGTATTGCATGTGTTCAGATAGATTGGTTACACTCGCACAATAGTTCAAAGTAGATCAAAAAGTCTTATATGTGTGCATAGTTCAAGTTTCTAAGGCACACATATCAAAAGATCATGACAAATAGGAAGCCTGGATGAGATGCCACTTCATTGAGAAGTTCATCTATAATTTCAAGCATCATAGTAAGGTGGTCATTCAATTTAGCCCAAATCCTAAATGGAATGATCTATAACTTAACTGAAGTAAGGGACAAGTTTTAGATGTATCCAAGGTTTCTTCAAATGAACATTAATGATCTGCTGCCAAACATACCAAGAGAAGGAACTATGTTTGAACCAGTTCACTTTAAAGAGAATGTGTTTAATAGAATAAAATCAAGTTTGTATCATGTTGCTGAAGGGCTTGATCCACCTCAAATGATCAATCATGACCTTCCAGTTCCTTATATGTTTATAAGGATACCTAGTCAAGGAGAGCCACATATGTTATTTTAGAATGTAATTCATGAAGCCCCCATCATTCAACAAGCACCCTTTATTCAACAAGAAGCAATCATTCTAGAATAAGTAGAAATCATCCATGAACAAGAACCAGTGCACGAAAAAGCTCAAGAACAAAAGTCTTTTCATTTTAAGCAGAACATTTAATCTCCACCACACAGCCCAGTCTTATCTGATCAACTAAAATTGTCATCCTTGATAAGAGATATTTATGCTTTAATGGCTGAAAGTACATAACATCAAGAGGAAGTTGGCACATCCTCTAGGCATGAACCAAAAGAGCAATCAATGCAAGAATAGCAGAATATTCAATATGAACAAACTGAATTAGAATATCAAATACATGAAATACCTATTAAAAGAAATTAAGCATTCAAAAGTGTTTTTATTCACTAAGTTTAATAAATTGATTGAAAAATCCAGCAGAAGGGCAAAGAAGTTGAAAGACAAGCTTAAAGTAAAAGATAAGGAGAATAAAAAACTTGAATCTTATCAAAAGGCCCACATATTGATTGTTTAATTCCTTAAGTAATAGTTAGATCAAACAATGAATGAAGTAAATGTAAAAACAAAAGTAAACCATGCAAGGCTTGATGTAGCCTATTTGACATATCAATCAAAAGCAAAAGATAATGAGATAGATACCCTAAAGAAAATCAATGTCAAACAATCCGAGGAGATAAACAGATTAAACAAAGAGTTAGAGGAGGTTGATAATCAAAGATTGTATATAGAAGAACATTCAAAAGATCATCAATATGAGTTGATAGAACAGTTCACTGATCACTCTCTGTCACCACATGCTGAAACTAGCACTCATGAAGAGCAAACAGAGCAATCAATTATCATCCCAGAAGAGATACATACAATGGATCAGTTGTTTAGTGATGCAAATCCATTTGAGAACATTCATTATTCACCCATTATAAGAAAACACTTCTATTCTGAAGATTCTCAACAACAATAAGAGTCGACCATCATTGGTGTTATTCCATTGACTAAACAACAAAAGGAGCTCATTAGAAAGTTTATTGAGTCCTTAAAAGATCAATTAGAAAAATCAAAACAACTTGAATCATCATTATCACAACAGACTCTAAAGACTTATGAAAGGAAGAGGAAAAGGCTACACCTTGCTTCATTAGCTAAAGGGAAGGAAAAGATAATTGAACAAGAAGAACCAGAATCTCCTCCTATGAAGTTATTAAAGGTTGAAGCAGAGCCTATGGATGAGGATGAATTCAAGAAACGATAAGTTTGTTGGATCATATGAGGCTGATGCAACCAAAACAACACTTAGAACAATTTTTGGTACAAGTTGAAGAAGTCTTCCGAAGACAAAACTACTCTTCCGCAGCTATGTCAAAGATCTTCCGAAGCATTATGTCTGAAGAGCTTCTAGAGGAAAACTAAGTTTTCTGAGACTAAGTAGTTTTCCTTCCAAAGTATATGAAGAACTTCCGAAGGATAGAACAAAGTCTTCTAAGACCAAGCAGTTCTCCTTCCGAAGCATTCACACTTAGTAGATTCAAGACGAAGTCTTCCAAGGAATAAAGTCATAAAGACCTGTAGAAGACTCAGAAGAAGTTGTTTCTTCTGAAGTATAAATGACCTCAGAAGAACTTATTCTTTCGAAGCCATTTAGCTTCGGAAGAATCAACTATGAACCAGTGGACATAAGTATGGTCTGTCTGACAGACTCTGATACATTGCATGGTACTTTTCCTAAACCATGTAGTTGATCATACTTTGATCCACTATTCACCTTTTCATCTTAGTATAGTTGTCATCTTTAGTTGGTGACAAAAGGTAAGTCATGGACCTATCATGACTACCTTATCTAGGATATTATTTTATCTTAGATATTTTACTTCTAAGCAATGTAGTATTTATCTAGTTGTAGATTCCAGCTGCTTTTCCAAGTATAACCGGCTATAGATAGTAGTATATATAGTTTCTCATTGTAACTTAAGTAAAAAAGAGGGCTTAGAAAGAGTCTTGTAATACTGAGTTGAGAAGTAATATATAAAAGTATCTTGAAAACCATTCTCTTGTTCATTAACTCTGTATATTATTATCTTTGAGATTCTGCGTTTCATCAATCAAGTGAGACTTAGTGAGTTTTGTATTGAGAGTTAAAACCAATCTGGCAATTGGTATCAGAGCATTCAGGCTGTTGATTATGAGATCTAACCATCCCAAATCACCCTTGCTTCTTCACACTCACTCACTTCACTTTAATGGCTCTTAACCAGAAATTTCCTGAGTCTGAAATAGGAACCATGACCAAGGCTCCTATCATCACTCCTGATGATTTTGGAACTTGGTGCAAACGTATTGAAGGGTTCATCAAGTATCAAGATAGCTGCATGTGGAGATCTATCACTCATGGTCCTTACCTTCCTAAGGTAGAATCCCCAGCTGGTAATGGTGCCATGATAGAAAAGGCCGTTAAAGACTACTCTGATGAAGACTTCAAGAAAATAGATATTGACTGCAAAGCAATGACTGTTTTGCTTACTCCATACCAAACTCCATAATGGTTGGCTTTCGACAATGCGAGTCAGCCAAAGAACTCTTTGATGCTTTGAAGCAGATGAACTCTAGTTTCGCTGAATCTAAGGAGTCCAAGAAGGATGTACTGAAGTAGAAGTTTGAAAACTTCACATATATTGTTGGTGAGACCTTGAGCCAACAGTACTTCAGGTACATGAACTTGATCACCTCTCTTCAGTCTATGGGAGTGGATTTTGAGAAGAGAGACATTTTAAGGAAATTCATGAGTGCACTTCCTCATGAATGGACTTTTTATTATGTCTCTATCAAGAGAACTAAGAATCTTAACACTCTTACCATGACTGAATTGTATGGAATCCTTGATGGATATCTTATGGAGATGGAGACTCAGAAGAGCCACAAGATGAACAGACCCTCAAATCCTGCTGTCAGCAATGCTCTACATGTTGCTCAATGATCAAGAACTCCCCAACCACAGTTGTACCTGAACTATCCCCAACAGCCATCATCTTCCTCCAGGCCATACATTACTTTCCCTGAGGCACCAGGTCTCAACAGGCTCAACACACTCCTTTTCAGTTTAGTTGTGCCTTTATCTCAGGAAGTAAACCCTCTGGAGATTTTCAATTCTGGTTTGATGATCTAGAGTGCTTTAGCCCAGATGACATTGACTACATGGACATTTTCCAACAGATGGCTCTCCTCACCTATAGAGCAAAGAATTTCTTCAAAAGAACTCAAAGCAGTTCCCTCAGAACCCAACCAATAGCAAATTTGGATTTGATAAAAGCAAAACCAAATGTTACAACTGTAACTAGCTTGGTCACTTTGCTAGGGAATGCAAAGCTCTAAGATCTAATCCTGGAGCAACTCAAGCCTTCCAACATCCTACTACCTTAAGGGTAGTGCCAAAACCTACTGAGCAGCAAACTACGATTGTTGCTCAAGGGGTTGACTGGAGCTTTATGGTGCAAGATGTCACTCCTGCTCAAGCTCTCATGGCTGGAACTAAAGACAGCAACGTATATGAAAACCTCTGTACTATATCTTGTATTACTAAGGTTAAACTTTATCAGGACTACAACATGGAAATTAAATCCGATACTGAGTCCTTAAACATCCTAAAATTTTATTTCAAGAGAGCTGATGAAATCAACTTAAACACATGTTGAGCATGAACATATTAGAACAATATTCAACATGAACAGGTTGATTCCCCCAAGGACCTTTTCAAAATCTCTCAATAATCAACAAACAAGAACCATGGTGCGGAAACCCATGATTCAAGTGTATGAAATCAGTGTGTGTGTGTGTGTGTGTGTTTAAATGCTCGAAAATAATAATAACTGATTGTTTGATTGATTGTTCAAAAGCTTACAAAGGATTAGGGTAGAATGCTATTTATAGCCTGTACATATAGCTATATACAATTACAAAACTACCCTTATGTAAATGAAAATTACATAAAAAGTAATCCTAAGTCTACAAGCTATCCGCTGTGATGATTGGTCGTCCGCTGTGGATGTTTGGTCATCCGCTGTGGAAGAAGATTGTTTATCCGCTGTGTAGTGTTGACTGTTGTCAGCTATGGAATGTTCATCCGCTGTAGATGAACATCCGCTGTGAAATGTTCATCCGCTGTACACACTTAGACTTAAATCTTCATCCGTTGCATGTGGACCTTCATCTGCTGTGAACTGCTTCTCATCCGCTGTGGATACTTGTCAAACATTTCTTTTATATACAATTCTGAAAAAGAAATTTAAACAAATATTAGTGTTTGTTATGAATGATAATGATGCTAATGTGTTAGTAAATGATTGTTTGAATGTTAGAACACATTATGTTTGTTTTTATTTGATTATGGCAAGCATTATCCTTTAAAGCATTAATCCATTAATGCACTTGTTGAGTCAAACGATACTCCCCCTAAGGATGATTTTGCGATCTATTTAATGATTGCTTGTTAATGTTTTGATTGTTAGAAAAAAATTGTTTGTGTTGGTGCTTGTTAATGATTTGTTTGTTAGGAAAATGTGTGTGTGAGTTTGATATGAAAGATTGTACGATATTGAAATGGTTTGTTTGTTCATAGCGGATGAACATTTGTTCATGCGCTGTGGACCCTTGAATGATTTTTGATTGTTCATTGCGGATGAACATTTGTTCATACGCTGTGGACACTTTGAAAATTTGTTTGATTGTACATAGCGGATGAACATTTGTTCATGCGCTGTGGACACTTGAAAATGATGTGTTTGATAGTACACAGTGGATAAACATTTGTTCATGTGCTGTGGACACTTGGATGTGATGTGTGAATGTTTACAGCGTATGATTACCTGTGTACATACGCTGTATACACTTGTACTGTTTCTACAACGGATGACTTATGTTAGTCATGCGCTATGGAATTGCACTGTATTCACAGCGGATGTCTTGTCAACATCATGCACTGTGAACACTTGTATGTTCACAAGCGCATAGTGGATGTTTGTTTGTTTTGTCCGCTATATACACTTGGTGTATTTTGCATGTTATGATGGTTACTCTAGCTACAACAGATATATGTTTGTGTGTCCGCTGCGACAACAATTTTCAAAAAATTTTGATTTTTGTTTGTTTTGAACTAGTGTCTTTAGAATCATATGTTTGATAAAAATTTCTTTCGAAAGAACATTTGTTTGATGAAACTTGTTTAAATCAAAATGTTTGTTTAAATCTTTGATTTAAAATGTATGTAAAATGCTAAAATTTTAACATCATCAATATATGGATGTTAAGATATTACTCACAAGTAATATTTTGCAATATTGTACATATGTATGTGTGTTGGCTTGACTTGGCTTTGTTTAACACTCAAAATTTAGAAAATTTCTAATTTTAAAATGTATAAATATGCACAATTCTGCTGCCTTTGATATTTCCATGTTTAATTTCTCCCCCTAAATTTTTGTATAGTCATAAAATCTTTTATAAAAATGACAAAAATTTATATGTGTGTGAGTGGAAATTATTAAAGTCCAAATTTATAGCTTGTTTGTTAAACACTTAGTAAGATCATATTGAATCTTACTAACAAATGGATGTGTTGCTTGGTTGAACCATGAATCAGTGTCACATACCATGAGATCATACTAGTCTAAAATTCTCACTGAGTGGTTTGAATGCTTTTGAGAATAGACATGGACTAATACAATGTTGATTGTAGATATTTGTGTGACATCCGGTAATTTTCCATTACCAAACTCTGTTAGTTCCGTTAAGTCTTGCATACACGTGTAGGAAGCACACACTAGTTATCGTTGAACATTGGTGACTTAATAATAATTAATAATGTGAAACAAATAATTACAATGTTGATTATTAGTTGTGATTATGTGATTTAAAAGTTTATTGTAAATTTTATCGCATAACATGGCAACGTGTTATATTTATTTCGTGTGTTGTGTGACAAATGAAAATTACACATGATTATTATTTGTGACTAATAATAATTGTGTTTAGTAGTTAAAAACACCTTTTAAAAGATTTTAAAAGACTAATTTTATAAAATACAAACTACAAGGTGTAAAAAGGTAATTATGCAAAATTAGATTAAATAAAACAAATCCCCAAACCCTAAAAACACCCCTACGGCCACGACATCCATCCCAAACCCCCTCACCATCGTGAATTCAATAAGAACAAGCAAATCCCATTCGGTTTTGGTTGATTGCAAGTGTTAGAACACATTAGAAGTCTCAAAGCTTGTTCCTTTCCTCGAATTAAAGGTTAATTTCGTGTTCTTTCATGTATTGTTCACTTTGGCCTAAAGTTTCATTCAAAAATTTCAATTGGAGGTCTATTGATGGTTGGTTGTTGATGTTAATATGTTAGTTGGATTGTATATATGCTAGTTAACGTCGATTGTGCAAGAAAGTTAGGATTTTGATGGATTGTTCATTGGTTACAAAGAATAGTAACTTTATTTTGCATGAAATGGTGATTTGATCAAGAATTTGTGTTATGGATGTGTTTATAATGATAATTAGATACTAGATTGTTGATATGAACATTGGGAAATCGAGAATGCACGTTGTAGTTCTTACCTTGCTAAAAATAGTAACTTTTGATGTTGAATGTTGATGAAACATGCTAATTAGATGTTGTTGATCATGTCTAGATATTGTTATGGACTTAATTTGGTATGCAAATGGTAAATTCATGAATGAAGTGTGAGTTTGATGAATTTGGGATGTACTTTCCCAAAAGGGAAACTTTATTCGTGCAAATCCTTGAATTGGATGAGTTGAGCGTGTTTGGGACATTAGGACCATGCTAGTGTGTTCATGGATGGTTTCTAAGGTGACTAAATGTGTTGTTTAGGTTGTATGAATGTTGATTTGGTTTGTTACCTGTTTTGGCCTATTTGTGGAAAAATCATGGTATGAGTCATATAGGTAAGCTAGGACTTTTGTTGATTGATGGTTGATTACGAATGAACATTTTGGATGATATGAGCTATGGAAATTGGTATGTTAATGATCATTATTCACACGTGCGAATCTGAGGCCCCTACTTAGTAGGATTGGCAGGGTTTAGGGTGTGAAGTCGTGAGTGGCTTCACATGGCATGTGATGCGTGATTTGATCCTTGTATGGTGTATTATTTGTGTTATAGATGTTATGAGCATGATAATAGTTTGAGATTCGCATGACTTGTATGATATCTGGCTGTATGATGATCCAATTAGTACATGTGGTTAATGAAGTGTTATATGTAATCAGTTAGTATGTTAATCATGTGTGATAGGCTGTTATGCTTGTTTGAATAGAATTTCACCTATAATGTCACCAACAGGTCAAACGGGTCAACTGGGTCAAATGTGTCTTATCTTCTAAAACTTTGAGTTCTTTGGTTTGTACAGCACTTAGGGTTTTAATATGATTCTGTGTACACGTACTTATGTACTCTTGTGTTCTAGGTAACCTTTGAAGGGTTGTCTTTGCACCTATCACCAGTTCTCCTTAGTCATTATCTTTACACACCAGGTGAGTTCATGCCCCTCTATTTTTATAAACCTTCTTCTTGGGGGAGGTAGCATACTTGTACTCAAACACTATTTTATTATTATAAGTTGTGTATGTTTTAACATAGTGCTTAATACTGTAAAAGTCCTCACACTTTCGGATCGTTAATAATGGTAACTAGTGAGAAATCTTGGGTAGTACTACTGGGTCTGACGAGCCCCACCTGTGCGACTCGAGGTTAAACGGGTGCAATATTGTCCTAAACACAAATATCGTCACGACCTGGTAAGTCGTGACGGGAGGCAACAAACGCAACACAGTCAGCTTTGATCGTGAAATTACTATGGTTATTACTTGTGAATATAGACTAGCTATCTATTTCAATGCACTTCTTATGTTATGCAAATGTTATTGTTTATGATAAACGCAAACTCTCAAACTCACCAACCATTGGGTTGACATTTTAGTATGCTATTCTCAGGTCGTTAACTCTGCTTGCCATTAGGAGCATCACACGGGTCCAACGTGCATTCTAAGACTCCATTTTAAAGACATATTTGTTGGTTTTATTTATGTGCGTTTAAATATTTTGGGTTGGCGCATGTTTTGCCAAATAATCATTTTTATATTTTGGGTTTGTCTTATTTACAAAACGCTTCCGCATGGTTTTTAAAGTTTAAACTTTAGTCGGTTTTATTTTAAATGTGGCATATAGTGTCGTTCTGAGTAACTATTGACTGTGATCCTGGTTTGTTCACATGCCTCGCGGTAAAACTCCGCACGTGGATTTTGAGGGTGTGACAGATTGGTATCAGAGCCATTGGTTATAGGGAACTAGGTTGCATACACACACTAGACTATTACCGCACAGTTGTTAGTTACTTATCGCTTACTCTCCTTACAGTATACTCATTGGCATACGCAACACATACTTCGTAGCATGGCATCGTCGTCCAGAAATTTAGGCAAGAGACATGCACGATCTGAGTCACCTCCTACTTCTCCCGTACCTGATAGGGGATTTAACTGGCCCGACATCCTTATCCTCCTGGAGAGATAGACTGGGATCAGCCTTTCATACCGCCTGAGCTCGACCCTCCACGGAAATGGGATTTCTACCCCACCTACATAAACCGTATGGCTTATAGAGAGCGTGTACCACCAGTAGCTCCGACCCGACCTAGGAATAGGTCATCAACAACCTCTGCATTGCCTACTCTTCCTACCTTGAGCATCCCTCTCGAGCAGGCGTTTGCAGCTTTGGTAGCCACTCTAGACACAGAGCGACAGCGTATCCGAGGACTCACTGATGAGAACTCAGCCTTACGATCTGAGATGCGTCAGTTGCGCTACCAGGTAGAGACGTTTCAGGAGCGACTCTTGATGGCCATTGGTGGACATCATACCCTGGCAAGCAACGTTGTAGCACTTAGTGGGCGTATGGACGCATAGGATCACCATAACATAGTGATTGATGATAGGTTTGCTGATCTAGAGGCACAGCTAGCAGCACTTCAGGTTGTTGAAGCCCCTGCACCTTTGGTGGACCCTGATGAGGAGGACCCAGAAGAGGAACCCGAGGAAGCCCCCGAAGAAGAACCAGCAGAGATGGATGAGGACAGTGATGGATCTGACGTACTGGCTGATTCTACTTTTATATGACTTAGACTATGTAGTGTTTCTTTTCTTTGAAACCTATGTGGGAAGGGTTGTTTCCCACCCAACTGACAAACTTAAATTTTGACATTGATGGAATATTTTATGAATCAATTGCAATTTATTTATCTTTGGTTATTATTTCTGTTATAAATGTTGTGGTTGTGGTGAATGCATTATTTCTTATTGTTTACTGTACTTTGATGAGATTAATGTATTGGATGTTACTCATTATTGTAATTGTGAATTGTAAAGTGAAATATGGACGCACGTGGAAGAGGACGTGGGCGTGGTCGTGGACGTGGCGCCGAAGGCCGTGGTGCCGGAGCCATAAACATGACGCCTGCGGAATTGGCGGCATTAATTAACAAACATGTTCAGGCGGCAGTGGCTGCTGCCCAACCGGGACAACCAGCTGGTAAATGATAACAAGAGGTTAAACTAATTATCCTAGTTAATTGTCTAGGATATCTGACTAATGTTTGGGATTGTCAAAACAGAACCACCACCATGTACCTACAAGTCCTTCATGGACTGTAAACCCCATACCTACAGCGGGACGGAAGGGGCTGTATGGCTTGTAAGGTGGTTTGAGAAGACAGAGTCTGTCTTTGCAAAATACAACTGCCCGCCTGCTGACCAGGTGAAGTATGCCACCGGGACATTGGAAGGTGCAGCACTTTCCTGGTGGGATGCCCAGGTGCAAATGCTGGGTCAAGCCATGGCCAATGAACTACCTTGGGATGAGTTTAAGGGGATTATGACCGAAGAATACTACCCCCGAAATGAAGTGCAGAAACTGGAGATTGAGTTCTGGCAACTAAAAATGCAAGGCTCAGAAATTGAAGCCTACACAACCCGTACTCATGAGTTGGCCACGCTCTGCCTTGGAATGGTCAATGAAATACACAAGAGAGTCGAGCACTACATATGTGGACTGGTGCCCGAAATTCAGAGTATGGTAACTGCTTCCAATCCCACTACCATACAGCAAGCTATCCGAACAGCCCATAGGCTGACTGATCAAGCAGTCGAGCAAGGTCGATTACCTAAGCGGGGCGCGGTGGCAAGCGTGCCCGACCATAAACGCAAGTGGGATGGTTCAAGCAACAAGGGATCGTCATCCAGCAACCAACCACAACAATAGCAGCAACAGGTACAACAGCAGCAACAACCTCCCCAGCAACAAAGGAGGTTTGATAACAACCGAAATTTCAATCAGTCATCCTCAGCATCGCAGGGACAAGGAGGCTATGTGGGGAAAAGTCCCAAGTTCAATCGATGCAACTACCATCACATCGGCAGGTGTGACAACTTTCGATGCCAACGTTGTGGTAAAGTTGGGCATGCGGCCAAAGACTGCCGGGGTGAACTGATAAGGAAGCCTCAACAATCATAAGAAACTCCGAAAGGTTGTTTTGAGTGCGGAAAAGAAAGCCATTACAAACATAATTGTCCCCAGCTTAAGAGGAATGGTAATGGCAACAACAACAATGGGAACAACAGCAACAATAACAATGGCAACAACAATAACAACAACAATGGTAATGGCAACAACAATGGTGGAAACAATAATGGAGCCAAAGGAAGAGCCTTCGTCGTTGGCTCAGGTGAGGCTCTAAATGATCCTACAACAGTAACTGGTAAATTTTCGGTTAATTGTCATTTTGCTACCGTATTATTCGATACCGGAGCCGATAGAATTTTTGTGTCCACTAGGTTCTGTAGTCTTTTAAGTGATATGCCCTCAGCCTTAGAATCTAAATACACCGTAGAGTTAGCTGACGATACACAGATTCACGTAACGCATATTCTTAGAGACTGCAAGATAGAGCTTGCTGGTCATACATTCACCATAGATCTCATGCCTGTTACGTTAGGAAGCTTTGATGTGGGAGTAGGCATGGATTGGCTTTCCGATAAACAAGCGCAAGTCATATGCCACGAGAAGATCATACGTATTCCTATTGGTGAAGAAGTCCTTACGGTCAGAGGTGATAGGAGTGGTGCGGTGATAGGCATCATCTCATTCATGAAGGCACAGAAGTTGTTACGAAAGGGTCGACTGGCCATATTGGCACTCGTCACAGATAAACAGACCGAGGAAAAGAAGATAGAGGATATCCCCGTAGTTTGCGAGTTTCCCGAGGTGTTTCCGGAAGACCTGCCTGGATTACCGCCTCATTGTCAAATTGAATTCCAAATTGAGTTGACTCCAGGTGCCGCTCCAATTACGAGAGCACCGTACCGGTTAGCTTCGAACGAACTGCAGGAATTATCCGCCCAACTACAAGTGTTGATGGATAAAGGGTTTATCCGACCGAGTTCGTCGCCCTGGGGAGCGCCAGTTCTATTTGTGAAGAAGAAGGATGGTACATTTCGAATGTGCATTGACTATAGGGAACTGAACAAGGTTACTATCAAGAATAGATATCCCTTACCTCGTATCGATGATTTGTTTGATCAATTGCAAGGATCAAGCTATTACTCTAAGATTGATTTGAGGTTTGGGTATTATCAGATGAGAGTTCGAGAAGAGGACATCTCGAAGACTGCTTTCCATACATGATATGGTCACTATGAATTCTTGGTCATACCATTTGGGTTGACGAATGCACCAGTAGTATTCATGGACCTTATGAATCGCGTGTGCAAACCCTATCTTGATCAGTTTGTTATCGTCTTTATCGATGACATATTGATCTACTCAAGGACTGAGGAAGAACATGGAGAGCACTTACATTTAATCTTGGAATTACTTAGAAAGGAACAACTGTACGCAAAGTTTTCTAAGTGTGATTTCTGGATACGTGAGGTGCAATTCTTGGGTCATATTGTCAACGAGAAGGGAATACATGTTGATCCTGCAAAGATTGAAGCGATAAAGAATTGGTCTGTTCCTAAGACACCGAGTGAGATATGACAATTCCTTGGATTAGCAGGATATTATCGATGATTCATTGAAGGATTCTCTAAGATTGCACAACCTCTCACAGCCTTGACTCACAAGGGAACGACGTGCAAATGGGGCGAGAGTCAGGAATCTGCTTTCCAGTTGCTGAAACAGAAACTGTGTAGCGCACCAATATTAGCGTTACCGGATGGTAGTGATGACTTCGTAGTCTACTACGATGTGTCTATTCAAGGACTTGGATGCGTCTTGATGCAGCGGGATAAGGTGATAACTTACGCCTCTAGACAGTTGAAGATTCATGAGAAGAACTATACCACCCATGACTTGGAACTGGGTGCGGTAGTTTTTGCCTTAAAGATCTGGAGATACTACTTGTACAGTACCAAATGCACTATTTACACTGATCACAAGAGTCTTCAGCACATCTTTGAGCAAAAGAATTGAACATGAGGCAAAGGCGCTAGGTAGAATTACTGAATGACTATGACTGTGCTATTAAGTACCACCCGGGAAAGCAAATGTAGTTGTTGATGCACTGAGTTGGAAAGAAACTGCTAAGCCTCAACGTGTGTGAGCTTTGCAGCTTACCATTAGCACACAGCTACCGGATCAAATCCGAGAGGCTCGGACAGAAGCTTTGAAAGCATAAAATATTGGGTCTGAATCCTTAAGGGGAATGGAAAAACAATTGGAAGGAAAAGCAGATGGAATTCGTTACTTCATGGATAGACTTTGGGTACCTCTACATGAAAATCTGAGAGACTTGGTCATGAGTGAGGCACACAAGTCTAAGTACTCTATACATCCTGGATCTGACAAGATGTATCATGATTTGAAGGCGCACTATTGGTGGCCTAACATGAAGGCGGATGTAGCTACTTATATGAGAAAGTGTTTGACCTGCTCGAAGGTTAAAGTGGAGTATCAGAAACCATCTGGTCTACTACAACAACCCGAGATCCCTATGTGGAAGTGGGATCAGATATCAATGGATTTTATTACTAAGTTACCTCGTAATTCTACTGGTTGTGACACAATATGGGTTATCGTGGATAGATTAACAAAGTCTGCTCATTTCCTAGCGATAAAGGAAATAGACAAGATGGAGAAATTAACTCGACTCTATTTGAAGGAGATCGTTTCGAGGCATGGAGTACCGATCTCAATTATTTCTGACCGCGATTCTCGTTTCACATCACACTTCTGGCAGTTGTTGCAGAAAGCTTTAGGTACGCGATTGGATATGGGTACTGCTTATCATCCACAGACTGATAGTCAAAGCGAGCGTTCTATACAGACTTTGGAGGACATGCTACGGGCTTGTGTGATTGACTTCGGGAATAACTGGGAAGTTCACCTACCATTGGTGGAATTTTCTTACAACAACAGTTATCACACTAGCATAAAGGCGGCACCTTTCGAAGCATTGTATAGGAGAAAATGTATATCACCAATTTGTTGGACTGAAATTCATGACAGTCAGCTAACGGGTCCTGAGTTAGTACACGAGACCACTGAAAAGATTATGCAAATAAGGAACTGTATGGCTGCAGCGCGCGACAGAAAAGTTATGCTGACAAGCGACAAAAACCTCTAGAATTTCAGGTTGGTGATAAAGTCTTATTGAAAGTCTCACCATGGAAAGGCGTGATTTGGTTTGGTAAGCGAGGAAAGCTAAATCCGAGATATGTTGGACCATTTGAGATCTTGGAAAGAATAGGTCCAGTAGCTTATCGATTAGCCCTACCTGACTCGCTAAGTGGAATCCATGATGTATTCCATATTTCAAATCTGAAGAAGTGCCTAACGAATGAAACTATGGTCGTACCTCTGGAAGAAGTTCAAGTAGACTAACAATTACGCTTCATTGAGGAACCGGTCGAAGTGATGGATCGTGAGGTCAAGACACTTAATCAAAGCAAGATACCCATTATCAAAGTTCGATGGAACTCAAGACGTGGACCAGAATTCACGTGGGAATGTGAGGACCAAATGAAGCTTAAGTATCCTCAGCTATTCGAAAAGACGATGCCAGCCGACGAAGGTATTGATTTAAATTTCGGGACGAAATTTCTTTCAACATGGGGATGATGTGACAACCCATCCAAAACTCACTCGATTTCGATTTCCTTGTGCCAATGCAGTAGACCAGTGATGGAACACTCACCATGTAACGCAATTTTTGGGACGAAAATTCTTTCAACATGGGGATAATGTGACATCCGGTAATTTTCCGTTACCAAACTCCGTTAGTTTCGTTAAGTCTTGCATACACGTGTCGGGAGCACACACTAGTTGTCGTTGAACGTTGGTGACTTAATAATAATTAATAATGTGAAACAAATAATTACTATGTTGATTATTAGTTGTGATTATATGATTTAAATGTTTATTGTAAATTTTATCGCGTAACATGGCAACGTGTTATATTTATTTCGTGTGTTGTGTGACAAACGAAAATTACACATGATTATTATTTGTGACTAATAATAATTGTGTTTAGTAGTTAAAAACCTTTTAAAAGATTTTAAAAGACTAATTTTATAAAATACAAACTACAAGGTGTAAAAAGGTAATTATGCAAAATTGGATTAAATAAAACAAATCCCCAAACCCTAAAAACCCCCCTACGGCCGCGACATCCATCCCAAACCCCCTCACCATCGCGAATTCAACAAGAACAAGAAAATCCCATTCGGTTTTGGTCGATTGCAAGTGTTAGAACACATTAGAAGTCTCAAAGCTTGTTCCTTTCCTTGAATTAAGGTTAATTTCGTGTTCTTTCATGTATTTTTCACTTTGGCCGAAAGTTTCATTCGAAAATTTCAATTGGAGGTCGATTGATGGTTGTTTGTTGATGTTAATATGTTAGTTGGATTGTATATATGCTAGTTAACGTCCAATTGTGCAAGAAAGTTAGGACTTTGATGGATTGTTCATTGGTTACTAAGAATAGTAACTTTATTTTGCTTGAAATGGTGATTTGATCATGAATTGGTGTTATGGATGTGTTTATAATGATAATTAGATACTAGATTGTTGATATGAACATTGGGAAATCGAGAATGCACGTTGTAGTTCTTACCTTGCTAAAAATAGTAACTTTTGATGTTGAATGTTGATGAAACATGCCAATTAGATGTTGTTGATCATGTCTAGATATTGTTATGGACTTAATTTGGTATGCAAATGGTAAATTCATGAATGTAGTGCGAGTTTGATGAATTTGGGATGTACTTTCCCAAAAGGGAAACTTTATTCGTGCAAATCCTTGAATTGGATGATTTGAGCATGTTTGGGACATTAGGACCATGCTAGTGTGTTCATGGATGGTTTCTAAGGTGATTAAATGTGTTGTTTAGGTTGTATGAGTGTTGATTTGGTTTGTTACCTGTTTTGGCCTGTTTGTGAAAAAATCATGTTATGAGTCATATAGGTAAGCTAGGACTTTTGTTGATTGATAGTTGATTACGAATGAACATTTTGGATGATATGAGCTATGGAAATTGGTATGTTAATAATCATCATACACACGTGCGAATCTGAGGCCCCTACTTAGTAGGATTGGCAGGGTTTAGGGTGTGAAGTCGTGAGTGGCTTCACATGGCATGTGATGCGTGATTTGATCCTTGTATGGTGTCTTATTTTGTTATAGATGTTATGAGCATGATAATAGTTGGAGATTCGCATGACTTGTATGATATCTGGCTGTATGATGATCTAATTAGTACATGTGGTTAATGAAGTGTTATATGTAATCAGTTTGTATGTTAATCATGTGTGATAGGCTGTTATGCTTTTTTGAATGGAATTTCACCTATAATGTCACCAACGGGTCAAACGGGTCAACTGGGTTAAATGTGTCTTGTCTTCTAAAACTTTGAGTTCTTTGGATTGTAAAGCACTTAGGGTTTCAATATGATTCTGTGTACACGTACTTATGTACTCTTATGTTCTAGGTAACCTTTGAAGGGTTGTCTTTGCACCTATCACCAGTTCTCTTTAGTCATTATCTTTACACACCAGGTGAGTTCATGCCCCTCTATTTTTATAAACCTTCTTCTTGGGAGAGGTAGCATACTTGTACTCAAACACTATTTTATTATTATAAGTTATGTATGTTTTAACATAGTGCTTAATACTATGAAAGTCCTCACACTTTCGGATCGTTAATAATGGTAACTAGCGGGAAATCTTAGGTAGTACTACTGGGTCTGACGAGCCCCACCTGTGCGACTCAAGGTCAAACGGGTGCAATATTGTCCTAAACACAAATATCGTCATGACCTGGTAAGTCGTGACGGGAGGCAACAAACGCAACACAGTCAGCTTCGATCGCGAAATCACTATGGTTATTACTTGTGAATATAGACTAGCTATCAATTTCAATGCACTCCTTATGTTATGCAAATGTTATTGTTTATGATAAACGCAAACTCTTGAACTCACCAACCATTGTGTTGACATTTTAGTATGCTATTCTCAGGTCGTTAACTCTGCTTGCCATTAGGAGCACCACACGGGTCCAGCATGCATTCTAAGACTCCATTTTAAAGACATATTTGTTGGTTTTATTTATGTGTGTTTAAATATTTTGGGTTGGCGCATGTTTTGCCAAATATGCATTTTTATATTTTGGGTTTGTCTTATGTACAAAACGCTTCCGCATGGTTTATAGTTTGAACTTTGGTCGGTTTTATGTTAAATGTGGCATATAGTGTCGTTCTGAGTGGATTTTGAGGGTGTGACAATTTGATCCATTTAAAATCATGCATGGTATTAATGATTGATTGAAACAGAGAATGATTATCATATTTTGAGTTGATTGATATGAGTTGTATGTTCCCCATATCTGATTGTATGTTTGGTACAACCCTCCTCAAGATATGCTAGAAAGCACTTTCAATACTTAAGACCTAGCTACTTAGGAGTATAAATGCTCAATGTGATCCATGTTGTTTTATCCTTATTGGGATTCTTTTTCACTTCACTTTGAAAGGTGATCCTCTTTGGGATTCTTTTGATTCATTCACAAGGAATGTAGACTTAAAGACTTTATTGATTGTTCATCCATAATGGATGTTTTCCTCATTGGGAATCATTTTGGATCATGATTTATGAAATTCAGGTTTATGCTTAGCACAACAAAGAATGCCTTGGTGTACTCCAGGTCTAGGAAAATCATAACAAATGAGACACTTGTATGATTAAGCAATTTATAAACTGTTTTACTTGGTGTATTGTAGTTACTTTATAAGCAACTTATATTGGATAGATTAATACTCACCATAAACCAAGATGTGTTGTTTGACCACACAATCATAAGAATTTAGTTCTTCACTGTTGTATATGATGTTAGGTGTCCCATGTTGAGCCTATCCACATATCAAACAAAGTACAGTCAGTCTTTATTAGTGGAAAATAACTAAAGTGAAGAATATGCTAGTGTACTATCATTTCTCAAGAATGGTATGTGTGATTCAATATATTTAAAAAATGATTTGTTTGTTTGATATCTTTATTTTGAAAGATACATGTTTGATGTTAAACTTGGACATTGACAAAATCAAGCTTTTTTGATTTTAATGTTTTGAAAAACATTACTTGTTTGATTCAAAGCTGATCATACCAAGTGACTGAACCAAAAATTCAAATCTTGTTGAGTCAAATGGTTTAGTAAATAGGTCAGCCAATTAATTGTCTGTATAGACTTTGATCAACTTGATCAGACCCTTTTCTGAGCAATCTCTCAGAAGGTGATATCTGATCCCTATGTGTTTTGTTTTTTAATGTTAAACAGGATTGTCAGTGATAAACATGGCAGCAGAATTATCAATGTGTATGGGTGTTTGAAGAAAACTAAAGCCATAGTCAAGCATTTGGTTTTAAATCCAAAGCACTTGAGAACAGCATGTAGAAGCAGCTATGTATTCTGCTTCAGCTATTGACACAGAGACATATGTTTGTTTCTTGTACTGCCAAGAGATCAATCTTGATCCAAGAAATTGACAACCTCCGGTAGTGGATTATCTGTTTTGATTGCATCCACCAAAATCACTATCTGTGTATGCAGATAAAGAGAAATCTCCATCATTTGGATACCACAAACCAACTGCTGATTTGCCTTTTAGATATCTAAAGATTCTCTTTACTGCATTGATGCGTGATTCTTTTAGATATGCTTGGTATCTTGCACACATGCAAACTGCATACATGATGTCTGGTTTGCTTGCTGTTAGATACATCAAGGAACCTATCATGGATCTATAGAGTTTCTGGTCCACTGATTTTCCTTCTGGATCGGGTCCAAACTTTAATCTAGTTGAAAATGGTGTTTTGCTGGATGTGCAGTCAGACATGTTGTATTTCTTCAATATCTGATTCATATATTTGCTTTGATTAATGAAATTTCCTTCAATAGGTTATTGAACTTGAAGACCAAGGAAGAATGTAAGTTCTCCCATTGAGCTCATCTGGAATTTTGATTGCATAAGAGTTTCAAACTCTTTGCAAAATGTGTGTTATCCAAAGATTATGTCATCCACGTAGACTTGCACTACTAACAAGTCTTGTTCATTTATTTTTAAGAACAATGTTCGGTCGATTTTCCCACGGGTGTATCCATTCTGTAGTAGAAACTTTGATAACGTTTCATACCACTTCCTGGGTGCTTAATGAAGACCATACAGAGCTTTATCTAACTTGAAGACTCTGTGAGGGAATTCTGGATCTTCAAACCCTGGTGGTTGAGCAACATATACCTTTTCATCTATCTTGCCATAGAGGAATGCAGATTTGACATCCATTTGGTAGACAGTGAACTCTTGGATGAGGCATAAGCAAGGAATACTCGAATGGCTTCCAGTCTTGCTACAGGAGCAAAGACATCATCATAGTCAATGCCTTCCTCTTGAGTATAACCCTGGGCTATTAGCCTTGCTTTGTATCTTATGACAATCCCTTTGTCATCTGCTTTTCGGAAGAGCCACCTTGTGCCAATTGCATATTGACCTTCACGTAGATCAACCAACTTCCATACTTCTTGCTTCTTAAATTGTTATAGTTCCTCTTGTATGGCTTCTATTCAACTGTTGTCTTTGAGTGCTTCAGTGATGTTTTTGGGTACAGTTAGGGATAAGAAGCAGGAGTACAGACACATGTTTGCTATATCAGATTGACTTCGAGTTAATCTGTTATTGAGGTCACCTATGATATTTTCTATGGGATGGTCACTGTGAACTCTTGTTGTTGTAATCTAATCAACAAGAATTTTTGGATCAAGATTGGTGATTGTTTGAGAAGGAGATGATGGTTGAGAAAGAGTATCAGGAATTGTTTGTTTATCTGGCTGAGGGATCTCATTGAATGTTTAAGGTGAATCATGAAAGAAATCTAAGATTTCATCTTCATGATGTATGTCTAGTATTGAGTGGTAATCATCATCTTCTTCAGCATTGGTTGGTTGATGTGGTTTTGTTTGGCTGTGTGGTTGTGGTAGGGTGGTCATAGGAGATTAAGATGATGGCGTGTTTGATGATGTTCCTTTTGATGTGTTTGTTTGTTCTGGAGGAGTTGAAACTATTGTACTTGAAGGAGTGTTGTTAGTTCTTCTTGGAGGATCAGCAGTCAACGGAACATCAATGGTTGTTGGTGGAACTATTGGATACTTATGGTTATCCTTGGTATCTGAAACATCAAAATAAGATGTGTCAAATGATTTAGTTAAAGCATTAATATCAAAGAACCAGCTTGATCCAATGCCTTCTTAGTAAAAGAATGTTCATTAAAAACAACATTTGTTGTTTCTTCCACTATATTTAGCCTTGCATTGTATACTCTATAAGCTTTTGAGCTTCAAGAGTATCCAACTGCTTTTGGAGCAAATTTTGATAATTGTTCTCTGGTCTTTAATATTGATACAGAACATCCAAATGCCTTAAGAAATCCTATGAATGGTTTTCTTTTAAACATTAATTCATAAGGCGTTTTGGAATGTTCTTTGATGATTAATGTTCTGTTTTGTATGTAGCAAGCTGTGTTGATTGATTCAGCCCAAAAGGATATGGGCAATAGAGAGTCAGCTAGCATGGATCTGGCTGTTTCTATCAATGTTTTGTTTCTCTGTTCAGCTACTCCATTTTGCTGAGGAGTTCTTGCTACACTGAATTGATGACTAATTCCTTTTTCTGCACAAAAAGAAAAAATGTTGTCATTCTTAAATTCAGTACCATTATCACTTCTTAAATATTTAACTTTAAGATCTAATTGATTCTCAATCTTAGTGATAAAAGATTTTATTATGTCTGCTGTTTCTGACTTGTGTAGTAGAAAGAAAACCCATGTGAATCTGGTATAGTCATCTACTATAACAAGAAAGTAATGCTTCTTTCCTATGCTTAGGATGTTTGTTGGGCCAAATAGGTCCATGTGAAGCAATTTGAGTGGTGTGTTATTAGAGTTTACCAATTTTGACTTATGGGACACTCTATGTTGTTTGCCTTTCAGACATGCTATGCAGTGGTCTGTACAGAAGAATTCTTTTTGTGGTAAACCTATGACTAGATCACCTTTTACAAGTTGGTTCATTCTGTTAAAGTTAGAGTGTTCTAATCATCTGTTCCACAATTTGGAAACATCTTCTGATGCTTTTGATAATAAACAAGTTTCAGGGGTTGATGCTGAAACAATATTCATATCAATAATGTATGTATTGTTATGACGTGGAGTTTTCAAAAGGATACAGTCTTTTGGAATTTGAAACCCCGTCTTGAGGATGTAGCAGTTGTTGGAGTCAAATAAGGTGGCATATCCTTTGTCGCATATTTGGGATACGCTTAGAAGATTAAACTGAAGATTGGAGTAGTAGCTGACATTCTCAAAGCTGATCAACCCATTAGTTACTGTTCCTTCGCCAGTTATCTTCCCACCTATCTTGTCTCCTCCAAAGGCTACATTACCTCCATATTTGCTCTTAAAATCCTGAAGGAGGGAACAGTTGCAAGTCATATGTCGGGAGCATCCACTGTCAACATACCAAATGTTGTTAGGCCTTTATTGATGTCCCTACAAAAGAAAAGAAATTAGTTAGTTGGTGCAACCCAAGCCATGATGGTCTTGGGTTTTCCGTCTTTCCCTACGACACAAATTTCTTCTAGAATGGCATTGTCTGCTAGTTTAGGAATTCTAGGTACACTAGTTTTTCTTTGATTGTTTTTAGCTCTATCAGGAGAAGTACTTTGAGCCCTTCTCCTTTGAGAGTTAATGTCTGGTGACTGTCTGTTTTGAGACTTATGTCTCCTTGTTGGTTGTTTAAAGTTGTCATAAAATGTTTTATCACTGTTTAAAACAACTTTTTGGTGAGGAGTTTGTCTTGGAAGTCCTCCTTTGTTCTTAATTTGAACACTTGTTTGTTTCTCAGTTGATTTCTCAACTTGAGCCTGTTTGTTTTGCTTTTTATTTTTTTTAATTGAAAAAGCAATTTGCTGTGCTGTGGTTATTTCTTTCACAAATTGAATAATAGTTGTGAAAATGGCATGTTTCAGTACTGTGATTATTCATGTTACAGTACTTATAGTATTTACCATACTTGCATTTTTTCAGTGGAGTGTGTGTATTGATCACACCACTCACAATATGGTAACTCTGATTTTGTTTGTTTGTTAGTAACTTTTGTCTTCAAATTTGATTTTGAGGGAATTTCAAAAGTTACTGTTTGTTGTTTTGGCTGAATTTTGGCTTTGCCTTTCCCTTTATTTACCTGTTTGGGAGAGATAGTGGAAGTAATACTTTTCCTTCCACCAGACAGATATCAAAACCTTAATCTGTTTTGTTTGTTTGTTTGATGTATCAGCCACACTTGAAACCTTTTGAGTTTCAGTAATTGGCTGAGTTGGCTTATCATCCAATAAATCATCTTTATCATCATCTGTTGTTTGTTCATCAAATTCATTATTCTCTCCTTGATAAAAGTCAGTTGATTTGATTTGTGGTGATACTAAACTTTTAACAAATTCTATGAAAGGTGATTTTAATGTTAATGGTGATTTTGATGATGATGATGATTGTTTGGAATCATCAGTCTTTTCATGAGTGTTAGGAGATTCATCCTATTTGTTGGTCATTGAGTCAGGTAAAGGAATATAATTATCATTGTAAGGTGGGCTGACGTTGTTATATCCTAAACCTGACGAGGTCTTTGAATACCCTTTGTTGAGCAAGAAGTTCTTTGAACTTCTTGTTGCTTACCTGAAACTTCTAAAGTTTTACTTCAGTTTCAGCATGCAATGCTTTCGATTCAGTAAATGATGCAGAGTGGTGCTCAACTTGAGCTGCTAGTGTTAATTTCTCAGACATTAGTTTATCTAACTCATTTTGTAATGGAAGTATTTTGGTTGCATATTGTTTATGTTCTGATTTTAAACTTTCATTACAATGTTTGTTTCTATAACTTTCTTCAAAAGTTTGTCTGCATGCTCTCTATATCTATTGACCTCATCAATACATGCCTGTGTGCAGAGGTGCTCCTTTACCTCTTTAGGGATGTCTGATATTTTATCTTCAATATCTGCTATAAGGGCATGATCTGGAGATGGAATTTCAGCCTCATACAGGCTCCAGTCACATTCAACATCTTGTTTGATTATCATTGTAGATGATTTTGAATGTTGATTTGGACTGTACTGTGTGATTTGTGGTGGGGTTGGTCCATCTGGAATGCTGATTGGAGGTGGCACCTGTCTATTAGAATGATAACCACTGGATGTTTGTGTCTGATGTGTGTTTTTGTCAACTCTTGGTTGTTGACAATCTCGTGAAAAGTGTCCATAGAGTTGACAATTATAGCACCTCACTTTTGTCTTATCAAAACCAATCCTTGTTTTCTTGTCCATATTCAATCCCCGATTTCTTTGCAGAAACCTTTTAGATCTGTATGCAATCATAGCCATAGACCATTGAAGATCCATTTCTTCTACCATATTTGGTGGAAGTTCATCCAAATCTTGCTGAATGATTTGTGATAGTGTTAGACTTGCACCTAAAAATGCTTCAAAGCTTATAGAAAAGGCTGCATAAGCTGCCTTTTGCTCTTCACTTTGCAAGATAATAGTGAGAGCATCCATTGGCTTTCAAGTCTATATGTGTTATGTGTCTGAGTCGGTGGTTGTTTGTTTGAGTTGGAGATGTATGGATGCCTTTTGCTTTGAGGTGTTTCTTCATGTAAAGCATGCACACCAGTCTTTTTCAGACTTCTGTTTGTTGTTGGATGATTCAGGTGCTGAGAAGAATGATGTATCACTAGAATTTAAAAATTCTTCATCTTCTTCTTCTCTAGTTCTTGTTAGAAAAGCACTATCTGTATGTTGTTGTTCTTTGAATTTGTAAGCCTCTACATGAATGATGTGATTGTTATTTTTGGATTTTTGATCCATCTCTAGAGCTTCAACTTTGGCTAGTAGTGAGTCAAGGGATAAGGCTTCCAAATCCAGTGTTGCTTTCATCAATGACACTGACTGAGTCCAGCTTTCAGGCAGTGTGTGCAACATCTTTTTGTTAATTTCAACAGCTTCATATTTCAGTCCATACACAATCATTTCATTTACTAACTGGACATATCTGTGTAGCTGTTGTGGGATAGATTCTCCCTGAATGTGACGGAAAGTTTCATATTAGGTCCTCAATTTTTCTTTCTTGATTTCCCGTATTTCTTCACTTCCTTCACACATTGTGTGAGGTACTTTCCACAATTCATGAGCTGTTTTGAAATTTTCAACTCGAGTTAAAATTTCAAAAGGCAATGTCATGGCTAGTATACTGTATGCCTTCATGTCTGTTTTGACCCTCTTGAGGTCATCACCAGCTACGTTTTTCAAGCTAACTGGCTTCTGTATGTTGTAATCAGGTCCAAGAGTTAAAGGAATGAAAGGAACCTCGGTTATAGAAGTTCATAAATTAGGGTCTTGAAAAATTATCCAGTTCCTGAACATGATCTTCCATTGTTTGAAGTCTGACTTGTTCTTTATTCTGGGTGGTTTTAGACCACTGTTTGGTCCTGAAATTTCATCAGCCATGATTGTTTAATTTTAACCTAACGTTTTAAGTTAAATTTGTTTGATGATTTTAGCTTGATGAAAAACTTGTTTAATCCTAAGGTCTTTAGGATTTGTTTGTTGTTGATAAACCTTTTTAATTAGATTTACCGAATAAAAGAAAATTAGTTAATTAAAATTAATTAATGTTCAATGTTAGGTCACTTTCAAATCTCGATGAAAAGAAAGGAATATTATGTCAAGGGAATCTCAACTTTTTAATGATGTCAGTTAAATAAAGTCAAAACCCTAAAAACACATAAATGGTTTTTAACAGTTATCTTTTTGGATCAAAAGGTAATTTTTTTAAAAAAAATTTCAAAAGAAGATTATATTTCTTCTTTGATTTTCCTAATGAACCAACACAATTACTGTAGATTATGAAGGTTATGAATGATCAAACCTAGGGTTTATTCTAGGGTTTTTGGTGGCGGCTATGCTGTCCTTCACAGAATCAACAATCGGTTTGTTGATTGCAGAACAAAAACCTGATTCAAGTGAGTTTTTCACTAGAATATGATGACTTTAAACACTTTGAACAATTCAAAATGTTCAAAAAAATGTGTGTTTGATGAAAATATGATGAAACAGTACTCGAATGACTGTTTTATGAAAAACCCTTAAACCGATAAGGTTTTTCAGGTAATGAGATGATTCTGTTTTGAAAACAGTGTTTGATGATAAACATAATGAAAACTTGTGTATGAATGACGTTTAAGCTTAAAATCACAAACACTTCTTCAAAATGCACAAAAACAGATTATCAAATCATGTTTGTAGCATTTAATGAATGTTGAGAGTAGAAGAAGTTGGTTTTGATGATTTTTCAGCTTGAAAATGTATGTTTGAAGCTAATGAACCACTGAACTCAAGTTGTTGATTGAGAGGATCGAAAATCAATGATGATTTGAGCCAAGGCTCTGATACCACCTGATGAAATCAACTTAAACACATGTTGAGCATGAACATATTAGAACAATATTCAACATAAACAGGTTGATACCCCCAAGGATCTTTTCAAAATCTCTCAATAATCAACAAACAAGAACCATGGTGCGGAAACCCATGATTCAAGTGTATGAAATCAGTGTGTGTATGTTTGTGTGTGTTTAAATGCTCGAAAATAATAATAACTGATTGTTTGATTGATTGTTCAAAAGCTTACAAATGATTAGGGTAGAATGCTATTTATAGCCTATACATATAGCTATATACTATTACAAAACTACCCTTATGTAAATGAAAATTACATAAAAAATAATCCTAAGTCTACAAGCTATCCGCTATGATGATTGGTCGTCCGCTGTGGATGTTTGGTCATCTGCTGTGGAAGAAGATTGTTTATCCACTATGCAGTGTTGATTGTTGTCAGGTATGGAATGTTCATCAGCTGTGGATGAACATCCGCTGTGGAATGTTCATCCACTGTACACACTTAGACTTAAATCTTCATCCGCTGCATGTTGACCTTCATCCGCTATGAACTGCTTCTCATCCGTTGTGGATACTTGTCAAAAATTTCTTTTATCTACAATTCTGAAAAAGAAATTTAAACAAATATTAGTGTTTGTTATGAAAGATAATGATGCTAATGTGTTAGTAAATGATTGTTTGAATGTTAGAACACATTATGTTTGTTTATGTTTGATTATGGTAAGCATCATCCTTTAAAGCATTAATCCATTAATGCACTTGTTGAGTCCAACTAGAGCAGAATGCGACTATAAACTCAAAATTAAAGAGTTAGAGAATACTGTTTCCTCTTTAAATCATGAACACACAAACTACAGGGCCCAAATAAAGGATTTGATTTCTAAGTTGACTGAAACTCAAGCCTAGCTAGTTATAGCTAAGGCTAAAGCAAAGAAGTATGCTATTGAAGTGCATAACTTCAACACGATCATTGCATCATCCTCCCACTCAAAGGTGTGTTATCAAAACAAAAGTGGGTTGGGAACCAATGAATTTCTCCACCACATTCTTATGTGTCCGTTAGACAGCCAAGATGTGGTACTCATGAGCAAGAGGTTCCAACTGCTAACCTACTACCTAATGAGCAAAAGAGTGATACAACTATGGTGACCACCACAGGGACGGATAAGGTAGAAAACCTCATTCCCACCACTGATGTCCTACCCCTAACAACCAAAGATAGAAAGAACAAAATCAAGGAAGCAAAGAAAACTGCCAAGAAGGTGACTGAGTCTAGGATAAAGATAGATCCCAGGCAAAAGGGTGTATTCATTTTAGCAGGATTCAAAGTGGTTGGAAACTCTGATTAAGGAAAGGAATGTAGTACTAGCATTCCTGTCCAACTGAAGGATCAAAAGTTAATGAGGAAAGCTGTTGAAGATAAGAAGTGCAAGAACCAATAGCCATCACGCCCCATCAAGAGTAACATTGAGTGCATAATTTGTGGTCTGCATAACAACATGGCTAAAGACTGTTACTACAATCTTGCAAGCACATATTATGCAACCAATGTTAAAAAGGAAGGAGTCAAGGAAGGTTTCACATTTGGATCTTATCATATGGTCCAAGTGACAAGGAAAGGAAAGCTTGTTTCCAAAGCTATGTTGCTTTCGGAAGAAAATCATTCTTTCGAAAGAAAAATAGGTTCGGAAGACAAGCCAAAGAACAAACAAAGGAACAAAAGGAACCCTTTGAAATCTTTCAAAAAGAAAGTAGCCTTAGAATAAAGTCATGCTACTCAATCCTCTTCAGGCTCATCTACACTGGTCAACCATAGAATGGTATGGAAGAACATAACAGATGCTGCAGCTAAAACCTCTTCTTTACAAACACAAATTGAACTTGCCTATACTTTGGTTAAATTAAATCATCTACATTAGAAGAACCCAAGACCAATAAGGCTTAGGTTTCCAATAGTAACTAATCATCTCACTTTATGTGTAGGAACATCCACATGACAAGAATAGAAATGTATGGATTAAGGATAGCAGATCCTCCAGGCACAAGATAGGGAACAGATCTCTCCTTCAAAAATTTGAACATTTTGATAGAGGTCATGTTTAGTTTGAAGGTGAAGCCGGAGGATACATTTCTGGTAGAGGTAGTGTATCCAATGGTAAGTTAAAAGTTGACAAAGTAAACTTTGTCAAATAGCTTGAACACAATATGTTAAGTGTTTCTCAATTCTTTGATCAAAGCACCAAATGCTTTTCATAGAACATGAGTGCATTATCCTCAAACCCGAGATGACAATTCCTCAGGAATTGGTGCTTCTTAGATCTGCCAGGAGTGGGGATATGTATGAGCTAGATATGAGCGATGCTTCACCACTGAGTGAAGTATCATGCTTTCTTTCCAAAGGCAATAGTGATGAGTCAACTCTTTGGCATAAAAGAATGTTCCATGTTAATTTTAAAACCATGAACAAGTTGGTTAAAAATAATTTGGGACATGGTGTGCCTAAAAAGGAGTTTTTCTGTAAAGACAACTGTGTTGCTTGCCTAAAAGGAAAACAACACAAGGTCACTCACAAATCCAAAGAGGTTAACTCTATCACCACTCCATTACACTTCTTGCACATGGATCTTTTTGGTCCCACAAGTATAATGAGCATTGGAAGGAAATCATACTGCCTTGTGATTCTTGATGATTTTACAAGATTCACTTGGGTATTCTTTTTAAGAACTATAGATGAGACGGCTAAAACTTCAAAATCTATTATTCTTAAAATTAGACATCAAAAGGATCATAAGGTAAAAATAATTAGAAGTGATTAAGGGACTGAGTTTAAGAATCAAGTTCTTGACTCATTCTGTAACTCCAAAGGGATTGCCAGACAATATAGTGCTCCTAGAACTCCTTAACAGAATGGTGTTGCTAAGAGGAGGAACAAGACACTTATTGAGGCTGTAAGAACAATGTTAGCCGATTCAAAACTGCCTCTAACTTTTTGGGCAGAGGCAATCAGCACTACATGCTATGTGCAAAATAGAGTTCTCATTATTAAGCCTCATGGAAAGACCTCTTATGAGCTACGGAACAAGAGGCCATCGTTCATTGGCTTTCTTAGGTCCTTTGGCAGCAGGTGTACCATACTCAACACAAAGGACAATTTAGCAAAATTTGTTGAAAAGTCGGATGATGATATCTTTGTTGGATATTCCTCCACCTCTATTGCTTATAGAGTGTATAATATCAAAACTCAACAGTTTGAGGAATTATCCAATATTATTGTTAATGAGCACACTCCTTGTGTTAAGGGGAATGGACCTGAATATATTTTTGATTTAGAATTGTTTCCAAACTATTCTAAACCATCTTATAAGAATTTTTCAGCTAGAACAGGAACTCAAAGTGACCCATATGAAGATCAACTGTTTGAATTACCCAGACCTATTTCTAGTTCTCCAAAAAGAAATAAATAACAAGCTCTTACTGCTGAAAGTCCTGAAAGCATGAGTATCTCAGGAAACAAAGGAGCTTCAACAAATTGTTAGTTCATTGAGCCTCATAACCAGAGGTTGACAATTCAAGCACTCAACACCAAGCTAATGAAGACAGTGACATGGAGGAACAGGTGACTATTGATGCTGCTTCACAACATACTGCCATTGATGATGTCACTCATTCAATCAATCAGTCCTCATTGAATGAATGTGAGACATCAGCTGGTATAGGTGTTTGAAGTTCTGAGCAAAACTTCTCAAATTTAGATCTATCTATGCAATTAGATGTAATTCCTAGGCTCAGGATACACAACACTCATCCAGCTGAAAACATCATTAGGGATATATTAGAAGGTGTGAGAACAAGAAATCAGACCCATAATGGGAATGTATGCTTGTACTCATGCTTTCTCTCTCAATTGGAACCAAAGAAGGTGGAAGAAGCCCTCAAGGACAACAGTTGGATTAAAGCTATGTAAGAGGAATTACTTCAATTCAAAAGGCAAAAGGTATGGAACCTGTGTCCTTTGCCACCTGGCCAAGTCCCTATTGGCACCAAGTGGGTGTTCAGAAACAAAAGAGATGATAAAGGTTTGATCATCAAGAATAAGGAAAGACTTTTTGTTCAAGGATACACACACGAAGAATGCATAGCTTACACTGATGTCTTTGCACCTGTTGCAAGACTTGAAGTTGTGAAAATCTTCCTTGCTTTTACAGCATCCAAGAACTTCACAGTCTATCAACTTGATGTCAAATGAGCATTTTCGTATGGGGATATAGACAGAGAAGTCTATGTGTGTCAGCCACCTAGATTTGAAGACCCACAGCATCCCAGCTATGTGTGCAAACTTGATAAAGCACTTTATGGGCTGCATCAAGCACCTAGGCTGTGGTATGAGGCTCTGTCTTAGTTTCTCCTAAAAAACGGCTATACCAGAGGCACCATAGACAAGACATTGTTCATAAAGAAATCTGGGAAGGACATGCTGCTTATTCAAGTCTATGTCGATGACATCGTATTTGGTTCCTCAAATGACCAAATGTGCAAAGACTTTGAAAGCATCATGAGAAAGAAATTTGAAATAAGCTCCATAGGAAAGATGGATTTCTTTCTTGGAATTCAAGTGAAGCAGATGGAAGAAGGGTTCTTTATCAACCAGTTTAAGTATGTCAAGGACATTTTAGAAAGATTTGAGATGAAAGATTGTAAGACAGCCAAGACGCCTATACCCAGAATTCATAATCTATGTCCAGATTCCGAGGGGGAGGATACTGATCAGCATCAATACAGGGCAATTATTGGATCTTTGATGTATCTCACAGCTAGTAGACCTGATATCATGTTTGCAACTTGCATCTGTGCAAGATATCAGGCTTCTCCTATGGTGTCTCACCTAATTGCCATCAAAAGAATTCTTAGAAACCTCAATGGAGCTCCCAAACTGGGTCTCTAGTATCCTAAGAATAAGGATTTCAATCTCTATGGGTACTCTGATAGTGATTATGGTGGCTGCAACATTAACAAGAAATCCACATCAGCAGGATGTAAATTTCTTGGTGGAAGGATTATTTCCTAGCAATGCATGAAGCAATCATGTGTCTCTACATTAACTTCTGAAGCTGAATACATTGCTGCTGCGAGCTGCTATGCTCAACTGCTATGGATTCAAAATCAGATGTTAGACTATGGGTTCAACTTCATGAATACTCCTATCCACATAGACAACACGAGTGATATTTCCATTACGGAAAATCCAATCAAGCACTCCAAGACAAAGCACATTGACATCAGGTATCATTTCATTCGAGATATTCATGAGAAACACTTGATTAAACTAGCAAAAGTCAATTCAAATGAACAATATGCTGACTTGTTCACCAAAGCCTTTGATGAACAAAGATTTAAATACTTAACCAAAGCTATTGGGATGATTAACACTGACTAGTTTATTTCTCTTGAAAACCTTTTTAAAACATGTCTTGTTTATGTTGTCTAATTACAATCTAAGCCTTGTTACTAAAGTTTTTCTTCTAAGTGGAAATTCTTCCGAAAAGAAATTTGCCCACAGAAGAGATCTTTATATCTTCCGAATGTAAATTCCTCCACTTTAATGCTCTCTTTCGAAGAGTTTTTAACCTCGGAAGAAAATTTGATCATAGATCAAATTTATTTCCGAAGATTATTAACTTCTTCTCTCGGAAGAAGTCGTTACTCTCGGAAGCAAACTTATCCTCCAGATATGGTTTGCCTTCAGAAGTAAATATAACTTTCGAAGAGAATACTGAGAAGCCCAAGGGTTTTCTCTCTAAAGCAACTTTCCCTTCGGAAGAAAACTTTTACTGTGTAACGGAAATCTTTGGGCTCCAGTGTGTAAAGTTAAGATCTTTTTGGAATATTTTAAATTATCTACCTTACCACTGTACTTAAGTATACACCCAAACTATCTTTTCACCTTATTGGTATGGTCTTTTACTTCCTATTTAAAACTTCTGACTCTCTTTCTTTACCTTTTTACCACCACTGAAACCCAATATTCCCATTATCGTCTTTACTCTCTCTCAAATTCCTTTAATCAAACAATACTTTATTACAATGGCTCTCAATCCTCAACACAACCAAGTCGCCAACCTTGATTCCTCTAAGGATGCTGACTTTGCTCCCATCATCGATTTTCTGTTCCACTCCACATACTTTACCGCCCTCACTATAAACCCCCACCATATAATCTAATCACATGACCGAGTTTTGGGCAAACGGTCTTTGTGAAACTCTGAATGATGAGAGGGTCATCAGGTTGAGAATCAGCGAACAAGAGATCATCATTTCTGAATCTACCATCAGGGAGCATCTGGAGCTTCATGATGAAGGCGCCCCTACTGAATTCCCCAAATCTGAGCTAGCAAACACATACACTCAGATGGGATATGGTGCTGATATGCACAAGTCTACTGTTTACAAGTTTAATTTCTCTTACAACTGGAAATTCTTGTTGCACATCGTTCTACACTGCCTATCAAACAATTCAGGGGGTTGGGATCAAATCCCATATGATCTGGACTGCCTAGTCCATGGAATGGTAAAAGGCCTCCGCTTCAACTATTCAAGCTTTGTGCTGAGCAATCTGCGAGGAAATCTTACCCAGGATTCATTTTTCATGTATCCCCAGTTTATTCAGCACATCATAAACTATGAGCCAGACAAGAATAGACTACAACAAGCAGACACTCTAATGGTCCCTCACATGAGGCCGGGCATCTTCAAGACCTTAAAGAACGTGTCCACCAATTTCACGGGGAGATTCACTGATCTTCTCCCAGATATGCTTGAGCCAACGGCTCCTGGTGACATCCCTGCAAGCCCAGCAGGTGATGAACCCAAACCAGACCTCCCCACTCAAATGCCAACTACTTCTTCCCACCCAATAAAGGTTACATACACCAGACGCCCCAAGCGAAACCCTGATCAATCTACTCTGATTGATCAGGTCCCTTCTGTTCAAACCAAAAAGGCTCGAGTGGAAATCAGGGCTCCTACTCAGCCAAAGGTCCTACCATCCTCCATAACTGACCTCAATATCAATATTGAGTCTCCTCAGTCTCAATCTGATGAGCCCACAACCCAAGCTGTTAGCCCTCAGGGAGAGTCCCAACACTCCCCTAAGTAACAAAAATGGGACAACCACATCATTGGCCCCACTGCTACTATAGATGAGCCATTAGGTGCTGATCAAGGTCTCGGGTCATTAAAATTAACATCTCTATCCTTCATTGACCTTTTAACCCAACCTGATAAGGATGTTATGTTCCAACAGGGCCATGATGTTGATCTACAACACCTCTCTCAAAATCAACTGAGCCTCAGGGAACCTCTGATGTCTAGCCCACATCAGTTAATACAAACTAAGGTGAGCCCAACTGGTATGGAGGTGGCGCATGTAGACTCAGCCACCACTACTGAGAGTGTCTCATTGCCCTCTCTGGATAGTGGTGATATTAGTGAGACTGAATCTACGGCAACCTTGCCAATTGATGTCTCTAAACAGGACATCAGTAGGGAAGGGTATCCAGGGCACCCAGAAACCATTACTGGTGGTGATGATGAACATACCCGGCGTGTTACCTCATCTCCCTATGATTCTTCAAAAGAAGATGAAGGTAGTCTGTAACTCCTCATATAAGACTTGCTTTCTAGAGTCTCAAACCTTGAATCAAAGGTTAAGTCTCTAGAGGACAGGTCTGCCACTCAGTAACTTAAGATTGATAATCTCAATGCTCAACTAGCTGAGACAGAGATAGAGAAGTCTGTTAGGCATGTACCTGTGCAAGTTTCTTTAAGTTCTTCCTCTAGCTCATCTACTTCTCAAGATGATGCTACCAAAAAGGGGGAGAATGTATAGAAACAACATCATGTGGAACCCATTTATGCCATAATAACAACTTCTCCTAATGCCTTATCTATCTTTTACCCCCAACAGCATCACCCTACAACAGTCATCCCTCAACCAACTCCCATTACCTTTCAAGTGGACCAAAGGATGCTCATAGATCTCAATAGGTTTCTAACCAAATTTCTGTTGAGCTCCTCCATTGAACAGCCCACCCCTAATGTAGTTGTCGCCTACTTTGGACCTGAAGAGCTTGAAAGGCTGAATGCACCACCTACCTCTGAAGAGGAAGTTGTCCAACCTAAGGTCTCTACTGAACCTAAGATTAACTTCAAAGGGAATGTATAGATTGATGGCCCAGCAACTGATTTGGATGGGATAGGTGATGCAGTTCCAGTTACTTCTAAGGCAGAAATCCAAACTGATTTGGATGGTACAACTAATTTGGATTGTTTTGGTACTTGTGCTTCTTTGTTCTTGAATGCAACTTTGGATTATTTATGCATTTATGGTATGACATTTTAGAATTTCCTGTACTTGACACTTGGTCCTATGTGTCGGGCGACGTCATGACCCATTTATGGAGAATACCTTTAGTGACTCTCTTAGACCCCCAATGTGTTATGACGATCCCGTCCGTCGCATCCTCATGTTTTCGCTTCTAGCAAGGGTGTGAGAATTTGATCCAGTTAAGATCAAACTGTTACATCCATCATATGTGTCATTCATGAAAACAAAGTCATTCTATTAGATTGAAGATGTATTATGCATGAGTGACTGCTGCTACTTCATTCATATGTTGAGAATTCTAGGCACTGTCTCTGTTAAAGCTTCTTTGAAGAAAAGTTTGGAGACCAATTATCAGTAACTGACACAGACAAAAGGAATTACAAGCCTAAGGATCTTAGAGAACAACAATCTGGAAGTTTTGAAGGGTGATCATGTTGTAACCATATTGGTTAGCAACATTGAAGTCCAAAGTTTAGATTGGTCAACCCTTGAGCAAATGGTTCAAATTCTAATAACTTACAAGTAAAAAGATCATATAAGTGGTATTGAATACTTCAAAGATCACATTGTGAACTGCTTGAATGCACTGAAGGTTGTACTCTTGCCTAAAGAAGCAAAAGAAGTAGCAAAAGATCAAATCACTAAGGAGGAGATCCAAGATCGAATCAAAGCTTCATCTTAATTGCCAAAGAATCAAGATGAAGTAGGCCCATCTCAAACATAATCAAGGTTCACTAATGAGCAACAAACAATCAAAACAAGCAACAAATATCTAACCACTCATAACAGTCCTAAAGTCAGTCACTAACTAGCAACACCATTTAATTAAACAAAACATCATTCATTCAAATATCAAGTCAATACAAGCATACATATGAAACAAAACAGATAAATCAAACTAATTACATATATGTAATAAGTAAATCATGCAATCAATCAATCATTCTAAATGTGCATAATCATTCAATCAAACACAATCAATCAATAAATCATTTAAAGAAAATATAATCAATCATATCATGTCTAACAAATAAAATCACTAACAATCAAACATAACAAAGATTTGCAGCATCATCATTAGGGGGAGTATTGATGGAATCAACAAGCTCCTTGAAGGATAATGGCTTCCTTAATCAATCAAATATGTTCTAGCATTCAAACAATAATTTACTAGCATACACTCATAAGTAACATTCAAATCAAACACTAATTATTGTTTAAATTTCTTTTATAGATTTTATAGATAAAGAATTTGGCAAAGTGTTGGCAGCATATGAAGACCAGGCAGCAGCGGATGCTTAACTGTTGGCACTAGATGAAGTCTATAGAATGTCCAATTACATATAGTAGATGAACAAAATGCACAACGGATGAACAAACACTCATAACTGATGAACAAGTCCACAAATGTTCAATATCCACAATGGATGAAGACTCCATAACGGACAACTTCAAATCAAACCTCCAAGTAGTAAGATTCATCAAATTTTCCAATCTCGTTATCAATACTCAAGGTAGTAGACTCCATAAGAACAAAGCTGATTCCTTCACTTAGTGCTTGTTCCAATCTCGTTATCAATACTCAAGGTAGTACTAAGATTCATCAAATTTTCCATTTTGAAAATCAAAATTCAAACTTTTGAAAAGTGTCTTGAAATCTTAAAGTTCTCGGGCGAACCAATTACTTAAACTTCGCACATGACACTTGTCGCTTGAACTTCTCATGCGAAGAATTCTTTAGCAGAATTTTGTGTGATGTTTACGTTCTCGTGCGAAATTAATCTTTCTATAACAAACTTTTGCGAATTTATCAACTTTTTGATCGAAGTGTCTACTTTTCGCGTGCGAGTAGTGAGTTTTCCCAAATTCAATTTAGTGCAATTTTGATCTTTTTCATTTAAAACTAATAACCAGTTTGTTAAAAGTGTTATAATTGAGCTTCAATTTAATGAATTAAGTTTACGTTTGATCCTAATTGTCACTAATTGAGTCAATTAAGTCCATTTTATCCTTGAAATCATCTCAAAATCTTTAAAAACCTCAAATAAGCTTGCTTAACTTTTCAATGATCTCAAACACATCCAAATTCAGAACAACAACAATTAAATCAAGTCAATCTTGATGAAGAAAGCGAATTAGTAGCTAAAATACTCTTTAAAATGCTTTAAGTTCTAATCAAATCGATCTAGAGCATTCATGGCTCTAATACAAATTGTAAAGATCGTGTTTTCGTTGCAGATCGAGCTCATGTATAAAATGCGTAATGAAATCACACATGAATTCATAACTAGAACAAGAAGAATCAAGAGCAAGCAATAGTAAATATAAACTTTATATATTAATCTCTAAAATTGAATTACATAAGTTGTAGAATTTCAGGATTCCTAAACCAAATGAACTAAGCAACATATATATAATATAACCAAAAGTTCTGGTGTGAATCAAAGTTCTCGCGTGACATGATCTTCGAAATTATCGTTTTGATTTCCCGAGCCTTTAGCACTAAAAAACTGAAACTAGAAACATGACCGGAAAGTTTTCTTTACGTCAGGTTGGAAATCTTTTTGTGCTTGCTCCTCCACCACCTCCTTATGTGCATACATTAAGACATTCCAAACCATTTAGTTGGTATTGAAATTCAGAGCCAGTTCTGAGTTGGGATATGATGAAGAGAAGAAGGTGTACAAAATTAAGAGAAAAGCTAGAGTGATAGTATATTATCAAGATGAGTAAGATTTTCACACTCTTAAAGCATCAGATCTATATGCTTTGGGAAGAGTGCCATTCCTTAATCCAAGCAACTATGGGAAGGCAAATTGGATAACGAATATGATTTGGAGGTAAAGTCCAACTTCAAAAACATTAGGACTGCAAAATCCAAATTCATTGAAGACAAGACATGCATAGATCGAAACATCAACAAGGCAATGAAGATCAGAGTGTTCTAGCATCCCATATATGCTAGAAAGATTCTAATTCACGCCCCTATACCAATCAACAGTTTTTCAAAACTAATGAGGTGGGGGTGTGAGAAGAATACCAGGCATGATATGATACACTCTGTTGACAAAGAGTACCGTATCATCGACCCAGTTGACTTGCTCAAGTTCAAAAGAGAAGATTTGATGAGGATTTCGGCTTGTCCAATTGAAGCTTATTAATTTGGTTAGTTGATTATGAAGACCCTAAACAACAAGATGTATGCTTATAGGGGCAGATACAAAGTTGAAAATATAGATTTTTGAAGATTTGATTTATAAAGCCTAGGGGGAGATTGTAGAGATTGAACCTAAAGCCCCAGGAAATCAAAATGAGATTTTGAAGAATATGTTCACGCGAAAACTTTGATCTGCGAGAGAAGCTAGTTCTAGGGCCAGACCTTTTTTAGTTTAGTATATATAGTTTGCTTAGTTCATTGTGTTTAATAATCCTAATATTGTGCGAATAGAACATTTGTAATCTTTATAAGAGAGCAATACTACTGGAATTTATTTACGTGTTGCTTTTTTATACTTAATCTTACATCTTCTTGTTCTTAACATGTTACCGTGAGTGATTTCATTCCGCGTTTTTCTCACGAGGTCGATCTATAATGAATTTCAAGGTCCTTATGGTTACCTACTTCAATCATAATGGATTTAGTTCTTTTGCATCATAACCATTTTGCTTTTCATTCTTGGAAATAGAGCCTATTAACATATCAAACAGAATCCAAGTTAGTTCCTTTTTAAGCCTTTATATGTAATATAAAAAAATCAAGAAATGTACTATCATTTCTTACAAACACAGAAAATTCATTTTTGTAATATTTATAAAAATGAACAAAATCTTTTTGAAATTTTTAAAAATAACTCCCCCAAAAAAAAATTTTCATTGCATTTGAAACTTCTCCTCCTAAAATTGTAATTATCTTTAGAAAATAACAATTTTAACAAACTATAAAAGAAAAAAATATTATAGGGTTGTGTTCTTGTTAATCAACAAAAGTTAATCATCCCCAATGATTTGACAAGAAAGTCAAAACAGGAAAGATCAAACGCCTTGGTAAACAAGTCAGCAATGTTTTCATTAGATGTGACTTGAGCAAGATTAATAATTTTTCTATCAAAACAGTCAAAGATAAAATGCATGCGGATATCAATATGTTTTGTTTTTGGGCGTTGAATGGGATTCTTCATTATGTTTAGGGCTACAGAATTATCACACCAAATGGTGGTCTTGAAAATATTAAGACCATAATCAATAAGTTTTTGTTAAATCTAAACAATTTTAGAACAACAACTTGAAGCAGCCACATCTTCAGCCACTACAATAGACATTGAAACAGTGTTTTTCTTTTGGCAACACCATGAAATCAACCTGTATCTAAGGAATTGACAACCACCTGTCGTTGATTTTCTGTCCAAATTATAACCACCAAAATCACTATCAGTATAAGCATCTTAGTATCTAGAATTCCTATGATACCAAAGTCCAAGTTGTGGTTGGCCTTTGAGATACTTGAAAATCCGCTTTTATGTGAGACTCCTTCAGATTACTTTGATGACATGCATACTGACAAACAGGATACATAATGTCAGGTCTGCTTGTAGTGAGATAAATCAGGATCCAATCATTAGTCTATATAGATGTTGATCAATGTCTTCACCCATGAGATTAGGAGATAAAGTGGGACAAGATGACATAAGAGTTGGTTCAGTCTTGGAATCTCAAAACTTATAGCATGTATCAAAATACCCTAGTCATCTTGTTTAACTTTGATACCTAAGGAAAAAGTTATTCCTCCAAGAGAAATCATTTCAAACTTATTCTTCATCACCGCTTCAAGCTCCATACACATATCATCATTTGTAGATCCAAAGATGACATCATCAACCTAAATTTGAACAAGAATAAAATCCTTACAAGTCTTCCTGAAGAATAATGTTTGATCAATAGCACATGTAGTATAATCATTTGCAAGCAAATGTTCAGTGAGAGTAGCATACGAAGCATGAGGTGCTGGATGTAACCCATAGAGTGCTTTGTGTAACTGGTAAACATAATTAGGATGATTTGGATATTCAAAACTAGAAGGTTGAAAAAAATAGGATTCCTCTTTCATTTCTTCAAACAAGAAAGCAATCTTAACATCCATTTGATAAACCTTGAAATTCATGAAGGAAGCATAATGCAAAAAGATATGAATTGCTTCAAGTCTAGCCATGTGAGCATAGACCTTTTCATAATCAAGACCTTCAATTTGATAGAATGCTTATACAACAAGTCTAGCCTTCTTACAAACAATAACACCATTTTCATTCGTCTTATAGCAAAATATCCATTTTGTAAGGACCTTCAAATACAATATAGATCGATCATGTGAGGAGAATGCGGAATGTAATCGCTCATCATATAGTAGTTAGAAGATTAAACAATGAGATGAAGATGATTCAAGAAAAAAAATGTAAATAAACTTCAATGTGTATTGCTCTCTGATTCAAATGTACCTAGAATTAGTACGAAATCAGGAAATCTACTAAATAACATCAAAAGCAAACTATTTATACTAAACACAATAGGTCTCTCATGAGGAGTAAGTTCTCATGTGGATAGAGAGTACTCGAGCAACTTTAATGATATTTATTATCTTCATTTGATTTCCCAAGCCTTTAGGTTCAATCCTGATAATCTCCCCCTAGGCTCGATGAATCAATTCTTCAGAAGTCCACGTCTGCAACTTTGTAACTGACCCTGTAAGAATACATCTTGTTATCTAGGGCCTTAGTAATCAACCAACCATACTGTGCTAGTAATAGATGAACCTATTCATCCGCTGCAATTGGACAAGCCTGTAACTTCATCAAATTGTCTCTTCCAAACTTGAGCAGATCCACAGGGTCGATGATACGGTAATCCTTATCAATATAATGTATCACAGCATGCCTAGTCTATTTTTCATTACCCCACCATATAAGCTTAGCCAAGCTATTAACTGGTATCGAAGCATGTATAGTAATCTTCTATGCATATCTGGGATGCTTGTAAATCTGTGTCCTTATAGGCTTATTGGTGTTTGGATCTGTATGAGTCTCATCCTAATTGACTAATGATTGACTTTGAATTTCCATACCTTGTGAAATGTTTAGAATGTCTAAGAGTATGTATATTGGGTGGTGGTGGTGGTGCATCAATGGTAAGATTCTTGACCTGACGTACTACTTGTTGTCCTCTAAGATCATTACTCTTGTCATTCATTTGCTTAGCACCTGGATCATCTACAATCTCTTCTTTGTTAATCAAAATATCTTAAAATAGTTCTTGAGACTATTCGTGAATACATCAGTGTAATCCATAACTTCTTCTAGATCATCAAACGGTCTAAAATCTTCATCAGATTCTTCAACAACAATTTGTTGTTGTAAAGTATAGAACTCTTTCTCGTACATAGCCTCAGTAGCGGGATCCAAAGGTACATAATCATCTCGATCATAAGGTCTTGGTCTGGAGACATAAGCAGAACCTGAAGAACTAGAAGGACCAGCAGTTGAACCCATATCACCGCACTACTCATCATCATCATCTCCCTTCTTTTTTCCCTATCACCATTACCATCATCATTACCATCATCATCATCATCATCATCATCATCATTAATATCATCCTCCTTATCACAACTGAAATCCACCATATCTAAATCATCATCATCATTAGCAGGCTTAGTAAGTGGTACATCATGCTCCGGCTCCATAAACACCTCACTAGTATGAACTATGGGTTGATCATCGGTAACCTCATCAATAACTATGTAAGTTGGTACTTGATCAAGACTGGTACTCTCTGTTGCTTTCTCAGATGCAACAGGATAAGCCATAGGCTCAGTAGTAATAACAGGATCAAAATAAGCATTAGAACTAGTAGATTATTCTCTGCTAGAATCTCCCACTTTAAGAGTTTGCTGCTGAGCAGACGTGAAAGAAACTTTGGAAGCTAGGTCTCAGATATTATTCTCTAGAATCTGAGCATAGCTAAATATAAACTATTGTTGATTTTCAAGATTCCTGATCCTCTCATCCTTCTCATACATCTGCCTATACAAATCATCAATAATCCGAGTCATATCCATCATCTCTTTCTCCAAAGTACTAACTCTCTACTCGAGTGACACCCTGTAGGTGAATTAGAAGAAGTCTCAGCATGTTGTCTTGGCTCTAGAGTAGTATTAATAAAGTCATCCATACCAGACATCTCATTATTGCAATAATCCCTTACGGGTGTTCTCATCATATCATCAGTAGCAGGCATTGCAGATGATGTTACAGTTGTAGATTCTATAACAATCACTTGTATGTCTTGGTTATAGCCTTACTAACTATGACTGGTGTCTAAGACACATGAGTATCAGTACTAGTCGACAAAGTGGTCATCGGGGTCTGATGCTTTTGTAGAACACCTTGTTCTCTACCCCTACTACGTGGACTACTATCAGACTCAGCTCTTTTCCTAGCCATTCTCTTATTCCTCCTCTATGTAGAGGGTGAATCTTTAGGAACAAAATCAGTATCTAAATCCTTAACAGTGCGCTTTGTTGGTGTAACTGACACTCTTGGTCTTCCTTGTAAAATGAAAGGAACTTGTCCTATCAGATTACTCTCAGTATCATTATCACTAAACCAAGAATCCACCTCCTTCTCAACAGTCATACCAGTAGTCTAAGAACTTCCTGGAGCATTATCATGAGTTCTAGATGAAGGACCAGCTTCATCAATCTGTTGTGGCTTAAAATCATCCTATTGGTATGAGGGCTGATTATCCGCTTGATAACCATCGATGAATCTACCAAGTTTGGCGAAATGATCACCCTTCCATGCATTCCCACATGATCCAATCACATATGTAAATATGTCTTTCTTCATTACCATACCAGCATTAGTAGTAGAATCAGACACAACTAACTCAGGATGAAACGGGGATACATAATAAACTTCTTCCCGGCAGTAGCAATAACATTCTTTTGCATCTCCGCAAAGATAGCCTTGGATATGCTATAAGTTAAGTCATCGACTAGTGATAAGAGTTGTCATCCAAATATAGAACTCAAACTATTTAATCCAACCTTCAGGTTGCTCAGATAGTGAACAACCACATGGAACAGATACTTCCAGAATAGAGGAAAATGTTTCTTCTCCAAATATGGATATTTATGGTCATACACCATCCTCTTTAAACAGTCTCGGGCAACATCATCATCTAACTTCACGGGAGCATTATGTAACGCCCCGGAAAGTCGAAACAAGCCATTTTATAATAATGGGCTTAGTTAAGGGATATTTAATAAAAATAAAGGAAAGAAATGGGTTATGTGCCAAATTAGTCCTATAGACAAAAAGATTAAGTGGTTAATGGCCCATAATCAGCCACTTAAACCACCTAACCAGCCATAATCTTCCTTATTTGCAACCCTAGCCACCAACTTTCAAGAGAGAGAGTAGAGAGAGAAAGTGAAGAAAACTCAAGATTTGGAGCTTCATTGGTTAAGGGATTGAAGATCTGAGTGTTAGAGCATCAAACCACAAGAAAGGAGCAATAAAATATAGGTAAGAATCATACTCTAAATGCCTTTGTAGGTCAGACTCGAATTCTAGGGTTTTGGGTTTTGAAAAGTTGTAAAGAATAAGATAAAGGTCACATTTTTACGTATGAAATCATGTAAAAATCTTAGATATAGTTTCATGGATGAAAAACTAAGGATTTGGACGTAAAATGTTGAGATTTTGGGTTAAAAATGAGCTGGTTTGTCATTTTTATACGTCCAGTGAAACTGGCAGTTCTTCCTGCGAAACTATGAATTCATCCTACCAAACTAAGGCAATCTCCTTCCTACGAAACTATAGTTTCGCAGATAGTTTCACAAGTGCATAGGTAGATCTGTAGATTTAGCGAATCTTGGAAATTCCAACAAAAGTTGGGCAAAACTGGCAGCAAAACTGACATGCGAAACTGGTAGCGAAACTGCCATGCGAAACTGGCAGCGAAACTGCTACTGAAACTATGTAGAAAATGACCTATTTGCGTGTTAACTTATATGCAGAACGTGTACCATGATCCTAGCTTAGAAAACTTAGAAGTGAAGTTGCTTACTGACCAGGTAAGTTCTAGATCCCCTTATTTGTACGTTTTCAATGTTTTGGGGTGATATGCATACTAAATATACGATTTTTTGGCAAATATTTCAAGAGGTTTTAACAAGAAAATAGAATTTTCTATAACAAATTATGCTATATAAATATACGATCCTAGCCCGACCCCAGCCAGAGGCATTGCCCCTTGGACCCCACTAGGGGCTTCTGCCCCTAGAACCTCGCTATCAGGGGTTGCCGCCCCCGAACCCCCGCTGTCCCGCAGAGGGTTGTTATTGAGCTCATAACAATGTACCATTGCTTAAGTATTCTTTTTTTGAACAATGTGAATATATGGACTATGAGTTGATTCTTAGCATGTATAAGTTAGTGAAACCTAAAGAAATGTTATTGAGCTCATAACAATGTACCATTGCATAAGTAAAGTCTTGCAAGCAAAGGATAAAGGATATTTGTATTTGTTGTGCTCTCATGGATAAAGTAAAGTCTTATGTTCATCACAAGCATGGATAAAGTAAAGTCTTGTGTTCATCACAAGCGAGGGTCTAGCCCTTGGGCAGATCCTGAGACATAGTAACTGGGAGTTGACAGATAAAGAAGAGTAATTGAAAATAAATAAGAGAAAGACTTAATGATAAAGTATTGATAAAGTGATAGTCTGTGTATAGTATATGTTTGTTCATGTGATGCTATTTTAGAATGATAAAGTTAACATACCTTACTAAATGATTTTCTAATAAAATAAACCTAGAACTCATTCAGCGAAGCTGACTTTTGTATGCATATTAGTTTGACAGGTGAGTTGTTGGGCTTAGAAGGATGAGGGCTTGGATGCGAAGCTTCTTGGCAACTAAAGACTGGCTTCCCTGATTAAGAAGATTATTAAACACCTTTTAAGATCTTTTTGATGTATTTAAGACAAATTTAATGTTTCCTTTGAATTATGTCATGATGAATTTGAATTAAAGTAATTTCCGCTACAAATGTTATTTAAGTGAATGCTTTAAGTCCTTGTTTTGTTGTGGTTGACCAACTGTGAGGCTTTCTAAAATCAGGGCCTTACATGCTAGGATGATCTTCTAACAGTAATACACTGTTGATCATCTCTGCTGTAATAACAACCCTTTTCTCCTTAACCGTAGCAGTAATACATGGTTCTCCCAAAGAGCCTCTCTCGTTGGCAGGCGACATCCAGAATTGATCAATAACATCAATGTATATAGTAGGGTTTGCTGTAATAGCATGAAAAATACATGAAGTCATTAGCCCGTCAATATGTGATCTGAATAACACCTTATCGTCATATATATTTCTCCAAGAAATGGCATCGCATGATGGTTTTTTTTGAAAACCATTGGTCTTGCCATCTGAAAATTAGATTGAACATACATTGAAAAAATTTGAACTTTTCGAACAAATAAGAACTATTCCCATGCGAATTTGAAACTTCTCGCCTCTGTTCATATTCAAACCAACTATTCGCACGTGACAAGTTCAAAATTTCAGTTTTCAATTCAAGCCATTTTAGGGTGTTTTAACTTATTGAAATATGTTCGTTTAGTATTGATTAGGTTTGTATTAAGGTTTAATATGATTAATTTTATCCAATTTTAAGTGTATTTGTCCTATAAGATTCAGTTAGTTATCACAATCACTTAAAATTAAGCAATTAACATTAATATACATTTTTTTCAAACAATAATATATCAACAGTCGACTACTATGAACATGTATTTCAAAGAAATCGACTCAAAACTTAGACAAATTTTTAGAGTATAGTAAGCAGTGGTTTGGTAAGATTAGTTGACTAATCGCACAACTACGCCTTTTATAACCTTCTGACTTCTCGCGCGAGAAGTCAGAACTCGCACACTCTTACCTTTCACACCTGATGAACTTGCACAAGCGAGAAGTTCAAGCCCTTTTGTATTTTTTCAAAAATTTTCAATTTTTGTTTAATTTTGTTTTATGTTTTGATTTATTATGTTAATATCATGTTTAACTAATTGTTAATCATTAACCAAAACCCCTCAATTTTAAGAACACAGTAGGTAAACCAAAACAAAACAAATTGAAACAAAGTAAAACACAAAAAATGTTGATTTTTAACTTAAAATGTTTTTGTATATTTAAAGTATTGGATCATATTTCTTTGAAATTATTTATTAACATCGTCCAACTGTATTTAGAATAAGACTGGATAAGTTGATTATCAATATAATTTATCCATATTAAACTCAAACTTCAATGTTTACTTGTACACATATGTTGTGACTATTATCATGTTTTAGTTATTTGTATGAAATCAATGGATCCGACAAAAAAAAATCTTGTAGAACCCCTATCCAGCTTCAAGATGATTTTCAGATTTCAAGTCACCCCAATTTGACTTAAACCTTTTACCTTTGATCAGTATTCTCAAGATTGTCAAATTTCTTATAATTTCTATTTAGAGCATAACTATCCTAAGAAACGTTTCTCAACACATAATATTAATAATTTGTAGTACTTATTAACTGGCAGTTAGACTTATGTTTTTCTCTCTCAAGACTTTTAGGACTTAAACGTCAATCCTAACTTTCATGCTCCATATTTTGATTTTGCCTCTTGTGTCAGAAATTATTCTTAAAATAAAAAATATTTATCATATAGTATGTATGTCTTTGACATGTCTTTTATTATTGTGCAAATTGGCATCTTTTATTCCAATATGGTCTTTCGACATCTTTTTACTCTTTTGTCAATTTTTCTTGTGTTTTGTTTGCTTTTTGCATTGTGTTCATATTTATCACTTTATATATATATTGAACACCCATGAAAATTATTGAATCAGAAAGTAATTGCCATGAGTATGACTAGACTGTAACTCTCTGTATGTTTTAGCATAGAATCAGTGTTATCACAAAACCTTGATGCGTAACCCACTTTAGTTATAAAGAATTTAATTTCAGTGCAGCACATAGCATAATACTTTTATTTCTTGGAAGTGGGGCCTATAAACATATCAAACATAATCCAAATCTGTTAACTTCTTAAGCATTTTTATGTAATATATCAAAATTAAAACATACTGTTATTTCTTATTTAACATTGAAAACTTATTTTTATACAACTTCATGAACAATTCTTTTTGAATTTTGAATTTGTTCTTTATTTTTTTTAATTTAAAACTTTACTCCACCTAAAGGCTAAAACCAAAATCCTTTTTGATACATTTTTGAATTTCTCCCTCTAAAATTGTTATTATCTAATCAGAAAATTACAATTATAACAAAGATAAAAGAAAATTATTTTTGACAAAGGGTGTATGGTTGATTTAACCAAAGTTAATCATTCCCAAAGATTGAACCAAAAAGTCAAATCAGGAACGATCAAACGCCTTGGTAAACACAGATGAGCAATATTTTCATCTGATTTTACTTTTTCAAGATAAATAAGTTTTCGATCGGAACAATCGCGGATAAAATGCATTCGGATGTCAATGTGTTTTGTTTTCGAGTGCTGAATAGGATTATTCATGATGTTTAGCACTGTAGAATTATCACACCAGATTTTGGTGTTGTAAATGTTAAGATCATAATCAAGAAGTTGTTGTTTATTTATTAGGACACAACTCTGAACATAACATGCAGTGTTAACATCTTCAGCCTAAAAGAATGACGGTAATTTGGCCGCTAATAGCAGTGTTCGAACTGCTTCAATCAAAATTCTGTTTCGTCTTTCAACAACTCCATTTTTTATGGAGTTAGTGTAGAACTGAATTATCTCACTATCCCCTATGAATCACAAGATTCTTTCAGAATATTATTACAAAATTCCATTCCATTATCACTTCTGATGCACTTAATAGTTTTGTTAGTCTGATTTTTCACAAGAGTCATGAACTTTATCTGCAAATGAGGCATTTCATCCTTTGTTCCTAAATAGAAAACCCAAGTAAATCTAGAAAAATTATCAGTACTAACCAAACAATATGCATGACATTCCAAACACAAAACACTTATAGGTCCAAACAAATCCATGTGTAACAATTAAAGGATTGATTTGATTTTGGTATGACTAACTGGTTTATGAGTAAGTTTATGTTGTTTGCCTTTTGAACATGACAGATAATGTTCGTTAAGTTGAAATTCTTTCAATGGCAGGCCTACAACAGGATTTCCTCTAACCACCTATTCATATTCATAATGTTTACGTGACCAAGACGATGATGCCATAGCATTGAATCACTCTCCAAGTCTTTTGATAATAAACAAAACGGTGTTAAAAATGAATGTCAACCGTTAATAACTAACAAGTATGTGTCTTTGTCTCTTAGAGTTCGTAGTATAATCCACTCATCAGGGATTACAAAGCCAGTTTTAGTATAAGACATTCTTTATCAATGAAGTGTATTTAATATTGTTTGTAACAAATTTGAGAAACACTTAACAAGTTATGTTTTAGTTCTTTAACAAAACTAACATCTTCAAAACTTAACACACCATTAGACACTGTACCTTTCTTTGTAGTTTTACCTCCTTTATCACCGGAAAAAATAACATACCCTCCTTTATAAGGTTGAATGTTGTTTAACAGTGTAGATGCTTCTTACTGATTAACATTTAGTCTTTATGTGTCTTTTATAGTTTTTGTCATAGTATAGGGACTACTTTTGTAAATATTTTCCTTTTGTTTTCTTGATAGTATAAATAGCATAGTTAATGTATTGTATAGGTAGACAAGACTAAGAGACTGATAGAGAATGGATCAGTGAACGACATTGTAACTATTTTTTACTTACACTTGTACTTTCTATGCTTACTAATCAATGGAAACCTATGAATTTTTGTGATTTGTTTGCATTGAATTGATTGCATGTGTTTGTTTGATTGAATTGTATCACAATATCATTATAGATCGATCCATTTTGATCCTATCAAATGGTATCAGAGCTGGTTTAGTGATTGAAGTTCTTCAAACTGTCGCACTCTTGAAATCACTTGAATATATGATTGATAAGCAATTCAATCAAGTAATTGTTGATTTCAGTTGTGTTTCATCATCAGAAACATGAATTGAATCACAATTTGCAGTTCAATTCGTTCAAATTCAGTGAATTGTTCAAATCAGTATTCGAACTTGTTCTTCACAGTCGAACTGATTTTTGAATCAAATGTCAATTTGTTGTTGTTGTTTGATGAAATTGAAGTTAGAGGACTGTTAATTGATCGAATTCCTACCTAATTGGAGGATTTTAGGTCAATTTATCAAGTTTTGAAGGATTTCAGTTAATCTGAGTTTGTATGAATCTGTTGAAGTTAGCGCATTAGGTCAAAACACTACTGAAAATTGCCTAAGTGTTAGGCGCTTGGCAATTGTTCAGGCGTTTTTGCACTGTTAAGGCGTTTTTGGATCAGGCATTTTACCACTGTTGGGGCATATTAAGTGGACAAGGCGCATCACAACTGTTCAGGCGCATTTCAACTTGGGTATTTTTTAGAATTCCACTAAGGCAATCCCTTGGGCGTTTCTAAGTCAAAGTCAGAAGTTTCTCAACTATTTGGGCGCTTCATCACTATTCAGGCGCATCAACATCAACACTTAGAAATTTTTCAAAAACTTAAAAAATCCAAAAATATTTTCAATTCATTATTTTAATTCAAAAACTTAAAAAACAACAAAAACAAATCTTTTTCTAAAATCCAAAATTAAAAATGGTGAAATCAGAAGATTCAGAGAACAGAGTTCCTAAGCTGAAGAACAGAGCTGATTTTAAAAACTAGTCTCTTAGATTGAAACATCACCTTAATTCTATTGACACCGACTTGTGGAAGTCAATAGAAAGAGGACCTCATATTCCTATCACTTCAGATGGTCCTGATAGAGGGTTTGTCTATACTAAAGACTCTCCAGAACCATACCTTGAAGATGGATTACAGGGTGATGATCTAAGAAAAGTTAAGAATGATATAAAAGCATATTCTCTTATGTGTAAGGGACTACCACTTAAAGTCTTAACCAGACTTGGTGGTTATCAGATAGGATATACCATGTATAAAGCTTTGAAGATAATTTGTGAAGGTGGTAAGGAGATTCAAGATCTTAAGAAGCAGAAATTGAAGAGACAGATAGATATATTTGAGCATTTATCTGGTGAAACCATAAACCAAATGATGAATAGATTCGTGCAACTGAAAACTAAGATGTCAACTGCTAGCATCAAAAATGATCTAAAAGATCTAAACTTTAGGCTTCTCAATGCTCTTCCATCTTTATGGAAACAAACAGTTACACTGTTAAAGCACACTGAAAAATTTCCTATGGATCTTGATCTGTTGATAGCCAAAATTGAGTCTGTTGAAATTGATGAAAGCTCAAGGAATAATGACAAAGCAGCTTCAATGTCTTAGTCAAGTATGTTGCATCTCCAGCTAGCACTGTGGAAAATGCATCTATGGCAAAGAATGAAAGTGCACTAGAAGAAGAGGGTGATCTGTTTGTTGGAGCATGGTTCTTTACAGATTCTTCATATACAAGTGCTCCTGCTTATGCAACAGAGCATTAACCTCAGTCTCCTCCTAAAGCTCAAACTTCTAATAATCATACTGAGACTCCATCTTCTAACTCTGCTAAACCTAGCAAAGTTAAAGATGTCATTAACATCCTATTACAGGATGAAGAGTCCAAATATGCTTTTACTGCTTTTATGGCTAGTTTTCAAGCTTATCAAGGTAGTCATTTAACCCAATTAGATTTGTTTTGCAGGACTTATTCAAGATGGACCCAGATGACGTGGAGGAAATGGATCTGAATTGGCAAATGGTGATGATTGCATACAGAACTCTGAAACACTCTTATGTCAACAGGAACTACAAGCCAAGTGCTAATAAGACTATTGGATTTGACAAGTCTAAGTCAAGGTGTTTCAACTGCAATAGCTATGGTCACTTTTCAAGGGAATGAAAAGCTCCCAGAAACAAAGGAGAAAATAGCCAGTCGAGTTCAAGCAATCAGAGGTTTCAACAATCATCTCAGAAGACATTCCAAAAGCGATACCAAAGCTTACCAATGCCTGAACTTAAATATGACTCAAAAGCTTCTAATGAACCCAAGAAAGCTTTAGTAGTGAGCATCAAGGATGGATACGACTAGAGTGCATATGCAGAGCAGTTTACAGCTGACTTAACCTCTAGTTTATCTCTTATTGCAGAAGTTCAAGGAGAAGATTGGTCAGAAGATAGTGATCCAAAGGCTAAATATGATTCTGAGAATGAAGAAGAAGAATACGATTGGAGTGATAAATCTGATCCTAAAGAGGATTCAGAAGAAGTTGCTTTAATGGCATAATCAGATCAACCAAAGGTTGAAAACTCATCTTCTAACTCTGAGACCTCTCCACCTAAATATCCTGAAATACCATCAGAAGTAAGAGAAAAACTATGCATAAAATCTTGCTTTGAACACGTTGAATATTATAGAAATTACTTATACAAAATATGTGAAAAACATAAGCAAGAGGAATTGATGCATAATAAACTCAAAAATGATCACAAAGTGTCAGATGAAAAGATCATTTCTTTACAAACTTCACGGAACAAAACTTTGAAAGAACTAGAAATAGTTTCAAAACAACTTGAAGAAATGACCAAGAACTTAGAACAGGAGAAAATAGCACATGCTACTACCCAAGTTGATCTTGCTAAAGTCAAAAGTTTCAAAACAATCGTGGAACAACTGGTAAGTGAAAGAAAAGATAAACAAAAAGTAGGATTAGGTTTCACTCACGAACCAATGCCTGAATGTATAACTAACACTTTGCCAGAAAACTTTAATACACACGATCACTCTCCTGAGAATAAGGCAAAACTCAAAGCTTTCCAAAACAAGAACAAGATTTCTGACAATGAAGAAGAGAAAGCTAATGTATAAATCTTTGAAGAGAAAGATACTGAAAAAATCAAAAACGGTCATCCGGTTAAAGTCAAATCTTATGAACCAAGACCGAAAAGCAAGAAAATTTTTGTTCCGAAAGAATCTGTCTTGGAGGAAGTAATCACAAAAATGATAACCAACCCTCCAAAACCAAAGATAAAGCTAAACATGAAGAAGTAACATCAGAAGATTCTAACTCATATGGTCTAAATAATGTTGAATTTATTAAATGGCAAAAGGACCAGAAAAAGAAAGAAAATGAAAAAGAATCTTCAACTGAAGATGTTCAATCTCAAGTAAAATCAAGTTCGACAAAATCAAGGAACCAGAGAAGAAGAAGAAAAATGAATAAAGCTAAAAATAATCAAATTAAAGAAAATTAGACACAGACAACAAATCAAACAAATAAATTTAAACCAATAAAATTTGTGTCTGCTGGTATGTTAAACATGAATTCAATTCAAGATGTTAAGCAAACTCCTAAGAACAAATCGACCTCTGATCTGAAAACAGGTTCAGATTCTAAGTCTTCCGCTGTCGTTAAACGATTTGTATCTAAAAAATTTGTCAAATCAAAAACAAAAGACTAACTTTTTGACGCCTAAATCTAAACAAGGAACAAATGTTGCGTCAACATCAAAAGTTAATAAACAATTGTTTAAAACTCCACAGACGTACTGCGAAATATGTGACATGTACAATCACAATACTACTGAATGCTTTTTCAACAAGTACTGTCACATATGCGACATGAGAAATCACTCAACATCATAGTGCTATTTTAATAAGTATTGTACCTACTGTGATGAACGGACTCACAATACTAAAAATTGTTACTTTCGAAAGAGTTCATCGAGGAAAGGATTTGCTACTTCACCAGTGAGCAAAGGTTATGTTAATCCTCAATATAAAAGAAATCAAAATGTTAGGTTTCACAGATTAACTAACCAACCTTCCTTAGGTCCTTAGAAAAAAGAAATGATCCAGTGAGACCAAAACAATATGTTAAAGATCAATTCATTCCATGGTCTGTAAGAATGAATAATAAAAATTTTGAAAATAAAAGTTTTTCAAAAATTGGCCATTCAAAAAGTATGAATTTTCCAAATAATCAAAAACTTGTGAATAATAATAGAATTGATAAATTCATTAAAAATAAGCCTGATGTCAACAAACTACATTTCAAACAATTTACAATTGTTGATATGTTTGGAAAACCCAAGACTATCTCGGCTTGGGTAGATAACTCAACTTAATTTATTTGTTTTGCAGGTAGGCCTGAGAAGACCAATCAACACATGGTATGTGGATAGCAGGTGTAGCCGGCACATGACAGGCAATCATGCCTTATTACAAGACTTTAAGTTAAAGGATAGTATGCATGTCGCCTTTGGTGGTGATGCGGGAGGAAAAATCACAGGAGAAGGAACAGTATCCAACGGGATAATAAGCTTCGATAAAGTCAACTACTGCTCACAGTTGAACTTTAACTTGTTAAACGTATCCCAAATTTGTGATAAATTCTATTATGTTCTTTTTGATGATTCTTATTGCTATATTTTGAAGCCAGGTTTTCAGATTAGCAAGGACTGCATGGTTTTTATAGCTGTTAGGGTTCGAGATGTATACAAACTGGATATGTCTCAAGTGGATCCTTCTACAGAAACAACTTGCCTTATTACTCAAGCTTCAAATGACGATAGTCAGCTTTGGCATAGACATCTCGGGCATTCCAACTTTAAGAATATGAACAAGCTTGTAGCGGGAAATCATTGAGATGTTTAGCATAGCACAGAGCGTCTTATAAGCCCAAGCAGATAAACACAAATTCCAAACCCTTCAGATGTTGCATATGGACCTTTGGACCAACCAACGTGAAGAGTATTGGAAGAAAATCATATTGTTTAGTTATCATGATGACTTTACAAGATTTTCATGAATGCTAAATCTGAAATGACTGAATTATTAAAAGAATTCATCATAAAAGTAGAAAATCAACTTGAACAAAAAGTAAAAATATTAAGAAGTGATAATGGAACAGAATTTAAAAATGCTAATATTGACATGTTCTATGCAGAAAATGGAATTGTTCATTAGTTCAGTGCTCCTAGAACTCCACAACAAAATGGAGTTGCTGAAAGGAAGAACAGAACTTTGATTGAGGCTGCATGATCCATGTAGCAGATGCGAAAATTCCTATCACTTTCTGGGATGAATCCATATCTACTGCATGTTTCATATAGAATCGTACTTTAATTGTGAAATACAAACTAAAAACTCCTTATGAGTTGATGTTTGACAGGAAACCAAACATAGATTTTCTTAAATCTTTTGGTTGTCCAGTTATGATTTTAAATTCAAGTGATCAGCTAGGAAAATTTGATGCAAAATCTGATGATGGATTTGTTGTTGGATATTCATCTGTTTCAAAAGCCTATCGAGTTTATAACTCTATGTAAGGCCCCGTTTTCGGAACACTTACAAACTGGACCGTCATCGCATAAAACATTCAAAGCGCACATTACTTTTGCAGTGGAATTTAAAAACTTTCATTAATAATCAAAAACATATCATTTCAATACATTACATTAGTTTAAAATACACTGATATGTCAAAATATGGATGCCAATCTTCAAAACACTCCTAGTAGCATATGCATCCATGCCTACAACTCCTCATCATCAACAAAATACCTGCCAACTATTATACATACAAAAGGTCAGCGACGCTGAGTGAGTTCTAGTTTTATAAATAAAAGATTTTTCTTTCTTTAAAACCAAAACTTATATTCATTTGCGGTCATACATCATACGTACACATTGATAATAATTATTATCTTCATCCTCGTTCATTCATTCCTTCTTTCATTCATTATTATCATATACCTTCATGTGGATCCCGTCACATGCAATACCCCCGTCTCCTACCGAAGACAGACCAGGGTACGCGACAAGGATCCCCTTCGAGTCAATCTCAAGGATTGAACTCCCTTCGAGCCATAAGGCTCCCTTCGAGTCACAAAGACTCCTTTTGAGTCACAAAGACTCCCTTCGAGCCATAAAGACTCCCTTCGAGCCTATCTCAAGGATAGACTCCCTGTGTGCATCCTTCGGGTTAGCTAAACCGCACACAGTTGAGCTACCAACCTAACGGTTGTGCATCTCTCTTCATCTGCTTGCAAGCCTTTCATTTATTCATTTACTTTTCACTTTTCATTAACGTTATCTTTCACTTCGTTACATAATACTTTACGTTCATTCATACATCATACCACGTAAAGTCACAACATAATACACAACAGGTATTAAAACATAATACATACGTTTTGAAAACCGTTTAACGAAGAAAGATAACACATACATACAACCACAACATTCACATCATAAACAAGCATAAGCCGCCCCGAGACATCATTTCTTAGCACTTAAATTCTACATCCCAAAATCTCAAAAAATTCTGTCCCCTTAAAGAAATGTAGATGAGCAAACAAATGCGGATAAACAGACAAATGCGGATGAATCAAACAAATGCGGATGAGTAACCAAATGCGGATGAATAGGCAAATACGGATGAGTAACCAAATGTGGATGAGCACCTCAGAAAATATTCTAAGTGTCCCAAAGAAATGCGCATAACCAAAATGATGAGAATTTTGACCACCTTGTTGATTCCCCATCTCAGCTGGATCCATCTCCATCAACTAACATCACCAACTTGGAATCATCAATTCCAGTTGAATCAATACTAACGACAATAATTCATAAGTATCATCTAATAGAAAACATTATTGGTGATCTTAATGAAAGAACAATAAGAAGTCAAGGGGGAGCTGCCAATATTTGTCTTTTCTCCTGTTTTCTTTCACAAGTGGTTCCACCCAACATAACTACAGTATTAAAAGACAACAGCTGGATTGAAGCAATGCAAGAAGAGCTTCAGCAATTCAAAAAGCAAAAAGTTTGGAATCTAGTTGATCTTCCTGAAGGCCAATATCCAATTGGTACAAGGTGGCTTTCAAGAACAAACTAGATGACAGAGGTATCATCATCATAAACAAAGCAAGGCTGATACCACAAGGCTATACTCAAGAAGAAGGGATAGAATATGATGAAGTCTTTGCCATTGAAGCCATTAGAGTTTTTCTAGCCCATGCTTCACATAAGAAGTTCACAGTTTTCCAAATTGATGTAAAATGTGCCTTCTTAAATGGTAAAATTGATGAAGAAATCTATGTTGCCCAACCACCCAACTTTGAAGATTCTGATTACCCACACAGAGTATACAAGCTTGACAAAGCTTCGTATGGTCTTCATCAGGCACCAAGAAAATGGTATGAAACATTATCATCCTTCTTGCTCAAGCATGGTTATAATAGGTGAACCATTGATTAGACTCTTTTTCTCAAGCATGATCATCAAGACCTCTTGGTTGTCCAAGTCTATGTGGATGATATCATCTTTGGGCCAACAAACAAAAGATTGTGTCAAGAATCTTTGATGATATCTGAGTTCCAAATGAGTTTTATGGGAGAATTAACCTTCTTCCTTGGTTTGCAAGTTCATCAGGAACCAGATGGCATTTTCATCAATTAGGAAAACTATGTGAATCAAATCTTGAAGAAGTACAACCTTGCTGAGTCTTCTTCATGCAAAACACCAGCATCAACAATAGATAAGATTGTACCTGATCCTAAAGGGAAGTCAGTTGATCAAAGATTATATAGATCTATGATAGGATCTTTAATATACTTAACTACCAGCAGACCTGTCATAATGTTTGCTGTGTGTGATTATGCTAGGAACCAATCAGACCCCAAGGAGTCACATATGAATGCAGTTAAGAGGATATTCAAATACCTCAAAGGGAAGCCAGCTCTTGGGCTTTGGTATCCCAAAGAAGGAGATTTCAAACTATACTCATACTCTGACAGTGACTTTGGAGGCTGCAACAACAATAGAAAATCAACCACTGGTATCCCAACAGTTTCTTGGCAGTGCAAAAAGCAAATAAATGTTTCAGTATTCACAGCTAAGGCTGAGTACATAGCTGCTTCAGTTGGTTGCTCTCAAGTTTTATGATTGCAAAACTAACTACTTGATTATTGTTACAGTTTTCTTCAAACACCAAAACACATAGATAACTAAGCTGCTATGTTCATCATTGCTAATCTAGTGCAACATAGTAAAACAAAACATATTAAAATCAGATACCATTTTTTGAGAGACTGCTAAGAAAAAGGTTTATTCAAGTTGATCAAAGTGGATACAACAAATCAGCTTGCTGATTTATTCACTAAAGCCTTTGATTCAGTTAGATTTAATTTCTTAATTTAGTCTTTAGGCATCAACTTAGATTAGTCTTCATCACAAAGAAAAGCATGTTCTGTCTATCAAATTTATTATATGAAAAAGCCAAAAACATTTATAAAACATATAAAAATCCAAAATATTGTCTTATTAATTTATTTTTCTTGAAAAAGCATTTTAAATTATAGGAAATGATAATACACTATGCCTTTGCTTACATTCCTGAATTTTATCACACAATAAAGACTGATCAGATATGATTTGAAGTGTGAGTAGGTTCAGCTTGAGTGGAAAATATACAAGTTCATGCATAACATAATGCCAAGGTGACTAATTGTGGACAATTTCATTTTGAGGAGCAAGCAAGTAAGTCTTATCCTGCTGTGATCAACTTACTCACCTAAGCACACTATGTTGTAACACTTTATAACCTCTATCTTTGCGCATCATGAACTCTTTGTTTTGCGTAAGCAAAGACCTGAGTTCTTAGGCACCTCTATTTTACGTGACTAAACACCTGGTGTCCTGATGCTGATCATCAAAAGGTTCTAAAAAGGAACATCTCTAAAAGAATCCATTATGATCAACTGTGAGAATTTACAATTCAACTTGTTAAGTGTATCTCAAATTTCTGATCAAAATTATACCACTTTATTTGATAACACTTATTCTTACCTTCTTAAGCCAGGTTTTCAAATTCCAGCTGGATCCTTCTTAAAGCACCAAGAAAAGGCAACACGTCTGTTTTGGACATGAACAATACCTCTCTAACAAGCAATGAAACCTGCCTGATCTCTAAGTCATCAGAAGATGAAGCTCAACTATGGCATAGAAGAATGGTTCATTTAAACATGAAGAACATGAATAAGTTGGTCAAAAATAACTTAGTCATTGGCCTTCCCAAGAAAGAATTTTTGTTCATCATGTTATAAAGGAAAACAGCATAGAGTGTCACATAAGTCCAAAACTATCAACACAAACACAACACCACTCAAAATGCTTCACATGGATCTTTTGGGTCCGACAAATGTGTTGAGCATTAGTAGAAGGCAATATTGTTCGGTGATTATTGATGATTTCACTAGATTCACATGGGTCTTTTTCTTAAAACATAAAAGTGAAACATCAGAAACACTAATGGAGTTTATCACTAAGATTAAAAATAAACTTTATTTAAAGATCAAAATCATAAGAAGTGATAATGGATCTGAATTTGTTAATCATGTTTTAGATTCCTTTTGCAGGAACAAAGGCATAGCCAGACAATTTAGTGCACCAAGAACTCCACAACAAAATAGAGTCGCTGAAAGAAGAAACAAGACTCTAATTGAAGCTGCAAGAATAATGCATGCTGATTCACAGTTGCCTATCACATTTTGGGCAGAAGCAGTGAACACAGCATGCAATGTTTAGAACAGAACTTTAATTGTCAAAGAACATAATAAAATAACTTATGAACTTTTTTTTAAAAGAAAACCTTTTATAGGTTATCTTAGAGCTTTTGGGTGTCATATGTCTATTCTAAACACCAAAGATCAATTAGGAAAGTTTGATGAAAAAGCTTATGATGGTTTCTTTGTTGGTTACTCATCAACATCTAAATCATATAGAGCCTACAATCCACATCACAACATTGTGGAGGAAACACCTACTGTATCTTTTGATGAATCCTTATTTCCAAAATCTGTAAAAGGATCATCTTGGTTGTTTGATATAGATGCATTAACAAATTCATTTAACTCTGGTTATTTGAATGTTGCAGGTCCTACGGATACATGTTATCCTTATGTACCTCAAAGTTCGAGTGAAGTGCCACTGACTGCTGACCCCCTCCAAGATTATTTCATTCACACACTTCATGTGTTGCTAATCCAGGATCTTCATCTCAAACAAGCAATGACAACTCTGATGGAAATGGAAATTCAATTTCAGCAGAAGTTAACAATGCTTCCGCAGAAGTTCCATCTACATTGTAGATGTTCCATCTACTTCCAGAGATGATTCATTTCCTTCAACTGAAGTTCCCACATCATTAGAAAACATTCTAACAACATTCACATCTGCAGATCAACAAACTACAACATCCGTAGTTGTTCCTGTAACTGTTGCGAAAGGTATACCTACATCTACAGAAACACAAAATCATGAAGATGGATTACATTCAGCATTAGAAAACCAAAATGATGAGAATTTTGACTACTTTGTTGATTTCCCATCTCAGCTGGATCCATCTTCATCAACTAACATCACCAACTTGGAATCATTAATTCTAGTTGAATCAATACCAACAACAATAATTCATAAGTATCATCCAATAGAAAACATTATTGGTGATCTTAATGAAAGAACCACAAGAAGTCAAGGGGGAGCTGCTAATATTTGTCTGTTCTCCTGTTTTCTTTTACAAGTGGTTCCACCCAACATAACTACAGCATTAAAAGACAACAATTGGATTGAAGCAATGCAAGAAGAGCTTCAAAAATTCAGAAAGCAAAAAGTTTGGAATCTAGTTGATCTTTCTGAAGGCTAATATCCAATTGGTACAAGGTGGCTTTTCAAGAACAAACTAGATGACAGAGGTTCCATCATCAGAAACAAAGCAAGGCTGATACCACAAGGCTATACTCAAGAAAAAGGGATAGACTATGATGAAGTCTTTGCTATTAAAGCCATTATAGTTTTTCTAGCCTATGCTTCACATAAGAAGTTCACAGTTTTCCAAATTGATGTAAAATGTGCCTTCTTATATGGTAAAATTGATGAAGAAATCTATGTTGCCCAACCACCCAGCTTTGAAGATCCTGATTACCACACAGAGTATACAAGCTTGACAAAGCTTTGTATGGTCTTTATCAGGCACCAAGAAAATGGTATGAAACATTGTCATCCTTCTTGCTCAAGCATGGTTACAATAGGGGAACCATTGATCAGACTCTCTTTCTCAAGCATGATCATCAAGACCTCTTGGTTGTCCAAGTCTATATGGATGATATCATCTTTGGGCCAACAAACAAAAGATTGTATCAAGAATCTTTGATGAAATCTGAGTTCCAAATGAGTTCCATAGGAGAATTAACCTTCTTCCTTGGTTTGCAAGTTCATCAGAAACCATATGGCATTTTCATCAATCAGAAAAAGTATGTGAATGAAATCCTGAAGAAGTACAACCTTGCTGAGTCTTCTTCATGCAATACACCATCATCAACAATAGATAAGATTATACCTGATCCTCAAGGGAAGTCAGTTGATCAAAGATTATATAGATCTATGATAGGATCTTTAATGTATTTCACTGCCAGCAGACCTGTCATAATGTTTGTTGTGTGTGATTATGCTAGGAACCAATCAGAACCCCAAGGAGTCACATATGAATCCAGTTAAGAGGATATTTAGATACCTCAAAGGGAAGCCAGCTCTTGGGCTTTGGTATCCTAAAGAAGGAGATTTCAGACTATACTCATACTCTGACAGTGACTTTGGAGGTTGCAACAACAACAGAAAATCAACCACTGGAGGTTGTTAATTCATTGGACCAAGACTAGTTTCTTGGCAGTCCAAAAAGCAAACAAATGCTTCAATATCCACAGCTGAGGCTGAGTACATAGCTGCTTCAGTTGGTTGCTCTCAAGTTTTATGGTTGCAAAACCAACTACTTGATTATTGTTACAATTTTCTTTAAATACCAATACACATAGATAACTCAGTTGCTATGTTCATCACTGCTAATCCAGTGCAACATAGTAAAACAAAACATATTAAAATCAGATACCATTTTCTGAAAGACTGTTAAGAAAAAGGTTTAATCAAGTTGATCAAAGTGGATATAACAAATCAGCTTGCTGATTTATTCACTAAAGCCTTTGATTCAGTTAGATTTAATTTCTTAATTTAGTCTTTTGGCATCAACATAGATTAGTCTTCATCACAAAGAAAAGCATGTTCTGTCTATCAAATTTATTATATGAAAAAGCCAAAAACATTTATAAAACATATAAAAATCAAAAATATTGTCTTATTAATCTATTTTTCTTGAAAAAGCATTTTAAATTATGGGAAATGATAGTACACTATGCCTTTGCTTACTTTCCTGAATTTTATCACACAATAAAGACTGATCAGATATGATTTGATATGTGAGTAGGTTCAGCTTGAGTGGAAAATATGCAAGTTCATGCATAACATAATGCCAAGGTGACTAATTATGGACAATTCCATTTTGAGGAGCAAGCAAGTAAGTCTTATCCTGTTGTGATCAACTTACTCACCTAAGCACAGTATGTTGTAACACTTTTTAACCTCTATCTTTGCGCATCATGAACTCTCTGTTTTACGTAAGCAAAGACCTGAGTTCTTAGGCACCTCTGTTTTACATGAGTAAAGACCTGGTGTCCTGATGTTGATCATCAAAAGGTTCCAAAAAGGAACAGCTCTAAAAGAATCCATTATGATCAACTGTATATTAATTTAGAGCTTAAAAATCATATCAGCATTAATGAGATTTCAAAGAAATCTTAAGATAGAGCTTATAACTTACAGAACATAGTTTTAAGTGTGAAAAAGTAATAAATTGGCTCATAAGCGGCGGACAAACTCTAATGTGAATTGAATGTGGAGTCCATATTTGTCTATCTTTAATCAATACCAAAACCTGATAAATAGCATGACAAGTTGAAACTATATTCTTGCTTTAATTTATATGGATCATAATACTTACAATTAGCACTAGATCTATGTCTACCATTATCAAATAAAACTGTCATCAGGAAGTTACTTAGTGTCATAGTATTATCTCATTGTATGATGTAAATGATTGTAAATACATTTAAGTTTTTGATTGTAAATAGATTTTGTTTTTGTTCTTTTCTTTGATAATAAGTTGGACAGATAATTGCTTTACATGCTATTCTCTTTCTAAATTTCTAATAAATGCATAATTTTATGATTAATCATAAATTTAGGGGGAGTAGTCATCAGCATGAAAACTGAGTAACATTTTTTACATGAAGAAAATTGGAACTTAAGCACTAACTTGACTGCAAGATATCTAAAGTTTTTAAATAAATCAATTTTGCATATTTGCCATGAAGCAGAGTCAACAAGGTCCAACAGCAAACAACAAATGATCTAACAACATGATGTTAAGTTCATACAGCAAAAAGAACAAAATTGACTTTCTGTAGATTGGTACCCTACGGATAAAATAGCAAAATCATAAATTTTGCCTTCCGGAGATGTTCTGCGGAAGACTTAACCTGTTGATACAGATAAAAAGAAAAGTTTTGCCTTTCGTAGATGTTCAGCGGAAGACTTAACTTAGGGATGACCATGGAAGGGTAATGAGGGTTAAGGGTCCCACATCATTAAATAAAAGGATTTAATTTTTCTAAACAAGTATAAATGATAACCTGACCATTGTCATTTGTATTCACTTTTTCAGAAACCCTTTTCAGACCTAGAAAAACGCTCATATCATAAACCCTGTTATCCGCAAACATTCAAATTTTTTATTCAACACAACAATTCACACCTAAATCGCCATTCAAACAACATAAACAAAAAGATTTTGGAAAGAGTTCAAGTGTTGAGAGTTTTGAACAAATGATTACAAGAGTCTAAACCTAAGGGGGAATATTGTTGGGTCCAGATCCATTGTATAGGTTTAGATGATTATGTCATCACTTGTAATGAACCTTTGTAAATCTCTTTTTTGTATGCAAATTATATATATGTTAACCCAAATATTATTTGTGTTGATTTTATGTAATTGTAGGAAAATATCATACTTGGTCAATTTGAAAAATTGACAAAGTGCAAGAACTCCTGCGGATGAACAAGTTGTTCTTCCGTAGATGTTCTGTCGAGCTTAAATGACCAAGTTAAAGATTCATCCGTAGATCTCCTGCGGAAGCACAACAACATCTGCTGAACAAATCCAAAGATCAAGTGTTGCTGCTGAAGAAGAGCTTACTCCTGAGGATGAAGTTCAAGATGATCAGAGATTTCTACGGAAGACCAACTTTCTACAGAAGACCAATTTCCTACGGAAGAACAACTTCCTACGGAAGAACAACTTCCTACGGAAGAAAAACTTGTATGATCTCAAATCATCAAGTACGCAACATAAAGTCAATAAAGTCAACCTGTCAGAATGACGTCATCAAGTCAACAACCACGGAAGACGCTATTTATGTTAAGCAGATATTCCACATCACATCAAGAATATTCCTTTTGTAAACTGAATCCCTCTGCCTACAAAGATAAGGCATAGGTGCACTCATTTAGGAATAGATATACATCATAGGAATAGTTATATCATAGGAAGAGACAAACATAGAGATCATAAACAGATTAACAGAGAGATTGAGCGATATCGATATACAAATAGAGATTCATATTCTTAGAAAATATATCACTAAATCGATCAATCAATATAGCAAAACACCAAGAACACCAAGAACATCATAGCAATCATCATATCATCAAAGCATCAATATCATTGTAATCGACTCATTGTCAATGAAAATCAATTAAAATAATATTTTTTGTTACATTATTTATTCTATTTTTCAAGTTGTTTCATTTGTTCTTTGTCGATTTCAATTTCATAAACAATTAATTAAACAACAAGCATTGATAATTTCGTGATCTTTATTTGTTAAATCAAACTGATAATTCATGTTTTGATCATTGGATTCACACTATTTATAGCCTATACATAGAGCTATATACAATTACTGAACTATCATTATGTAAATGAAAATTACATAAATAATCCTAAGTCTATAAGCTATCTGCAATGGATGATTAGCCGTCCACTGTGGATGTTAAGCTGTCCGCTATGGAAGTCAGATAACTTGTTCGATGTGCCCTGGATGCTGTCCGCTGTGAACACTTGTGTGTATTTTCTTTGTATGTTGTCCACTTGGAATGTTCATCCACTGTGGATGAACATCCGCTCTAAACACTTGTGTGTGTTTGCTTTGTATGTTGTCCGCTGTGGCAATGTTCATCCGCTGTGGATGAACATCCGCTGTGGACAGTTCATCAGCTGTGGACTTAGGTTTTCGCTGTGTGTGTTGTTCATCTGCTGTGGGCACTTGGACTTGATCTTCATCCGATGCAACTTCTTAGTCATCCACTGTGGAAAACTCTTCATCCGCTGCCGACACTTAGCAAAATTTCCTTTTTATCTACAAACCAGAAAAAGAAATTTAAGCAATATTAGTGTATGTTATGAGTGTTAACGATACTAATGTGTTAGTTAATGATTGTTTGAATGTTAGAACACAATATGTTTGATTATGGCAAGCAATATCCTTTTAAGCATTAACCTATTAATGCACTTGTTGAGTCCAACAATACTCCCTCTAAGGATGATGTTGCCATCGCTTTAATGTTTGCTTGTTAATGTTTTATTTGTTAGAAACAATATGTGTGTGTGTGTGTGTTGATGCTTGTTAATTATGTCGTCATCTCTTCTGTTGATGATTGCATGTTTGAATGTTATGCATGATTGATTGTTTATTTGTCGGATTACATGTATGATTGTTTGATTACATGTATGATTGCTTGATTGAATGGTTGACTGTTTGTATGTTTATGCATGATTGATTGTTTGTCTGATTACATGTATGATTGTTTGATTACATGTATGATTGCTTGATTGAATGGTTGACTGTTTGTATGTTTGTGCATGATTGAATGATTGATTGTTTGTCTGATTACATGTATGATTGATTGTATGCTTACATGTATGTTTGTCTGATTATACATGTATGATTGATTGTATGTTTACATGTATGTTTGTATGTATGTTTCACTAATTACTCATGTATGATTGATTGTATGTATGTTTCACTGTTTACATGTGTGATTTATTATACAATGTATGTTCTTATTTGTATGTGTTTGCTTGTATAATGTGGTACTTGTATGATTGACTGTTGTTTTCTATTATGTATGTTTGGATGTTTCTTTCTTGAAAGGTTAAACATGTTTGTTTGTTTATTTTTGTCTATTTGTTTGTTAGAAACCTTTATGTGTGTGATGGACCAGCTTTATCAACTTTCTTCTGAACTTCAGTTGTTGCCTTTAAAGATTCTTCAATATCTTTCTCAAGCTCTTGATCTTTGGTAGCGTCTTTCACTTGATCAGATAAAGGAGTAATCCTTAGTGCATTTCTGCAGTTCACTATGTGCTCTATAAAATAATCAACTGCACTCTTCTGATCCTCATATTTGCTCTCTATTGTGAGATGAACCAGCTATTCCAGAGTTGATTGCTCTAGGCTTTGCACATCTATGTTACTGACCAGTATGGTCACAACATGTTTACCTTTCAGGATTTCAAGATTGTTGTTGTCTGATATCCTCATTCCTGTTATGCCTTCTATGTGTGTTAATGGTTGTTGATTTGTTTCAAGTCTCTGTTTCAGTGCTGCCTTCACATAAACAGTACCTAAAATTCTGAGCATGTGTATGAAGTAGCAGCAATCTCCCTTGCATAGCAAATCTTCAATAGCAAGGAATGTCTTTGTTTTATAAAAATGAGACATAAGAGGGATGAAGGAGTTTGATTTCTATAGGATCAAACAACCTTATGTCTGGTGCTTCCTTCCCTTCTAGTTTTCTCTCCAATACCAATTCAAAATGTGTTTTATCATAGTACCACTTGGTAATTGGATGATTGTATACCATTAATCTTTTTCATAATTAACTTTAAATTTGATGGTCTTAATTGATATCCAACTCTTTCTAATAGTTCACTGTCAACTTGAGATGATGATTGTTCTTTAATTTGATTCTTTTGTTTGCTGGCTAACTGTTGCTCTCTTCTCAACTTAGCCAAATGAAGCTTGTCTTCTCTGTCTGCTTTTGCCTTCATCTCAGTATGACGTTTATTCATATAAGATTTCAAAATTTGATAGAAATCTGCTCCCCTGGGATTGTTTGTATGATTGACCATCCTCAATTGCATCAGGTCCAATCTGTCTAGATAGCTTAATGATCCCAGTTGTAATATGTATGATAAGTATTGGACAAGTCTAGATACTCTTTTTATGAGCATAGCATCCCAGATTTTATCATATTTCCAGGCAACTATCTTTCTCTCATCAGTAGATGCTGTAAGAGTGATTTTGTCATACAATTTCACAAAGTTGGTGTTTGCATTGATCATCTCTCTCACCTCATTTCCTTCTGGCCATAACCTATGAGGCATGAATTGCCTAGGTTCTTCTATAGGATGAAGCTCAGGTGGAGCTTGATGATCTGTTGATAGAGATGATGTTGGGTGAGGTTTAATGATTTGTGGCTTTAAGGCATTAGCCAACATATTTTTGTATATCTTTCTTGCCATGACTTTCATCTGTGAGAGAGATCTGCTACCATATGACCTATATGGTAATCTTGTGTGACTCAACCAGCTTTTCACCTGGGAGTAGGTCATTTTGTCTATTTGAGGGTCTGTGGGCAGTTTCTTTTCAAATTCTTATTTATCCTTTATCTTTTTATACCTTTTATATGTTTGCTCAGCTTCATTTTTTTGTTACATCTTGGAAGTCTTTAAGCAAGTCTTTAACCTCTGAAAGGTTAAGATGAATGAAAGTATCATAAGGAAATCCTCTTGTCACCAGCTCAATTCCCATTAAAGTTTGAGGATCATTTGTGAATAGTTCTTCTATGTTTTGTATGTTCTTATTATCATCCCTTTCTTCAACTTCTTGATCAGAAACACTTAGCATGATAATAGGCTCTTATTACTGATCAAATGATTAGTTTATTTCACCTTCTTCAAGAACAGCCTTAGAGCTTGTCGGTTTTGGTTCATCATCCACTAATTCTGATTTGACTTTCAAAAGCTTTAGTGGTGGTAATTCTGGTTCATCAACCTCTTTAACTGTTTGTTTTCCTTTGCTTAAAGAGGCCAAGTATAGTCTCTTTCTTTTTCGTTCATATGTTTTAAAATGAGGCTGTGAAGATGATGAAGCTTGATCTTTGGATGGTTTTGGTGGTTCTTTCATTGATTCAGCAAATTGTTTGATCAGTTCTTTTTGGTTTTCAGAGAAAGGGTTCACAGAAATAATGTCTGTTTGAGCTGATTTAGTGTCTAGTGTATGGAAATGTTGTTTGAGTATTGGAGAATAATGGATGTTCTCAAATGGGTTTGCCTCACCAAACAATTGGTCCATTGAGTAAGACTCCTCTGGGATAATGAGTGCAAGCTATGTATGATGTTCCTGAGTGCTTGTTTCTCCAATATGTGATGATGATTGATCAGTGAAGTCTTCATTTAACTCATGTTCATCTTCATATGAATGTTCTTCCTCATTCATTCTGTGTTGATCCATATATTCCATCTCTCTGTTTAGCCTTTGAATTTCTACATTTTGAGTAGCCATAATCTTTTTTAGCTCATCAATTTCAGCATCTTTCACATCTATCTGCTCAGTCAGATACGTCACATCTAGTCTTGTGCTGTTAAGGTCATGATCTTTGGCTTTCATCTCTTCCTTTGATTGATCTAGTTGTTGTTCTAAGAATTGAACAATCAACTTTTGAGTTGTTTGATCAGCTGTAAGCTTATCTATTTCTTCATCTTTGCTCTTTAGTTTCTCTTTTAACTTTTTTGCTATATTGTTTGACTTCTCAATCAATTTGTTGTACTCAATGAATAAAAACACTTTAGAGTACTTAATTTCATCCTCTGTTGGTATTTCACTGCCCTGTTCATCTCTTTCAGTAGGTTCAGCAGTGTTTTGCTCTTCTTGTACATGTTCTTGAGCTGAGGAAGTGCCAACTTCTTCTTCATTGCTTGTGTGTTCTTCCAAAGATGCATCAATGTCTCTCAACAATGAAGATAATGTTTGTTGATCAAAGAAAGTTGGGTTTTATAGTGATGAAGAGATGTGATGTTCAAACTTAAAATGCTCTTGTTCTTGTGCTTCGTCTTGTGCTTGTTCTTGTATTGGTGCAACTTGTTCTTCTTGTACTATTTGCTCTTGAATGGGTGTTGCTTCTTCTTCTTGAATGATGGGCCCGGCTGTATGATTGGTTGTTGGTAAATCACATTTTTAAACATCATGTTTGGTTCTCCCTGACCTGGAATCCTCATGAACACATCAGGCACAGGAAGATCATGATCTGTCATATGAGGTGGAACTGGAACCTCATCTCCTTGATAAAGGCTTGACTTGATTCTGTTAAAGACATGTTCATTAAAATGAACAGGTTGGAAGATAGCTCCTTCTCTTGGTATGTTTGGCAAAAGATCTTTAATGATCATCTGAAGAAACCTTGGATACATCTGAAACTTGTTTCTTACTTCAGTCAAGTTGTAGATCATTCCATTTAGGAATTGAGCTGTAAAGTTGAAAGGTCTTCTAGCAATGATACTTGCTATCGCATAAGAGCTTTTCAAAGAAGTGGAATCCCAGCTGGTCTTCCTGTTTGTCATTGTTTTCTGTTATGTATGCATAAGGAATCTAAATTGGGCACACATGTATGACTTCTTGATCTGTTTCCTGTCTATGGTACCAGTGTAGCCTATTTGCCCGAAAACATGAAGAACATAGTTTTCATCAAATTCCACTAGACCTTCAGCATCTTTATTGCCCAGTTGTATTACTCTCCTAATTACTTCTTCAGAGATAGTAATCTGATGATCATGAACTATGAAGACTACTACTTGCTCATCATTCATTTGCTCTAGATAAGCATGAGTCCAAAATCAGACTATGTGATCCTTATAAATTTCTGGTCTTGTTGTCATCGCATGAACCAGCCTGGTTTGCCTTATGGCATGAATGATATCTCTGTAGTTCTCAGCCTTAGGTGAATCTGGGTTGAGAAAGGCACAAAGATTATGATCTCTGACAAACACTATGTTTGCCATATCTGCAATGAAAAGGATTAATGTTAGTATCTTGTATGTTAATGATATGTGATGATCGAGATGATGAAAGGTTGATCAAGTGCTCATTGACTATTGTGATTGTTATGAAATGATGAATTATGTATGCTTAACACTTGTGACTTGTTCCAAATGTATGTTTGAATGACTTTAACAAATTATTCAGTTTGACTTATCAAAAGTCTACTGTTTGATCAATTTTGATCATGAAGATCTTATTTGATTCAATTTGTTTTGATACAAATTGTATTTGCATTGTGTTTGTTTTGTCACAAAAAGTTGGTTTGTTCAAATCATACAGTAATTATAACTCATAAGAACTGTTCGTGAACTTCAGTTTGACTTTTTAAAGTCAAAAAGACCTTTTAATGCATATTGAATGAATATGCATTTAATGTTTGTGTGTTTAATGCCATGTCAAATTAACTAATTTTACATGTTTGTTACTAACTTTTGAACATGTTTACTAAGTTATAACAAATTTTAAGTCATTTTAAACATTTTCAAAGATCAGACATCAAATTTTGTATGAATTTGGCAAGGACATCATGATTGTTCATGAATCCAATGAACACTTAATCAAACTACATCAAAACAACAGTCTTAATACATTCGACTAAGATCATCTAACACATATTCAGTGTTTGATTTGGTTTATAACATCAAAAGATTCACATTTTGTTTTCGGTTCAAAGTTCGACTTAGGTCGAACAATGTTCGAATCAGAATCAATGAACAAGATGTTTTAATGGATGTTTGATGATTAGAATCATGTTGTTATACCTATTTGACCGTGAATCAGAAGAAAAATAAAATAAATTTTAGGTTCAGAATCGAACAGGGTTTTAAGGGTTTAACACACTATAGTAACGTTTTAAAAAATTTAATTTTCTCTCTCTCACTCGTGATGAATGGAAAAATCACAAGTGTTCATGTATATATACAACGGACAAAATAACTATCCGTTGTAGGTACAGTGTGTTTGTACGCTGTGTGATCAGTAACATAAAATTTTAATTTTAAGTCATGCGCTGTGAAATACACATGCGCTGTGTAAACAGTGCATCCGCTGTACAATTTTAAATTTATACGTTGTGGACCCTTTGGATGTTGTACTGTGTTCACAGCAGATGGTCATTTGGTCATGTGCTGTGCATACTTGATGAGATTTTGAAATTTACAACTGATGACTAAAGGTCATACGCTATGGTTGTCCACTGTTTTCACAGCGGATGAATAATGATTCATGTGCTGTGGAATCTTTAAAAATTATTTGTTCACAACGGATGAACATTTGTTCATGCGCCGTGGACATTTGAAAATTTGTTTGGTTGTCCACAGCGGATGAACATTTGTTCATGTGCCATGGACACTTGGATGTGATTTGTGATTTTTTTACAGCGTATGATTACCTGTGTGCATACGCTGTATACACTTGTACTGTTTCTACAATGGATGACTAATGCTAGTCATGCGCTGTGGAATGAATGGCACTGTGTACACAGTGGATGCCTTACCAACATCATGCACTGTGAACACTTGTATGTTCACTAGTGCATAGCGGATGTATGTTTTTTTGTTCGCTATATACACTTGGTGTATTTTGCATGTTATGATGGTACTGTAGCTGCAGCGGATGTATGTTTGTGTGTCCGCTGTGACAACAGTTGTTCAAATTTTTGTTTGTTTTTGAAAATGATTTCTAACGAAGCATATGTTTGTTTTGAAATGTTTTCTTCCGAAGCATATGTTTGATAAAATTCTTCCAAAGCAAATATTTTGTTTGTTTTTCTTCTGAAGCAAAAATTTTGTTTGTTTTTCTTCAAAAAAAAATATTTTGATTGTTTTTCTTCTAAAGCAAATATTTTGTTTGTTAAAATGTATGTTAAAATGTTAAAATTTTAACATGGTCAATATATGGATGCTAAAATATCACTCACAAGCAATATTGTGCATATGTATGTATGTCAAACTACTGTGTTTGGATGCTTGCTTGACTTGGCTTTATTTAAAACTCAAAATTTAGAAAATTTCAAATTTTAAAATGTATGATTATGCACATTTCTACTGCCTTCGATATTTCCAACTTCATTTTCTCCCCCTAAATTTTTGCATGTTTATAAAAACCTTATATAAAGAAACAAAAATTTATATGTGTTAGAATGGAAATTATCAAAGTCCTTTTTGAGTGCTTGCTTGATAAAAGTTAGAAAGATAATACTTTATCTAACTAATAAATGAAAGATTTTCATGTTTGAACATGAATTATTTGCATATAATTTGAGATCATACTAGTCTTAAATTCTCACTGAGTTGTTTAAATGATCTTGAGAATAGACATAGACTAATACAATGTTGATTGCAGATATTCTGATCCACTTAAACTCATGCATGGTACTAATGATTGATTGAAACAGTGAGTGATTATCATGTTTGGAGTTGATTGATATGAGTTGTATGTACCCCACATCTAATTGTATGTTTAGAACAACCCTCCTCAAGATATGCTAGAAAGCACTTTCAATACTTAAGACCTAGCTACTTAGGAGTATAAATGCTCAATATGATCCATGTTGTTTGATCCTTATTGAGATTTTTTTCACTTCACTTTGGAAGATGATCCTCTTTGGGATTCTTTTGATTCATTCACAAGGAATGTAGTCTAGAAGACTTTATTGATTGTTCATCCAGGATGGATGTGTTCCTCATTGGGAATCTTTTTGGGTCATGATTTAGGTCATTCAGGTCTATGCTTAGCACAAAAAAGAATGCCTTAGTGTACTCAAGGTCTATGAAAATCATAACAGATGAGACACTTGTATGATTGAGCAATTTATAAACTGTTTCACTTGGTGTATTGTAGTTACTTTACAAGCAACCTATATTGGATAGATTAAAACTCACCATAAACCAAGATGTATTATTGACCACACAATCATGAGAATTAAGTTCTTCACTTTTGTATGTGATGTTAGGTGTCCCATGCTAAGCCTATCCATATATCAAACAAAGTACTGTCAGTCTTTATTAGTGGAAAAAGACTTAAGTGAACAATAAGCTAGTGTACTATCATTTCTCATTAGTGGTATGTGTGATTCAAGATATTTGATTATAAGAAAACATGAATGTTTATTTGATATCTTGATTTTGAAAGATGCTTGTTGATGTTGAATTTGGACTTTGACAAAATCAAGCTTTTTTGAAATTAATGTGTTGAAAACATTACTTGTTGTATTCATAGTTGATCATAACAAGTGACTGAACCAAAAATTTAAATCTTGTTGAATCAAATTGTTTGGTAAACAGGTTAGCCAATTGATTATCTGTATGGACTTTGATTAACTTTATCAGACCCTTTTCTGAGCAATCTATTAGAAAGTGATATCTGATATCTATGTGTTTGGTTTTTGAATGTTGAACTGGAGTGTTAGTGATAAACATGGCAGCAGATCTGTCAATGTGTATGGGTGTTTTAAGAAACTTAAAGCCATAATCAAGCATTTGATTTTGAATCCAAAATACTTAAGAACAGTATGCAGAAGCAGCTATGTATTCTGCTTCAGCTATTGACACAGAAACATTTGTTTGTTTTTTGCACTACCAGGAGATCAATCATGATCCAAGAAACTGACAACCTCCTGTAGTAGATTTTCTATTGCTGTTGCATCCACCATAATCACTGTCTATGTATGCATATAAAGAGAAATCTCCATCTTTTAGATACCATAGCCCAAGAACTGGTTTGCTTTTAAATATTTGAAGATTCTCTTTACAGCATTTATGTGTGATTCTTTTGGATCTGCTTGGTATCTGGCACACATGCATACTGTATACATGATGTCTGGTCTGCTTATAGTTAGGTACATCAGGGAGCTTATCATTGGTCTGTGGAGTTTCTGATCAACTGATGTTCCTTCTGGATCGAGTCCAAACTTCAATCCAATTGCAAATGGTATCTTGCTAGATGTGCAATCAGACATATTGTATTTCTTTAATATCTGATTGACATACTTGCTCTGGTTGATAAAAATTCCTTCATCTGATAGTTTAACTTGAAGTCCAAGGAATAATGTAAGCTCTCCCATTGAACTCATTTGGAATTTTGATTGCATAAGAGTTTCAAACTCTTTGTAAAGTTGGATGTTTGTGGAGCCAAAAATTATGTCATCCACATAGACTTGAACAACTAACAAGTCTTGTTGTTTTCATTTTAAGAACAATGTCTGATCTATTTTCCCTCGGGTGTACCCATTCTGTAGTAGAAACTTAGATAAAGTTTCATACCACTTCCTAGGTGCTTGATGAAGACTGTACAGAGCTTTATCTAACTTGTAGACTCTATGAGGGAAATCCGTATCTTCAAACCCTGGTGGTTGAGCAACATATACCTCTTCATCTATCTATCCATAGAGGAATGCACACTTAACATCCATTTGGAAAACAGTGAAGTTTTTGGATGAGGCATAGCAAGCAACACTCGGATGGCTTCAAGTATAGCTACTGGAGCAAAGACATTGTCATAATCAATGCCTTCCTCTTGAGTATATCCTTGGGCAATTAGCCTTGCTTTGTTTCTAATGACAATCCCTTTGTCATCTGCTTTGTTTCTGAAGAGCCATCTTATGCCAATGGCGTATTGACCTTCTGGTAGATCAACCAACTTCCATACCTCTTGCTTTCTGAATTGCTGTAATTCCTCTTGCATTGCTTCTATCAACTGTTGTCTTTGAGTTCTTCTGTGATGTTTTTAGGTGCACTTAAAGATAGGAAGCAGGAATACAAGCAAATATTTGTTGTGTCAGATTGATTTCGTGTCAATCTGGTATTGAGGTCACCAATGATGTTTTCTATAGGATGATCTTTATGAACTCTGGTTGTTGTAATCTGATCAACAGGGATGGTTGAATCAAGATTAGTGATGGTTTGGTTGGGTGTTGATGGATGTGCAAGGGTATTTGTGGTTGTTTGTTTATCTGGCTGTAAGAGTTCATTGAATGTTTATGGTGAATCATGAAAGAAATCTAAGATTTCATCTTCATGATGTATATCAGGTAATGAGTAATAATCATCATCTTCTTCAACTGTGGTTGGATGTTGTGGTTTTGTTTGGTTATGTGGTTGTGGTTGGGTGGTCACAGGTGCTGATGAAGATGGTATGTCTGATGATGTTCCTTTTGATGTGTTTGTTTGTTCTAGAGGAGTTGAAACTGTGGTACTTGAAGGAGTGATGATTATTCTTCTTGGAGGATCAACAATTAAAGGAACATTTATGGTTGTTGGTGGAACCATAGGATACTCATTTTCATCCTTAGTGCCTGAAACATCAAAATAAGATATGTCAAATGATTTTGCTAATAAGTCAATATCAAAGAACCAGTCTGATCCAATGACTTTCTTAATGAAAGAGTGTTCATTAAAAACAACATCTGTTGTTTCTTCCACTATGTTCAGTCTTGGATTGTATACTCGGTAAGCTTTGGAGTTTCCTGAGTATCCAACAAAAAATCCATCATCTGGTTTTGGAGCAAACTTAGATAATTTTTCTCTGGTGTTTAATATTGAAACAAAACATCTAATGAAAGGTTTTCTTTTAAACATTAATTCATATGGTGTTTTGGAATGTTCTTTGATGATTAATGTTCTATTTTGAATGTAGCAAGCTGTATTGATTACTTCAGCCCAAAAAGATATGGGTAATAGAGAGTCGGCTAGCATGGATCTAGCAGCTTCTATTAATGTTATGTTCCTCCTTTCAGTGACTCTATTTTGCTGAGGAGTCCTTGCTACACTAAATTGATGACTGGTTCCTTTCTCTGCACAAAAAGAAGAAATAGAGTCATTTTTAAATTCAGTACCATTATCACTTCTTAAAGATTTAACTTTAAGATCCAATTGATTCTCAATTTTAGTGATAAATGATTTGATAATTTCTGATGTTTCTAACTTGTGTAGTAGAAAGAAAACCCATGTGAATCTTGAGTAATCATCTACTATAACAAGACAGTATTGCTTCTTTCCTATGCTAAGGATGTTTGTTGGGCCAAAAAGGTCCATGTGAAGCAATTTGAGTGGTGTGTTGTTGGAGTTTACCAATTTTGACTTATAAGACACTCTATGTTGTTTGCCTTTCAGACATGTAGTGCAGTGGTCTGTACAGAAGAATTCTTTTTATGGTAAACCTATTACTAAGTCACCTTTTACAAGTTGATTCATTATGTTATAATTAGAGTGTCCCAATCATCTGTGCCATAATTGCTAAACATCTTCTGATGCTTTTGATAGTAGACATGTTTCAGGGGTTGATACTGAAACAGTATTCATATCAACAATGTATGTGTTTTTATGACACGGTGTTTTCAAAAATTTCAGGAATTTGAAAACCTGTCTTGAGAATGTAGCAGTTGTTGGAGTCAAATAAGGTGGCATATCCTTTACCATAGATTTGGGATACACTAAGAAGATTGAACTGGAGGTTGGAGTAGTAGTTGACATTTTCAAAGCTGATCAACCTATTTGATACTGTTCCTTCACCAGTTATCTTTCCACCTGTCTTGTCTCCTCCAAAGGCTACATTTCCTCCATGTTTGCTTTTAAAATCCCGAAGGAGGGAACAGTTGCCGGTGTCAACATACTAAATGTTGTCTGACCTTCTTTGATGTCCATGTAAAATCAAAGAAATTAGTTAGATGGTGCAACCCAAGCCAAGATGGTCTTGGGTTTTTCATCTTTTCCCATAACACAAATTTCTTCTTGCATGGCATTGTCTGGTGGTTTAGGAATTCTAGGCACACTAGATTTCCTCTGATTGGTTCTAGCTCTGTCCGGATAAGTAGTTTGAGCTCTTCTCCTTTGAGTGCTTATGTCTGTTTGCAGCCTGTTTTGAGATTATGTCTCCTGTTTGATTGTTAAAAGTTGTCATAAAAAGTTTTATCATTATTTAAAACAACTTTTTGATGAGGAGTTTGTCTTGGTGCTCCTCCTTTGTTCTTGTTAGAAACAACTGTCTGTTTCTCAGTTGATTTCTCAACTTGAGGCTGTTTGTTTTGCTTTTTGTTTTTCTTGTTGAAAAATCAGTTTGCAGTGCTATGATTGTTTCTTTCATAAATTGAACAATAATTGTGAAAATGGCATGATTCAATACTGTGATTGTTCATGTTACAGTACTTGCAATATTTACCATATTTGCATTTTTCAGTAGTGTGAGTGTATTGATCACACCATTCATAGTATGGTAGATTTGCAGTGCTTTGTGTATTTTTAACTTTTGATTTTAAATTGGATTTTGAAGGTAAGTCAAAAGTTACAGTTTGTTGTTTTTGCTGAATAGGAGCTTTGCCTTTCCCTTTGTTTGTTTGATTTGGAGAGGCAGTGGAAGATCCAGCTTTTCTTCCACCTGAGCAGATGTTAAAATCTTTTGTCTGCTTTGATTGTTTGTTTTGTGTATCAACCACACTTGAAACTTTTGGAGTTTCAGTAATTGGTTGATTTGACTCATCATCTAATAAATCAACATCATCTTCATCAGTTGTCTGTTCATCAAATTCATTACTTTCTCCTGATAAAAATCTGTTGATTTGATTTGTGGAGGTGCTTAACTTTTAACAAATTTTATCATGTAACACCCGAAAACTTGGTCAAATAATTAAAAAGAAAAGTAGTTTGAAGAAAATAAAAAGAAGGCAAAGTTGAGGGGTGTTTTGTGTAAATAGTACCAAAAAGTCAAAAAGATTTGTATAAGGGGGCATGGTCGCCCATGCTCTTTCTGCTGCTGCTGCTACCGAAAGAAAAGAAGAAGAAAGAAAGCTGCAAACCAACTCTCTCGGTTCCAAGAAGGAAATAGAACTGAAATCTTCAAGGTTAGTGGGTTTTTGTTGATGTTTGGCTCGGTTCTTTGAGGTTTTCCACCTTAGAAACTGATTTCTAAGTGTTGTATGTGCTTTGGTTGGTTGTTTTGCTTGTTTAGGTGTTTGGACCTGTGTGTAAAAGCAAGTTTGGAGGAGTTCTACTTGTCTTCTACACTAGGTGAGTTCTAGGACCCCGGTTTTATGTTTTTAAACTTCTTTGGGGTTTAAAATGCATATAAAATGTTTTACAACCGTGATGAATGTTAACCATGTATATATGTGCATGAATTTCTGTGTTTTACGAGGATGTAAGCTTGTTCTAAGAGTTTAGCATGATAGATCTATGTTAAGAATACATGAGAATGAGATTTTAGAACTGGTTATAGCATAAGTCTCATTTACAGGTCTGATGGTTCATCCGCATTTACACTGTGATAGTTGCCTAAGTGTTTAGTTCACCCGCATTTACTTTTGTTAACCCGCATTTGCCTTAATTCAGCCCAAGTGTTCATCAGCATTTCTTTTTGTACATGCGCATTTGCTACAGTGTTCATCAGCATTTCCTTTAAGACAGAATAATTACCAAGTGTTCACCCGCATTTGCAAGTTGTTCACCCGCATTATTTTTGTTCACCCGCATTAGTTTTGTTCACCCGCAATTGCAAGTTGTTCACCCGCATTAGTTTTGTTCACCCGCATTTGCAAGTTGTTCACCCGCATTAGTTTTGTTCACCCACATTTGCAAGTTGTTCACCCGCATTAGTTTTTTTCACCTGCATTTATTCTCATTCATCCGCATTTCTTTAGGACTTGAGGAATTTTCTGGGATTTTGGAAGATCAGAAATTAGGGTTTGACCATGGTTGACTTGATGCTTTTATTTGATTATCTTATGCATGTTGTGGGCTGCCCTTATGTGCCTATTATGATATTATTATGTGACTTTATGTGGTTTGCTTATCATCATAAAGTATTATTATTAATCAAGTGAAAGATTGATACTAATGAAAAGTGAAACATAAAGAACGTAAGAAAGTCTTGCAAGCAAATTCACAATGAGGTTCACAACCGCTAGGTTGTTAACTTAACTGTGTGTCGTTTAGCTAACCCCAGAGGATACACACAGGATACACACAGGGTCAATCTTTAAGATTGAGGGGACCACTGTTGCTGCCCCGGTACTAGAGTCAGCATTAGTGCATAACGGATAGGGTCTATTTATAGACCTCAGGCCCAGTACCAGGTTTATACGCATTATATGGGGGGTATAGCACATTGGGCAATATCGAGATGAAAGATTAAAAAGTAAAAGGCTCAAAAGAGCGGCCATGAAAAATGGTGAAGAAAATTAATGATGATGATAATGAATGTAACTGATTGTATGTATGATGTATGATCACATACGAAGGAGGAATATGGTTTTTTTTTTAAAAAGGGTATTTTCCTATATAAAACTTACAAGATATTTTCCTATGATTTTAAAACTAGGACTCACTCAGCAAAGCTGACTTTTATGCATTTTCAATTGGCATGTAATTTTGCTGAGGATGGCACTCGGGGAGGCTACTCGTCAGGGCAAGGCTGACATCCATTCTTGAATATAATGCTGTTGTTTTGTAATGCAAACTAATGATCTTTTGTAACTGTACCAAACATGTATTATTTAGCAACAACGTTTATAAATTAATGAATGGCTTTTGAATGTTTAAATTCCGCTACATTGTGATAATGAATTATGAAATGTTCTATAAATTGTGCTGTAAATGTCCAACTGTGAGGTCTCCAGAAATGGGGCCTTACATATCAAAGGTGTTTTTGATATTAATGATGATTTTGATGATGATGATGATGATGATGATGATGATGATGATGATGATGATGATGATGATGATGATGATGATGATGATGATTTGGAGAGGCAGTGGAAGATCCAGCTTTTCTTCCACCTGAGCAGATGTCAAAATCTTTTGTCTGCTTTGATTGTTTGTTTTGTGTATCAACCACACTTGAAACTTTTGGAGTTTCAGTAATTGGTTGATTTGACTCATCATCTAATAAATCAACATCATCTTCATCAGTTGTCTGTTCATCAAATTCATTACTTTCTCCTGATAAAAATCTGTTGATTTGATTTGTGGAGGTGCTTAACTTTTAACAAATTTTATCATGTAACACCCGAAAACTTGGTCAAATAATTAAAAAGAAAAGTAGTTTGAAGAAAATAAAAAGAAGGCAAAGTTGAGGGGTGTTTTGTGTAAATAGTACCAAAAAGTCAAAAAGATTTGTATAAGGGGGCATGGTCGCCCATGCTCTTTCTGCTGCTGCTGCTACCGAAAGAAAAGAAGAAGAAAGAAAGCTGCAGACCAGCTCTCTCGGTTCCAAGAAGGAAATAGAACTGAAATCTTCAAGGTTAGTGGGTTTTTGTTGATGTTTGGCTCGGTTCTTTGAGGTTTTCCACCTTAGAAACTGATTCCTAAGTGTTGTATGTGCTTTGGTTGGTTGTTTTGCTTGTTTAGGTGTTTGGACCTGTGTGTAAAAGCAAGTTTGGAGGAGTTCTACTTGTCTTCTACACTAGGTGAGTTCTAGGACCCCGGTTTTATGTTTTTAAACTTCTTTGGGGTTTAAAATGCATATAAAATGTTTTACAACCGTCATGAATGTTAACCATGTATGTATGTGCATGAATTTCTGTGTTTTACGAGGATGTAAGCTTGTTCTAAGAGTTTAGCATGATAGATCTATGTTAAGAATACATGAGAATGAGATTTTAGAACTGGTTATAGCATAAGTCTCATTTACAGGTCTGATGGTTCATCTGCATTTACACTGTGATAGTTGCCTAAGTGTTTAGTTCACCCGCATTTACTTTTGTTAACCCGCATTTGCCTTAATTCAGCCCAAGTGTTCATCAGCATTTCTTTTTGTACATGCGCATTTGCTACAGTGTTCATCAGCATTTCCTTTAAGACAGAATAATTACCAAGTGTTCACCCGCATTTGCAAGTTGTTCACCCGCATTATTTTTGTTCACCCGCATTTGTAAGTTTTTCACCCGCATTAGTTTTGTTCACCCGCAATTGCAAGTTGTTCACCCGCATTAGTTTTGTTCACTCGCATTTGCAAGTTTTTCACCCGCATTAGTTTTGTTCACCCGCATTTGCAAGTTGTTCACCCGCATTTGCAAGTTGTTCACCCGCATTTATTCTCATTCATCCGCATTTCTGTAGGACTTGAGGAATTTTCTGGGATTTTGGAAGATCAGAAATTAGGGTTTGACCATGGTTGACTTGATGCTTTTATTTGATTATCTTATGCATGTTGTGGGCTGCCCTTATGTGCCTATTATGATATTATTATGTGACTTTATGTGGTTTGCTTATCATCATAAAGTATTATTATTAATCAAGTGAAATATTGATACTAATGAAAAGTGAAACATAAAGAACGTAAGAAAGTCTTGCAAGCAAATTCACAATGAGGTTCACAACCGCTAGGTTGTTAGCTCAACTGTGTGTGGTTTAGCTAACCCCAGAGGATACACACAGGGTCAATCTTTAAGATTGAGGGGACCACTGTTGCTGCCCCGGTACTAGAGTCAGCATTAGTGCACCACGGATGGGGTCTATTTATAGACCTCAGGCCCAGAACCAGGTTTATGCGCATTATATGGGGGGTATAGCACTTTGGTCCATATCGAGGTGAAAGATTAAAAAGTAAAAGGCTCAAAAGAGCGGCCATGAAAAATGGTGAAGAAAATTAATGATGATGATAATGAATGTAATTGATTGTATGTATGATGTATGATCACATACGAAGGAGGAATATGGTTTTTTTTAAAAAAAGGGTATTTTCCTATATAAAGCTTACAAGATATTTTCCTATGATTTTAAAACTAGGACTCACTCAGCAAAGCTGACTTTTATGCATTTTCAATTGGCATGTAATTTTGCTGAGGATGGCACTCGGGGAGGCTACTCGTCAGGGCAAGGCTGACATCCATTCTTGAATATAATGTTGTTGTTTTGTAATGCAAACTAATGATCTTTTGTAACTGTACCAAACATGTATTACTTAGCAACAACGTTTATAAATTAATGAATGGCTTTTGAATGTTTAAATTCCGCTACATTGTGATAATGAATTATGAAATGTTCTATAAATTGTGCTGTAAATGTCCAACTGTGAGGTCTCCAGAAATGGGGCCTTACATATCAAAGGTGTTTTTGATATTAATGATGATTTTGATGATGATGATGATGATTGTTTTGAATCATCAGTCCGGTCATGTGGGTCAAGAGACTCACCCTTTGTGTTTGTCATGGAGTTAGGTAAAGGAACATAATTGTCATTATAAGGTGGGTTAACCTTATTATATCCTGAACCTGAAGGGTCTTTGAATGCCCTTTTCTGAGCAAGAAGTTCTACAAACTTCTTGTTGCTCACCTGAAATTTTTGAAGTTTCACTTTAGTTTTAGCCTGTATGGTTTTTGACAAAGTCAAAGATTCAGAGAGTTGCTCTACTTGAGCTGCTAGTGTTAACTTTTCAGACATTAATTTGTCCAAATCATTTTGTAATGAAATAATTTTTGCTCCATATTGTTTTTGTTCAGATTTTAGACTTTCATTTAAAATGTTTGTTTCAATGACTTTCTTGGAAAGTTTGTCTGCATGTTCTCTATATCTGTTGACTTCATCAATGCATGCTTGTGTACAGAGGTTATCCTTTACCTCTTTCGGGATTTTTGAAATCTTATCTTCTGTGTTTGCCATGAGGGCATGATCAGGAGATTGGATCTCAGCCTCGTACATACTCTAATCACACTCACCATCTTGTTTGATAATCATTGCTGATGATTTGGAGTGTTGATTTGGACTTTATTATGTGATTTGAGGTTGAGTTGGTGTAGCTGGAATACTGATTGAAGGTGGGATTTGTCTATTTGAATGATAGCTGCTGGATGCTTGAGTTTGATTGTTAGTTCTGTCAAGTCTTGGTTGTTGGCATTCTCTTAAGAAATGACCATACAATTGATAGTAGTAGCATCTCACCTTCGTCTTATCAAAACCAATTTGGTTTTCTAGTCCATACTCAATCCTCCGTTTCTTTAAAGAAACCTTTTAGATCTATAGGCAATCATTGCCATAGACCACTGAAGATCCATTTCTTCAACCATGTCTGGTGGTAACTTATCCAGGTCATGTTGGATGATTTAAGATGGTATGAGACTTGCACCCAAGTATGCTTCAAAGCTAGTTGAGAAAGCTGCATAGGCTGTTTTCTGCTCTTCACTTTCGAAAATGATAGTGAGAGCATCCATGGGTTTCTCACATTTGTGCATGTTTTGATTCTTTGGTTGTTGTTGTTTGCTAGAACTGGATGTGTGAGGATTATGTTTGCTTTGTGGTGTTGCTTCATAGGAAGCATGAACACCAGTCTTTTTGGACTTTTGTTTGGTACTGGATGATTAAGGAGCTGAGAAGAAGGATGTTTCACTTGAAGATGCTTTAAGATTCAATGTTGCTTTCATCATAGAGACTGATTGAGTCCAGCTCTTTGGCAGTGTATGCAACATCTTTTTGTTGATCTCCATAGATTCATACTTGAGACCATAGACAATCATCTCATTTACCAACTATACAAATCTATGAAGCTGTTATGCAATTGATTCTCCCTGAACATGATGAAAGGTTTCGTATTGGGTCCTCAACTTTTCCTTTTTGATTTCCTGTATTTCATCACTTCCTTCACACATGGTGTGAAGTACCTTCCATAGTTCATGGGCAGTTTTGGAATTTTCAACCCGTGTTAATATTTCAAATGGCAAAGTCATTGCCAATATGTTGAATGCTTTCATGTCTGTTTTGACCTTCTTGAGGTCATCACCAGCTATACTTTTCAAGCTTACTGGCTTCTATATGTTGTAATTAGGCCCAAGAGTCAAAGGTATGAATGGTCCCTTGGTTATAGGTGTCCATAGGTCCGGGTCTTGGAAAATTATCCAATTTCTGAATATTATTTTCCACTGTTTGAAGTCAGCTTTGTTCTTGAGTCTTGGTGGTTTAAGACCAATGTTTGTTCCTGAAATTTCATCAGACATGTTTGTTAACTTTTAACTTAACGTTTTAAGTCAAATTTGTTTGATAATTTTAGCTTGGTGCTAAAATTTGCTTTTATCCTAAAGTCACTAGGATTTGTTTGTTAGTGTGTTTGTTGTTTACCGAATAAAGAAAATTAATTAATTTTATTTTCAAATTAATTAACGTTCGATGTTAAGTCACTCTCAAATCTCGATGAAAAGAAATGAATATTCTGTTAAGGGAATGTCAACTTTTTAATGATGTCAGTCAAAGAAAGTCAAAACCCTAAAAACACAGAAAATGTTGTTAACAGATAACTTTTTGGATCAAAAAGTAACTTTTTCAAAAAATTCAAAACAAGATTATGTTTCTTCTTTGATTTTACTGATGAACCAACATAATCACCGTTGATTATGAAGGTTATTGATGAATAAAAACTAGGGTTTATCCTAGGGTTTGTTGGCGGCTAAGATAATTTCCAACAATCGGTTTGTTGTTTGATGAAGATTAATCGCCTGTTTTGAGGGAAAAACAACTCAAATGTGATGTTTAAATACAATGAATCAGATTCAAAGTATTCAAATGAGTGTTTGTTTGATGAAAACTGGATAGAACAATAACCGGGTACTGTTTTATCCAAAAACCCTTAGAAATCGATGAGGTTTAGAGAGTTTTGTGATGAGCACGTTCGAAAATCATGTATGAATGATGTTTTCAGCTTTAAACACATAAAATCTTCTTCACAAAGCACAAAAATAGATTAAGAAATCATGTTTTAAACTTTTGATGAATGTTTGGGGTACAATAAGGTGTTTATGATGATTTTCAGCTCGAAATGAATGTTTTTAAGCTAATGAACCACTGATATCATGTTGTTGAATGAGAGGATCGAAAATCAATATATGATTTGAGCCATGACTCTGATACCACCTGATGAAATCAACCCAACAACAATTGAGATGTTTATGAACTTAGACAAAATGAAGAACATAAACAGGTTGATTACCCCAAGGATCTTTTCAAATCTCTCAAACAAAATATAACAACAGATTGTTATACTTGTATTCAACAAACAATAATCATGGTGCGGAAACCCATGATTATTGCTATGATATTAGTATGTGTATGTTTGTGTATGATTGCTAGTGATTGAATGCTTGTATGATAATAACTGCTTGATTGTATTGATTGTTCAAAAGCTTACAAAGGATTAGGGTAGTATGCTATTTATATCCTATACACAGAGCTATATACAATTACTGAACTACCCTTATGTAAACAAAAATTACATAAATAATTCCAAGTCTATAAGCTGTTCGTAGTGGATGATTAGTTGTCCTCTGTGGATGTTAAGTTGTCTGCTGTGGAAGTCAGATAACTTGTCTGATGTGCCCTAGATGCTCTCCACTATGAACACTTATGTGTGTTTGCTTTGTATGTTGTCCGCTATGGAATGTTCATCCGTTGTGGATGAACAGCCGCCGTGAACACTTGTGTGTGTTTGCTTTGTATGTTGTCCGCTGTGGAAATGTTCATCCGCTGTGGATGAACATCCGCTGTGAACAGTTCATCAGCTGTGGACTTAGGCATCCACTGTGTGTTGTTCATCCGCTGTGGGCACTTGGACTTGATCTTCATCCACTGCATCTTCTTAGTCATCCGCTGTGGAAAGTCTTCATCCGCTGCCGACACTTAGCAAAAATTCCTTTTTATCTACAAACCTGAAAAAGAAATTTAAGCAATATTAGTGTATGTTATGAGTGTTAACGAAACTAATGTGTTAGTTAATGATTGTTTTAATGTTAGAACACATTATGTTTGATTATGGCAAGCATTATCCTTTTAAGCATTAACCTATTAATGCACTTGTTGAGTCCAACAGATTTACAATATGATTTTTCAATACAATTTTTATTATCATTTTCTAGAAAAACTAGTTTTTCATCACTTTCCCACTCTTCAACCAAACCATCTATCTTCACACTTTTTTCAAAAGAATGATCATCATTAAGTTTAATTTCGGTTTTTGTGATCGGATCAACAATCAATGAAATGTTGACTGAAGGTTTTAAGTCACAAGTTGGTTGAAATCCCAAACCATAGTTCAGTTCTTCATCTGTTATTGTAATAGATGAAGGTAAACATGTATAATCATAATTAGTTGGTGGTGCAATATTGGAATATCGACCTCCACTTTTACCACCATTAATCTTCTGAGCCATTTGTCACTTGATTATACATTCAACCATATTTAAAGGTAACTCAAACTTCTCAGCCGTTAGTTTTGCAGAAAAGAGTTCACTGTTAAGTTTGCTAATTTCCAAACCTAGATCATTCTTACGGGAAGGGAAATCATTGATTTTACCTTATTTATCATGAAAATTCAATTTTAATTGATAAATTGATTTGTTTAAACCTTATAGATTTTCTTTAAAAATCTTTTCATCTATTTTATATTTTCAAGATTGATGTTAAAGTTTTTAGACTTCAAAAATCAAGTTCTCGTTGTGAACTCTATATCTTTGAACCTTTTCAACACAGGAATTAGTACAAAGATTGATGTATATCTAATTTGTTTCTTTAGTCTTTGTAGATTCACTCGGCATTTCTTTCACCATAAACGCCTTCAAAACTTCTCTTGTCTCATTATTTTCATTTCCTGCTTCAGTTGCTGGAGTGATCTCGATAGCATTAGTAACATGAGTATGAGTAGGTGCTAGAGTCTTCTCAACAGCAATGACTTTCTTCTCATTAGTAGCTGGAGCATTCTCAACAGCTATTTTTTTTCTTCCTTCTTTATCATCTTTAGTTTTCATTTCTTATGCTGGAGTAGTCTCAACAGCAGATTCAGTAAGAACAATCTCATCATCCATGAGTAACTCCTCTTTAGCAAACACACCCTCAAGTAAATCACCAGATACAAATTCAGCAAACAAATTTTCCTAAATTTCTTCTTCACCATCTTTTATTTCTGCTAACAAAGCTGTAGATAGCTTGATATCCAAGATGTCCATTTGGTCTGACCAATCATACTCTCCATTGGTCTGAGAAACTAAAGATTTATAGTTTGAAGAACTTCCTTTATCACTATTTGCTTTAACCTCAACTGTCACCATTTTCTTGCCATTATTATTTTGATTTGTCTTTTCCTCGATGCATTCTCTTCAAAGTGACCTGGTTATCACAATTGTAGCACCTTAAATTTGTCTTATCAAAGCTGATCTTGCTAGAGTTATTTACCCCAAACACCTTTCTTCTTATTCTCCTTGCAAAGTTTTTAGCCCTGTACACCACAATAGCGGAAGGACCAGTAAAGGGTGGTCAATGCAACAGTCTCATAAGGTGGACATATATGAAACACTTAGCAGATCAAATAGGAAACCGGTTATATGATACAAAGAACACAAGTAAAAGAACAAGAACACTCAAATATGGTTTTCAAGAATGATGTATATTGCTATAAAGTTCTTAAAAGTGTTACAAAGCATACATGAAAAGATACAAGTACTTGAAACATTTTATACCACATCCTACAGCCGGCCATACTTTAAAGGCCAGCTGGAAACACTAATCTAGTCAACAAGATCAATGTACATTCAAAAGGCAGATTGTCTATTGATTTATGACTATGACATGCCATAGCTCACATCATAATATATTACAAAAAGGTTAAAAGTACATATTTGGAAAGTTACAGACAAAAGACCTTAATCTACAGTTGACAAAAGAATGGACTTTTCACCAACTCATATAATTTGGTGAGTCTTCAGAGTGATAGCGGAAAGTGGTTCAGCTTTTATCAAAAGGTGATTCAAAGAAAGCATGTCTTCTCTGTCTTTGGAAGAAATCAATCTTTGGCTTTGGAAGACTTTGTCCTTGAAGCTTCGGAAGACTTCTTCTTTGGCTTCGGAAGATTTGACACTTAGCATAATTCACTGAGTTGTATCAAATCTTCCGAAGTAACTTCCTTGTACTTCATTTCTACATGCTGAGAGCTCTTGGTTGTTCTTTGGTTGCATCAACCTCTAGGTGTATTCCTTACAAACTCCCCCTAGGCTGATGCTACCAAAACTAAAGAGATCTTTAGTTATTGATCTTCATCAATTGACAGTCCTTATCAGAATAAAGACCATTCTTTTGATCATCATCTGGTCAGGATTCCTCAGACTCTTAAACTATCACCTCATATCATAGAGATGATAAAGAGGGAAGTCAAGTATGTTTTGCCAGAAGTATAAGTATTGACCTCCTTGACATCTAGTAACATACCATCTGTCTGGATTGGTGGCAAACATTCAAGACACAATGGGTCTCTCAGCAGCAAGAGGCTCTACTTGAATAGGAGTTGGATGAGCAGCCTCTTCTTGATCACCCTTAGGATGTTCTGACCCATCCTGAGGTGTAGAGGTGGATGCCTTGGACTTTTTCTTCTTCTTCTTCTTGTCCCTTCTGATGGCCATCCTCTTCCTCTTTCTATATTTTAACTGAGTAGGCTGGTCAATAGTACCAGATGTTTCTTGTTTCCCCTCCTCATTTGGGTGTTTTTCCTTTAATGGTTTAGAAGGAGAGGGATTCGAACCCTATTGTGGATTAGAAGATGAAGCTAGCTAAGATACAACACTAGGTTCAGGTTGTGTTCTCTCTTGGGGTTCAACCTTGACCCCAGCTTCAAGCGTAGCCTGAGTTGGTGGAGAATGCAAGTCTACCATCCCACCCTTCTTGATCTTCTGCTTAATCACTCTACTCTGCTCATCCATCATGGATAGAGACATTGGACCAAGTCTCCTTCCGGAGAACCCATACAGCTTTAAGAAGCACACCATCTTCAATCTGTCAGAAGACTTCTCCTGATTGGCTCGGATGGTGGCTCTTGACTTTGCAGCCTCTTCCCTCATCTTCCTCTTAGCAGCTTTTTTATTCTTTCGCTACTTCTTGTTTAAGCTTCTAGAGGTCCTTAAACTTAATACACTCATATGATAAGGGCAGTAGGTCTGCTGCCTGATAGAGGCCTGTGGCACTCAGGTAGGTTATCATGTTCTGTCTCTCTTGTTCCCTACCTACCTGAGCTTCCTATTCACCTGCCACAACCTCTGCTTTAGCGCTCTCCTGAACTGGAGAAAGGGTAGGAGCTTTGTAGAGTCTCTTTCTTTTTCTTTCTTCTTTAATTTTGAGGAGCAACTCTGTAGTCTCAGCTTCCTTCCTCTCTTTTGACACTTCAGTGTCAGCCAGTTCATTAAGTTTCTCCAAGGGAAGAGAGATGATTTCATCTATGTTATAGTTCCTATACCCCAAGTAGTTCAATCTGGTTTCCTTAACTTGTCCTCCAGAGTGTTTGGCCTAAGGGCAGCCTTAATTGAAGCTTCCATGAAGCTAGGGGTCTCACAAATTCTCTCTCCCTTTACCTTACTCTTCTTCTCCCTTTTCTCCTCCCTAATCTCCTCAGAGGTCATAATCCTCTTCCCTTTATTAGTCATTGGCTTGTTTAACTCAGGGTGGAGAGATCTTTGGCCTTCATCACTTGGTGTAGAACCTGAGCTTTGGCAAGGGAGAGGTTGTGAGACACCTTCACCAGCTAGTGTCTCACTGAGGGTACTGGGTGCTAAAACAGTTCCGGTCTCAAGGTTCATAGGTTCAACTGCTAGGCCTTCAACTGAGGTTTCCCCTTTGAAGCTAATCTTTAGGTCTGCCTCAGTATCCAGTTGACTAACAGTTTTGCCTACTAGCCTCGTCTACATAGGTAGGATATTTTTCTAAACTCTTCAAGCACCCTTTGTTGAACCCTCTCAGCTAACCTGTTAGCTTGCCTGTTTTGACTTAGGTTCTTAAGTGGCAGATCAGCCAGAGGGAAGCTCTCATAGTATCTCAGGGTTTGAAAATTGAATACCTCTTGTTTCCCCTCAGATCTAGAGAGTACCATGGCTCTTGTATCAACATCATACCTTCATCCTATTATTGGATTTTTAGCAGGGTAGGATGGGGTAGACATGGCCCTTGGAATGCCCTCCTTAAGTAATCTTTAGACCAGGTCATCAATATCAATATAAGCCTAAGGAGGTTGTTGAGTAGGGACAACTAAAAGTGAGGATGGTGAGGCCTCTATGTCCATACTCTAGGCAGAACTCTTAGGTTCTATGACTGTAGGTGGGACTTTTTCCCCCTTTATGGTAGCATCACCCTCTTGCATAGGGATGCTAAGGGTTAGGTCCACTACATCCACAGGTTCTTTTGGACCTAGTTGAGTATACCTGGCAGGTCTCTCAGCTAACTTACCCTTGAGATCGGTGATCTTAAGTTGCTGGTCACTGACCTGCCTTTGTAAGGTAACCACCTGAGATTCCAGATGACCTACCTTTGAAACTAAATAGGTGTAAATTTTAGATAGTTTTTGCACCTTTAGTTGCATAATCCCCTATCTTCATCAAAAGAATCATAGGGGGTGAGAGAATAGGACCAAAGTATTCTTTCTCACCACTAGCTTGTTGTTCTTGGCTGCTGGATTTCCCCTGCTCCATGAAAGCTTCAAAAAAAGTGTCAAGGGGCTGGGTTGCCATTGTTGAGGTCTTAAAAATGTAACCACTTTCAAAAGTGAGAGCCTCTTCCATATGGACTTCCTGAACATGTTCAGGGAAGTCCACCTCAGTAAGGGATGGATGATGTGGCTAGATATAGGTGTTAAAGGAGCACTCATCTCTCCTTGAGCAGGGGAAAAGAAGAGAGACTCATGGTACTCACTGAAACCCATATCTTCATCATCATAGAAATAAAGCTTTAGGATAAGTTGGTTTAAGTCTCACGGCTAGGGATGGTAACTATCCCATGAAGGCTGATCACCTTAATTTTGAGACTCAAAAGAAGGCTTGAGGTCTGGGCAATGAGCTCATCATAATGAGCACTGATCAAAGATGTAAAGGGAGTGGTTTGCTCTTCAGGGGAAGTGGAGCTCTTGGTTCCATTTCCTCCTACATGGGTGAGTGTATGGGGGCATGCTCAATCTGAATAAACTGAGCAGGGGTTCGCTTGGATTTCTTGGTATAGGTGATGGTGAGTTATGGTTGTGTGGACATGTAGAAGGTATGGGTTTAACATTGGTTGGTGCTGCGAAGCTTTCACCTAGAGCAATGAGCTCTAACATTTTGGGGACCAGGTCTATTTCTACCCCTAAGAAGCTAATAGTGGTCTTTCTCATGATTTTGAATATATCAGGCTTTATCTGTCCCAATTTATTAGTAGTACCTGTTCCACTTAACTGTGATCCCAGTTCACAGTTAAGAATGTGCTGGAATATCTAGGGAACATGTAGTACTCTAAGGAGTCCAAGTTTGCAAGCAAGTTTGTATAGACAAACTGGGAGTACTTGAACTTGACCACTTGGACCATTCCATAGATTATATATGATAAATCCTCAGGAATCTAGTCCCATTCTCCATATTTATTTGATAAGGAGTGAATAACAACATGGAGTAAGTACTTCTACTAGTAAGAGCCTTACCCTTCCTGAATGTTCTGACTGTGTAGTCTCCTTGATAGCCAATCTGCCAGAATGAGTTATTTAAAGCAATTTTGGGGAAAGACAGTTCGCCTTTTACCACATCCAGCCATAGGTGAGTGTTGATTGTGGCTGGAGTGATGAAAACTACCCTCCTCTGCACTATGGCAGACAGTGCCTTCTCACAATCCAAGATCAACTCTTGGCAGGTCCTCTAAAACTCTAGCAAGTGTTCTTCATATAAGGGAGGGTCAATGGATAAGGTGGTGAGGTAGTTAGATTGTGCAAGGAAGAGGCATACATCTAAGATACATGGATCTTTCTCGGATGATAAAAGAGCAACTTGATTATTTTGCCTGTGAAAATGCATGGAAAAAACGAGTTTGTTTCAGGGTTCAGGGTTGGCCATTTTAGAAAGCTTTGGGATAAAGAAAGCTAAGAACAAAGAGGTTTTGTGGGTTAATTTAGGTTTAGAACTTTTTTAGATGAATAGAAAAGTGAAAGGGGGGAACCGTTGTACAAATATTTATATGGTTGGATTTGAGACAAAGTTAATGCAAAAGGATTAACTTTGAAATCCGAATATTGGTATACCTCTGAAAAGTGCCTAAAAAGGTAGTTATCTTGGACGTAGAAAATCTTCCAAAGATAATTTGTATTCGAAAGTTTTCAAAAAAATTCCGAATCTAATTCGACTTCGGAATATATTCCTTAACTTTACAAGAATTGTTTTGGAAGAAAAATACTTAGAGTATTTTTCTTCTGAGACATATTTAGTTTCGGAAGATATTAAACTTCAAAAGTTTTATTCAAAGAGCAAATAAAACTTCCGAGACTTAATTGTTTTCGAAAGAAAATTGTCCTTCAAAACTATAAGTATTTAGAAACATATTTAAGCTTCGGAAGATATATCAAAATTTCTTTCGAAAGTAAATTTCTTAGTAAGTAGTTATTAGTTGTGAAGAAATAATTTTCTTCTAAAGTCAACTTAATGTCGTACGAAAGAAAGTATATCTTTAATTTTTAAAATTCTAAAGAGCATCATTTATGAAAAAATTTCTTCCAAGGTAAGCTGGGCTTATATGAGTAATAATATAGACAACTTAAAACACACATATTTGAAAAAATAATTTTGAAATTGATTTAAGAAAATCTACTCAAAGTTAATAATCCCAATAGTTGATACAAAATACTTAAATCTCTATTCATCATAAGCTTTTGTGAACAAATCAGCATATTATTCATTTGTATTAACTTTAACTAGTTTTACCAATCCTTTTTCAAAATTATCTCTTATCAAATGATACCTGATGTTGATGTTCTTTGTCTTTGAGTGTTGCATAGGATTCTCTATGATAGAGATAACACTGTTGTTGTCAATATGGATGGGAGTCTCTTTGAAGTTGAATCAATAGTCTAGCATCTGATTTTGAATCCAAAACACTTAGCACAGCAACTAGCAGCAGTAATATATTCAGCTTCAGCTATTAATACAGACACATAGGATTGTTTTTTGCATTGTTATGAGACTATCCTTCCACCAAAGAATTAACATCCCCTTGATGTAGACTTTGCAGTCATGTTGCAGCCACCATAGTCACTATCTATATAAGCATACAGATTGAAGTCAGAATTCTTTAGATACCAAAGGCCCAGTTTGGGAGCACCTTTGAGATATCTAAGAATTCTCTTGACAGCAACCAGGTGTGACATCTTGGGGTTGGCTTGATATCTTGCACATATGTATGTGGTAAACATGATATCAGGCATGCTAGCTGTGAGGTACATAAGAGACCCAATCGTAGCCCTGTAGAGGTGTCCATCAACACACTCCCCCTCAAGATCAGGTCCTAGGGAGTGGTTTCTAGCTATGGGTGTCTTACATACTTTGACTAGTTTATTAAGATGCCATTGTCAACATGCTTCACTTGATTTCCTAGAAAGAAATTGAGTTCTCCTATGGCACTCATTTCAAATCTATTCTTCATCAGCTTCTCAAAGTCTTTGCAAAGCTTTAGATTAGTTAACCCAAAGATAATGTCATCAACATAAACTTAAACTAGCAACATGTCATTCCTTTTCTTTTGATGAAGAGTGTGTTGTCAATAGTACCCCTCTTGTAACCATGCTAAACATGATACTATGATAGTATATCATACCACTTCCTTGGAGCTTGATGCAGCCCATAAAAAGCTTTGTGAAGTTTGCAGACATAATCAAGATGATCTGGGTCTACAAAGCTAGGGGGTTGTTTCACATACACTTCCTTATCTATCACTCCATATAGAAATGCACACTTGACATCAAGTTGGTAGACCTTGAATTCCTTGGATGCAGCAATAGCAAGGAATATCCTAACAGCTTCAAGTCTTGCTACAGGAGCAAAAACATCCGTGTAGTCAATCCCTTCTTATTGAGTGTACCCTTGAACAACTAGTCTTGCCTTGTTCTTGATGACAAGTCCTCTATCATCCTTTTTATTACTAAAAACCCACTTTGTGCCTATTGGTGTCTTTCGATGAGGAAGAGGGCATAGGTTACAAACCTTTTGTCTCTTGAATTGAAGCAGCTCCTCCTATATTGCTTTAACCCAACTTTCATCTCTCAAAGCTTCATCAACCTTCTTTGGCTCAATCTAAGATAAGAAACAAGAGTATAGACAAACGTTTTTACCATGGGTTGTCCTCTTGTTCTCACCCCTATCTTAACATATCCAATGATGTTTGTGGTAGGATGTGACTGGTGGATTCTCAGTTGAGGAATCACATCAAGAAGGACCTCCTAGAGCTGAAGAAATTTTGTCATTTGGTCTTCTCAGCTCAAATCGTGTGTTAGGATCTCCTGTTGATTAGCTACTTGTAGATCCTGAAACATCTTCACAAGATTTGTTAAAATAGTTGGTAACTAAATCAAGATGAAATGGTCAATCTAGAGCAGAACCTTTTACACTAGAAGTATGCTCATTGAAGGTCACATTGGCTAACTCTTCAACTATTCTAGTTGTATACTCTATAAGCCTTATCTTGGGAAGAGTATCCAATAAAGTATCCATCATCTGATTTCTCAGCAAATTTGGCTATCTGATCTTTGGTATTCAAGATGGTGCATGAACATCCAAATGATCTGAGGAAACCAATAAAAGGTCTCCTTTTGTGACACAGTTCATGAGGAGTCTTACCATGAGTCTTGACTACTAAAATTCTATTCTATACATAGCAGTAGTGTTGACTGCCTCTACCCAAAAGGTGATGGATAGCTTAGAGTTATCGAGCATGGTCCTTGCAACCTCAATATGTGTTCTATGTCTCCTCTCAGCAACACCATTTTGCTAAGGAGTCCTGGGAGCAACATAATGTCTTGAAATCTCCTTTTCATCACAAAATGTATCAAGGATTTGGTTCTTGAATTTAGTTTCTTGATCACATCTTATGATTTATTCCTTATGATCATATTGATTCTTAATTTCCAGAATTAAGTTACTCAAGATCTCAGGGGACTCATCCTTAGTTCTAAGAAAGAAGACCCAAGTGTATCTTGTGAAATCATCTATGATCACCAGGTAATATGAAGTTCTTCCTAAAGTCATTACAATGGTAGGGCCAAAGAGATCCATATGTAATAAGTGTAGAGGAGTAGTGATGGAGTTTTTTTTCCTTTTTCTTGTGAGATACTTTGTGTTGTTTTCCTTTCAGATATGCAACACAATGGTCATCACTTATAAACTCTTTCTTTGGCATTCTAGTTACCAAATCATTCTTAATTAGTTTATCATGTTCTTAAAGTTTACATAGCATATTCTTTTATAACAAATGAAAGACTCATCACTGTTGGCTTTAGACAGAAAGCAAGAAACTTCTCCAGATGGGGAGGTTTCCTACAAATCCATCTGGTACATGTTCCCTTTCCTGGAGGCTCTGAGTAGAATATTCTCTTAAGGAATCACCACCCCGGGCTTGAGAATAATGTACTCATGCTCAATGAAGAGCATGTTATGTCTCTGGTCATAAAATTAGGATACACTTAAGAGAACGTACCTAAGCTCCTTAACATAGTTTACCTTCTCAATGTTGAGCTTACCATTTGTGACTCTACCCCTTCCTATGATGTAACCACCTGATTCAACTCCAAAAGCAATTGATCCTCCATCAATTTTCTCAAAGTTTTGAAGCAAAGAGCCATTGCCTATCATGTGTTTGGAATAGCCACTATCAATGATCCATACATTTCCATTTGTCTTCAGTTGTTCCTGCATAGAAATAGATGATTAGTTATATTTGGAAACCAAGCCTTATTGGTCTTGGGCTCATCAAAGTGAACTAAAGATAGTTCAATAGTTATTGATCCTATATGCAAGCTCTTAAGATCATTTGATGTTGTTGATGAAGAAATTTCAGTCATATGGCCTTCCTTTATATTCCATACCATCTTTGGAAGATTAGACTTGGCCTTCAAATGTTTGGAAGTTTTGATGACTTCGAAAGTTTTGGAGACTGGAACTTCAGAAGGTTTTGCATCCACTTTAGTAAACTTCAATACTTCGGAAGCATTCCTTTCTTCCGAGACCAAAATTTCTTTCGAAGGTAAATTTTCCACCTATCTTCTTCTTCACTATGGAGCTTTCGAATGGAAAAGTTTTTCCTTCAGAAGGTGTCTTCTTTTTCTTCTTCTTATAAGTTTTCTTCTTTGTCATATGGATGGCACTCTTGGGATTGTAAATGCAATCCTTAGCAAAGTGAGAGGTACCACCACACATGATGCATTAAACTTGCATACTTCTGAGAATCTTCTTCTGAGTAGAAGGCTGGGCTTGATCCTTCTCCACTTTCGTCTTCATCTTTATAAATGATGCAACAGGCTTCTTAGGGTGAGGCTTGCTCTTGAAACTGGATGGTTCAGCCTGTGCAGTAGTGATGCACATTTGATCAACCTTTTTCTCTTAAACCGAAACATTTGGACATGAACTAGAACTCCAGGTACTAGAGATCATAGTTGAGTTTTCAGTCTTCACCACTTCAAACCCAGCAGGGTTAAAGACTTGTTTTTGCTTGGAGTTGAAAGTGACATTCATTTCTTGGGATTTCTTTGATTTTTTTTGGCTGTCGTGATCAAGTTCTTATTAGTTGACTTAGTCATTCTTGGTTCTTTTTTCTCTCCAGGAGCATAGTGGCCCTTCATAGGATGATCCTCCTCACTCACTACACATCCATCCTTCACATGTCCTCTATATCTTCATCCACCTCTTGGATAGGATCAATGAGGGGCAGCTCATCTGGACTAGTTTCAAACCTTAGAGATCTTATAGATAGTAGAGTGTGTGGAGGAGCTATTTCACTTGAACCCTATCACTGCCTGTTCTAATAAAAAATATTTACATGCAACGATGAAGATATAATGTTCTTGAAGGTTTCTTCTTCAAGAACACACTTTTTTTCCCTAGCTTTGCGGATCATAAGCTTAGCCTAGCATTCAGTTAACTTGGTAATGAGATCTTTAATTTGAGTCCTGTAATTTGTTTGCACATGCTTAAGAGTTGAAATTGTTTTCTCTAAATCTTCTACTTTAAGTTTATAGATATTTTAGCTCTTTTAAAATCATTCTTTCAAAACCTATTTAAAGACTCAATATCAGTCAATCTTATTTCCAGGTTCTGCTTGCGCTAGAATCCTGTCTTTACATCCAGTCCTATCTGGTTACAGTTGTAGATATTTGTAGGACCATCTCCATATACTCCAGATCATCTGCTTGGATACAATCCAAGTCTTTAAGAGTGAAGAGAAATCTGCCACAACTTTCATCAGCAGACACAAAGGCTTAAGATGAGCTTGTGTCTTGGAACGGACTTCTTTGGATGTATCTCTCCCTTGGTGTCTTATAGAAGGTGATGAAAGGGCCCTTTTGTGAGTTGCCAGTATAGTAGATAAGATGATATTATGGTTCTCTACTATCCCTTTCAACAATATGGAGGGCTGAACTCTGTTGATTGTTGGAAGAGCTGCTTGATGGATTTTGCATGTTCATCTCCATCTAGTAAGTACTAAGGATACCTTACAGCTCTGTGAGAGTAAGGGTGGAGAGGTTTTTAGTTCTCTTAATGACCACACATTAGTAAGTCCAATTTTTGGGAAGAGAGAACATGAAATTACTCACAATGTCCTTATTCTCAAGCTTAACTCCAACATCCATGAGAGTATAAACAATCTCAACATACCTAAAGTATTGTTGTCATAGTTTCACCTAATTTGTAGGTGAAGTTCTCAAACTGCTGCTTCATGAAATCCTTCTTGTTTTCTTTAGCTTTAGCAGACCCCTTATACATAAGCTTCACTGCATCCCAGAGCTGCTTATCAGTTTTGCACTTCTTGAAGTCTCTGTATATAGACTTTGAAAGAGCAGTTTGGAAAGCAGTCTTGGCCTTCTGATCTATGTCAATCTTCTTCCAATCCTACTTAGAATAGTCAGCCACTTCATTTGGAATCATCCCGCCTCCAGCACTGGCTAAAGAGGTGCTTGGGATGTGAGGTCCTTCGACAACAGATCTCCATATCCTACTGTCTTGAGAGTTGATAAACCCTTCTATACATTGGCACCAAGTATCAAAGTTATCGGGAGTGATCAGTGGAGACTTTTTCATGGTATCGTTTCCATATCAGCTTTCATGATAGCTGTCATTTGAGCTGGTAAGTGTTTATAAAACTGAAGGAATTGAAGATGGTGAAAACTTACAATCAAGAGCCTAAAACTCTCTGATACCGATTGTAGGACCGGTGAAGGGGGTCAAAATGCAACAGTCTCACAGTGTTGGAAAGCTTAACACATTTAACAGATCAAATAGGGAACCGGCTATGTTTGAAACAATGAACACACTAAGAACACAATAAGTGTTTTACAAAGTGTTACAAGGCTTTATCCAATGGACTCGTACCTGAGATACTTTATACTACATCCTACAACCGGTCATACTTTGAATGCCAGGTAGAAACACTAATCTAAACAACAAGACTAATGTAAATTCAAAAAGGCAGATTACCGTAACTATGACATGTTATAGCTCACGTCTTTATCTAATACAAAAAGGATAAAAGTAAATAAGTAGAAAGTTATAGACACTATGACCATAATCTACAGTTGCAAAAGTATAGACTTTTCACCAACTCATATAAGTTTGTGAGTATTCAGAGATTGCAGCGGAAAGTGATTCGTCTTTTATCAAAAGTAAGTCAGAGAAAGCATGTCTTCTCGGTATTCGGAAGAAATCAGTCTCTTGGATTCGAAAGACTTTGTATTGAAGCTTCAGAAGACTTCATCTTTAGCTTAAGAAGAAATGGTCATTTGGCTTCAAAAGATTTGATACTTAATAAATTTTATTGAGTTGTATCAAATATTACGAAGTAACTTTTCTTGAACTTCACATGTGCATGCCGAGAGTTTTTTTGTTGCATCAGCCTCTAAGTATACTCTTACACCTTTAGAACTCTCAATTTTCAATTTTGGATTTTTGCCATCATATCTTTCCATTGTAACATTTTTTTCATAAGCACCCTTCAAATATGTTGATGTTCCTTTCACCCTACACAAATATAAAAAAGATGTCACAATAAATATGCTTTTAGAAAACAAAAATTTCAAGCGCTAGTATAAACATGCATGCATCACTTGCTCAAGTATTTGCTTGTTTTCAGACAACAGAGCAACCCTTTTTCATATGAAAACGTTCAACAATTTACAAAATTGTTGCCGCCATATTCAAAAGATGTATTTATTTTTTTAAAATAGTTTCATCTGGCATCTTCTTATTAGTACCCTTTAAAAAATAGTTACATTCAAAGATATAGTAACTATTATACATTTGAAGGCACTATCTTTTGCTTTTATATATACAAACGTAGTAGTTAGAATAAGAAGTTAATATATGTTATCTAATAACCACATAAAAATATCATGTATCCATGATACAACCTAACATCATCCGGAACATAATTCCTAAATCTCATTTGAGATGATTTATCTAATAATTAGTTAGAGACAACTTAAAACACTCACAAATAATAGGTGTTAGCCTCTGGGTCAATTTACATAAATTTCTACAGTATGTATGATAGTTGCAATTTTAGAAAACACAATCTTCTCTTTTGTAACACAAATAGCAAAGCGATTCCATATGACTTAGTTCCAACTATTATATTGCAAAGAATATTAAAGCAGACGGTGCACATACCCCCTGCATCTCCATATCCAGGCTGGCACAATACGAACAAAAAGAGAATTAAAGGACTGAGATAAGAATACTTGATAATCTGTTAATCAACCGGATCATAACACGGTAATCAGTCTTACCCTCTTGAGCAATAGAACAAATCAGAATTAAAAGATGATTAGAGATCATAACGTAAAACAGATGCATAAGTGCAGAATACAACACCAAACTATAAGGTTGATATTCAATGATTTTTGAAACATCTTGAGACATACTGTTCAATATTTAATGGCTGGAATGTGAAATTATTATGAGATGGAATACAGCCCTTACTTTTTCCTGCTGAAACAATAAACACAAACTATAGTTGCAGGAGAACACAAGTTTTTATAAACATATTACGGTTATGTCTAGCTTAAACATCTTTTCTTTTTCCTAGTACCTCTTTGGTGCCAATAAGGCTTTCATATTGTTGTGCATATGATACTTGAAGTCAATTCCCGACAAAAACTTATTCGTCCAAAGGAGCTTTCAAATGTGTATATATTCGATCTAATAATAGGAGGCTAGTACTTCAAGTAACATACATCTATAAGGAAAACAAATCGTTTAAACCACCACTCTAAAACGCTACCTTAACCACCCTCCCATGAATGATGAACTCTCGAAGGCCACCTAAAGCTTTTGATTTTGTTCAGATCAAGATGGCTTGGTGGATATGGCTCAAATTGATTTCGCATTCCTTAAAAAATCATGCCCTTTTCCTCAACAATCACAATCACACGACACCACCACCAACAACCACTGCAACTGCTACCCACCTAATACTCATTTGCTACCAGATATGCCCTCCTTCCCTCATCCTTAATCGACCATCGCACCCTTCTAAACCTAATTGACTGCCTCTCACAATAGATTTCACCAAATTACACGGTTGTCGTCAATGTGATTTCAGATGACGGAAGAAAGTAGTCACACACAATTTGAATTTTGGATGCAAAATCAGATTTGATAAAGGGCCTTATGTTTAGCATTGGCCTTGTATCTTATGCATTAAGAGATGTACCTTATGTTTAGCATTGGCCTTGTATCTTATGCATTAAGAGATGTACAACTCTTAATTTTAAGAATTTTTTGGAAAAGACAACTTTGCCCTTTCAACATGCTTATTATATAGTATATATAAATATATTTATGGTTTATACACATATGTATAAATAATATATACACATAAATATATATATTTATATATATAAACATAAATATTAGTATAAGTAAAAACTTATATACATAAAAATGAAAGATAAATTGACATTTTAATAACATAAACATGCGTATAGTAAATAAATAAGTACATATTTAATTTAATTAGAAAATAAATTAATAAGTTACAAACCTTTGTGGTAGAAGATGATAAATGAAGATAGTAGATAAAAATAATATATCAACACATTCTTATTCTAACAAAAAAACAAACATAATTAAAGGTAGTATATTTTAATTAAATTACAAAAATATAAAAATTCATATTAAATAGAAATAGATATGCCTAATTAAATGTAAGATTTGAAGTAGATATTAGATTAATAAACAAATAAATTATATGAGTTGCAGAGTGGTTTTGTTTTGTTGAGGAAGAATACGATCTGAAAATAAAATACAATCATTGTGAATATTATATTTAAAAAATTCAAACAAAACCCCCAAAACAAGCCACAAGCCACAAGCCACAAACCGCACCAAATATATTGTTTTTTATGCAGTTTCTAAAACCATCCCAAATAAATATTTTTGATGCAATTTTCACAAATCGCCCCAAATAACTACTTTTTATGCGATTTAATATTTTTTGATGAAAAATGAGTTTGTAAAAGTTTTATGCAGTGATTTTTTATGTGTTTAAACCACCCCCATACTCAAATGCAACCACCACACAAACATTTTTGTGTACTAGTGTAAGTCGGTATTAATCGTCATCTCGTGGTCGTTACCTCCAAAGATGCTTCACCAAACCCGTGCAAAAATTACCAAGACTAGACATGGTCATATGTTCGTCCAAGAGTAGCGTATCCAAGTTGATAAATGATGAAGGTACACTTTTGTAACGCAGTGAAGTTGGGTCTACATCTAGGATCGTATCTTTGTTGAAAGAATTAATATGACACCTCTAAATCTGCAACTATTCGTGTGAATAGCAGCCTACTCATTCGAAAACACATCCTACCGTCATCCACGACGTAAACACAATCCTTGCAAAAATAGTGTCTAATAAGTAGGTCTTTAGCTTTCTCGCGGTTACAAGGACGTGGGGTTCCCTCGTTAGAGGCCGAGAACTCTCATCCTTATCAGCCAAATACGTGATAATAGCTTTCCTTGCTTCTAATATTAATTCATCCTCTTCGGACGAAGATGAAGTTGATTACGAAGAAGAGCTTGACATCGTTAATATGTAATTTTAATGTGAAATGGTTGGGAGAAAATTAGAAACTGTTTAGTTAAGTTGAATAAACTAGTGTGTTTATATGTAAAAATCGTTAATTCGTTGTAGATCGATCTTTTGAGTAAAACGCGGAATGAAATCACTCACTAATTAACAATAGAACAAAAAGATGAACAAGAACAAGCAACATAAATTTAATTCTTTGTATATTGCTCTCTGAAATATTGATTACATAATTTGTGAAATTTCAGGATCCTCAACAAAATAAACTAAGCAACATATATATACTAAACTAAAAGGTCTCCCATGAGAACTAACTTCTGGTGTGGATCAAAGTTCTCGCACGACTATGATATTTAAAATCTTGTTTTTGATTTCCCGAGTCTTTAGGTTCAACCCCTACATTATATATCTAGTTGTAGAAAAAATATTGCTTTTGTAATTAGAAGCATATAATGATGTTATTTTATCAATGTGTTTTTTAAAATTTATAGTGCTTAGCATAACAATGATGGGCAAAACACAAAATGAGACATTTTATCATCATCGTGTTTTATGTTTTATATCGTATTGTGTTATTTTTTCGTTATTTTTAATATATTAGATTAATTAGTTATTAATTTATTATTGTGTTTTACATACTAAAATTACACAATAGTACTTTTTCACCCTTGTGTTTTTTTAGAATTCATCAATTTAAAAAACACAAATCTTTAGTAAAACACAACAAATAAAAAGACATAATTAACTTCATTAAAGACACATGAACTGTATTAAATACATAATGACAAAGATATTTAATATGAATTGAAAAACATTAAAAAAAATTATTATCTTTTTACATAACGATAAATTAATCGTTTTAGGATAAACAATATTTGTTTTTATTGTATAGTTTTTATAAATAAATAATTTTATATATGAAAGCTATTAACACTTAAAAAAAGTGGATTTAAGAAAAAACAAAAGTGCCTATGTTAAAATATTCTTTTAACAATATTCTACTCTAGAATTCGATTTTAAATATTAATTAAAAATATTGATGGTTGAAATTTCTTACTAGACTTTTTAAATTTAAAATAATTTTTATATGAAATTTCCTCCATTTTAAAAGTTACTTCCAATGCTTTTAAACTTCTTTTGTTTCGTTAGATTTAGAATTTAATTTTATGTTTCACTACACTTAAATCTAACATGTGTATGTAATATACAAAAAGAAATACTAATTTAGTTATTGTAAAAGTTTTAACTAATAATAAAATTGTGTATGTTCAAGTTGTAAACATATATTCTTTGGTCGTTTGAATAAAAGAATTGAGAAGAATGGGATTAATGGCAAGTAAATGAAGTATCAAAACTATATAAAAGTAAATAACTATATAAATAATAAAATAAGTACCTTATGTTTTCAATTTATTTATTTAAAAGTATCACAAAACATCGTTTTGTAAGCCCCAAACTCGTAAGGTCTCATAATTGGTAAACTATGAGCAATCATAGTCATAACCTGGAAATCCATTCGTTCATTCGCAATGATATCATTCAAACATTTAAGTCTAACGACTAGAAACATAAAATTAAAATAAGTAGTCTAAACATAATGTTCGTAAACGAGATGAGAGTCTTTAAGAGCTAGTAACTTTAAATCCATGCCAATGAGATTCCCATTGCTCATCTATACATACTTAAGTCAATCTGAAACACGCAATCCAAAAAAAAATCAATCTGACACACGTACTAAACTACCGGCTTTATTGAATAAATTTTAGTTTTAATTCAAACATAACATTACTTTGACATTTCAATAAAATTTGTAATTGTCGTAAACTTTTGTATTATATGATATCATTCAGGTTTACTTTAATATTAACATATACAAGACGTATTCAGTTCGTTTTGTTCGTATTACATATCCTTGCAACTTAACCAAGACTATATCGGTTTCAGGTCAAAATCAACAGATAAAAAACAATTCCTCAATTCTTCCAAACCAATCTAGAAAAATTTATGTTGATAGAGAGAAACGAGAGACTGTTAAAAGACCACCTGGTCAAAGATATAATAAAGCCGGATTCTATGATAACTTTGATGGTTATCATAAACAGCTCGAAAGAAATACACGAGCGAATGATGTTTATCAGAAACCATGTTGTTTTGTTTGTTGAAAACAAAATCATATGGCAAGAAATTACATTTATCAACACAAATCAATAAGTAGCACCGATCTCATGATTCAATTTCGCAAAATAGAAAAAAAAAATTGTCAATGACAGGTTAATAAAAATTCAAATTACTCGAAATCTTTTGTTGCAAAACCAAAAATTTTGATAAAAGATAACTTAAGCAAAATAAATATGATTAAGAAATCACAAAGTGTTGATGAACTCAATATCAACTTCTTGAATAATAATTTGAAGAAAAATAAGACGATATTGATAAAGCCAACTCAAGAACGGAAAGTTAAGGTCAAGACTATAGTTTTAGATATTGATGATGATTATATGTTCAATGATAAAAGAGATATGATTTTAAAATCAGTAACATACTTAGATGAAAACAATGTTCTCAAGTTAACGATGGCTTGGGTTCTTAAAACTAATTATATTCATTAATATATGCAGGAAAAACCAAAGCAAGCTATTGATAGCTTATGGTATGTTGATAATGGTTGTTCTAGACACATTACTGGTAATATATCACTGTTAAACAATGTTCAACCTCATAATGGTGGTTATGTTATCTTTGTCGATGATAAATGAGGTAAAATTATAAAGAAAGGAACAGTGACAAATGGTATGTTAAGTTTTGAGGACGTAAGTTTCATTGAATAATTATAACACAGCCTGTTAAGTGTTTCTTAAATTTATGACAAACACTGTTATATACATTTCACTGATAAAGAATGACTTATCATTAAACCTGGTTTTGTAATACCTAACGAATGGATATTGTTAAGGACTCGGAGAGATAAAGATACATATTTGTTTTATATGAATGGTTCGCATTCATTCGTAAAAGCTTCATGTCTATTATCAAAAGCCTCGGAAAGTGATTCAATGATATGGCATCGTCATTTTGGAAATGTCAATATTAAACTTATGAACAAATTAGGAAGAGGGAAATCATCTTGTGGGTTTACCATTGAAAGAATTTCAACTTGTTGAACATTGTCTCTCATGTTCCAAAGATAAACAACACAAACTTCCTCAAAAAACAGTTGTTGATACTAAAATTGAATCAATTCTCCCATTGTTGCCATGGATCTGTTTGGTCTATGAGTGTGTTGACCTTAGGACAACGTGTATATTGTTTGTTTATTACTGGTGATTTTTCTAGATTTACTTGGGTTTTCTTTTTAGCAACGAAGGATGAAATGTCTTACTTGCTAATAAAGTTCATGACTCTCATGGAATATCAAACTGATAAGAAGATAAAGTGCATCAGAAGTGATAATAGAATAGAATTTTGTAATCACTTTTTGAATGAATTCTTTCATTCAAAGGGGATAGCTAAACAATTCAGTGCAATAGCAACTCCACAGCAAAATGGAGTTGCTGATAGAAGAAACAAAACATTGATTGAAAAGGCTCAAAAGATGCTATCTACTGTAAAACTTCCCTCATTCTTTTGGGCAGAGAGTGTTAATACCGCTTGTTATGTTCAGAATCATGTCTTGATAAATAAACAATAAAATATGACTCCTTATGAAATATCATTCAAACATAAACCCAAAGTCAAATATTTTAAAACTTTTAGTTGTTGTTATACTTTGCGACACAAATTTGGTGAAAAGGCTGATGATTTTTATTTTGTTGGATACTCCGCTAACAAAGTGGCATATCGGGTTTATAATAAAAGAACTAAACAAATTATAGAGTTATTTGATATAGATTGGCATGAATCTAACAAATTGATGCCAGATCTGCTCCTACTTGGATATATGATTAAGCTTCATTATTTTGCATCTAAAATCATTCTTCTTATGTTTCTATAAATATCCAACCTTTGACATCATCTATTAATGATGTATTTATGATGATGTTGGACCTCTACTTTATCTCTAATTAAAGGAATATCTTTAGACATAATTTTTTCTTTAAATGTTTCAGTTGTTCAACCCTCTAATCCAAACATGAATCAAGTTCTCGATTCATATTCCTTTTTATCACAAGAGTCTAATTTAAGTCTAATTAATCAAGTTGTTGAACAAGCTCCATAGTTTTTAGTTATAATTTCTTCTTCTACACAAGATGTTCTGATTGAAATAATTCAAGTTCCATTTGAAGATTCCTCTTCTGAGTTATATTCATCAGGAATAGTAGCTTGTGACATTAATCAAGAGGAAATTATTGTTTATCAACCAGATGGAGGAGTTATTAAGAATAAACCTGTTGGACACATTTCTAATTTAGAAGAAATTACTTCTAAAGATGAGATTCCTCAATTGAGAATTCATAGAAACCATCCAACAGACGCAATTATCAGACCATTATCTGAAGGTGTACGCACACGAAAATAGTTAGGTACAATAAACACATGTTTTTATACATGTTTCATTTCTCAAATAGCACCAAAGAATGTAGAAATGGCTTCGAAAGAATATAGTTGGGTTGAAGCGATGTAGGATGAACTCATACAATTCAAAAAGTTAGATGTGTGGCATTTATGTAAATTACCAAAGGGTAAGTTGCCGATCGAAACAAAATTCATATTTCGCAATAAGACGGATGAAAAAAGGGTTATTGTTCGCAACAAGCCTAGATTTGTTGTACAACGATTCCATCAAGTTAAAGGTCTTGATTATGAAGTAATCTACGCTCCCTTAGCAAGACTGGAAGCAATTCGTATCTTTCTAGCATATGCTTCTTTCATGATTTCAAGGTTTATCAAATGGATGTTAAGACTTCTTTCTTGTATGGCAAAATGAAAAAAGGAAACCAATGTTTTTTAGCCTTCTAGTTTTATAGATCCAGATCATCCTTATTATGTTTACAAGTTAGACAAAGCACTCTATGGGTCACATCAAGCACCTCGTGCTTTGTATGCTACTCTCACTGAATATTTCTTGCAAATGGATATACTAGAGGAGCTATTGATCAAATATTATTCATACTCAAGACTGGTGATGATCTCATTCTTTTTCAAATTTACGTTGATGACATTAGCTTTGGATCTACGAATGACGATATGTGTCACACCCCAACCTTAACGGCGGAAACGTCGAGATGTGAGGGTTAAGATTGTTCACAACCACATAACACTACCATAAATTGTAAATATAATTATTCATAAGTTGAAATAAACATTACAACCAAATGTCTCAACGAAATAAAGTAAACAAGGTTCAACTTTCAAGTTTCAAGACATATTATTTATTCATTTTTTTCCTAGGTCCAAATCCTAAGTGTAAGCATGCTTCAAAAGATAATCATCAACCTTGTGCATTTCCTGAAACATGTTAGAAATAAAGGGTCAACTTTGAAAGTTGGTGAGTTTTCATAGGTTAGGCTTACATATATTTATAAAAATTTACAAGTAGCAATTCATGTCAATGGTCACGAATAAAGCAAGTTTATAGATAACATATAGCTACAATCAAACCTTGACAGATTACAAGTTTACAAGATTAAACGATTAGCTAAGTGTACTTGGTTGCCACAGTGCTCAAGAATACGACACTAGGAGCCGGCAATACCTCGGCTTTAGCACCAAATAGGCTTGTCAGGGCCATAGATCTATGACGTCGCCAGGCTAGCAATAGTTAATGATTGTCAACATATAATGTTCATCATGTAAGGCTCACAATATTACAAATAACCATGACAAAAAGTAAGGATGAATTGCATGTGCGTTTACAAGTATCAAGATGTTTACACGTGCAAGTTTATAAAGTTAACATGTTTCACTCCAAAAGGTGTGAAATAAAGTAAAAGAGGGGCATGGAAAACTCACATGATATAAGTTGATGTTAAAGGTAATAACAAGAAATTAAGTGGTGCTCCAACGATTCCTTTTACAAGATACCTAAACGTATATATTCCAAGATTAAGTCTAAAGATAGGTTTAACGATTCATACATGAACTAGGGTTTCAATAGAAATTTGGGGTTTTGGTGAACAAAAGAATTAAATAATGGATTCACTTATATTTTGATTCAACGAAAAGAATTACACCATTTAAGTAATTTAATATGAAGAAATGCAATTATATCATTTATAATAATTGGTAAAGTTTAAATATAAAGTTTAAATGATTTTCTTTTTTATAATCATTTGATGTAAACATGATTTAAACAATAATTAAAAGTAACGTAAGAACCAATAATAATTTATTAAATTAAACTATCATTTAAAGTCTATTTTACAAGAAATAAATTTAAAAATGACATTTGTTATATTGTTTTATTAAAAAGGGTATATAAATATTTAAATTGGAAAATTTTGAAGAAAATAATTTGATGACTTTAAAAATAATTAAAGTTTACAAAAATGATTTTTATAATTACTAAAATATTTCTGTATTTAAATTTGTTAAGAAAAGGCTTTTTTTAGAAAATAATGTGAGTGCCCGGGTTCGAACCCGGGACCTCACAATTGTGGGGAGTTGTGTTTACCGTTAGGCTGGGTAGCCTATGCCTGCTAGAAGCCGGCTCCCTTAATTTATAAACACAATCGCTGGAAAAACCCCCAAATCGCATAAACCCTAGAACCAACTTTGATCAAATTGAACATCCATTCGTTTAAGATGATGAAATCAACGTTGGGGCTTTTCATCCCTAAATGATTTCGAGTCTATCTGCATATCTAATTACCTGGATGGAAGTTTAAATCGATGAGAACGATATGAAGAACAATCGCGACTGTGGTGCAACCGATTGAAGTGCAACTGGCGATGATAATCGAATTAAATTCGTGTGAAGTTTCAGGGAATGTTCACGACTCTAAGCCCTTTGTCAATTTTAGTTTAGGTTGCTCGGAAGGTGGGTTTTGATTGAGTTGCAGGTCACGATGGAAGTGGGGATCGAATGCAGGGTTTGTGTGCTTCTCGGCTGAAATTTCAAGTGGTGATAGATTAGGGATAGTTAAACGATTGTTTAGGTTTAATTAATTGGATTACTATTGAGTCTTGAATGCCGAACTGCTCGATTGATAATGGCGACAGTTACTCGGTCATTCGAGTTCATAACCGTTGTTTAAACGTGATTAAGGTTCTAAAACGGTTTCAAATCAAGCACACGATCCGATTGGGAAATTTTGTCGAAAATATGAAGGATTTCTGGGTTTCTTGGCCTTGCCGGAAGTCGGCCGAGGGGTGGCCGGAGTGAGGTCGACGGTGAAGGGGGGGGGGGTTGGGTTGATTTATTAAGAAGTTACACATTTGGTCCCTGCAGTTTTAATTTTTATTATTTTATGTTTAAAACTTTCATTTAAAGTTTCAAATTTGTCACAAAGGCCCCCTCAACTTAATTAAACTTTATGTTTTTAAACATCATTCTAACTTATTAATTATTTAACTTTTACAAATTATTATTTCTATTATTATTATTATTTTTATTTTATTTTGACTATTATTATTATGTTTATTATAGTAAAAACAAATTATTAACTCTTAAATTAATGAATTAATGCACAATAAAAGAAACATTCATAAACAACTCATATAGTTTCTTAAATGACATAAATGGTCCTTACAAGAACATAACAGGGTTAACTATTAATTAGCAAAAACACGAAAGGTTACAGTCTCCCCAACTTTTAAGAATTTCGTCCCGAAATTAAGAATGAACTAAACGAACAGATACGGGTATTTCTTCTTCATATGCTCCTCACGCTCCCAAGTGAACTCAGGTCCACGCTTATTCTCCCAACGAACCTTGACGATTGAGGTGGTAGTGGTCCTAGTCTTCTTCATGATACGATCCATGACATCAACGGGTTCCTCAACAAAATGTAATGACTCGTCGATCTGGATGTCATCTAATGGGACATGCAGACTTTCGTCAGCCAAACATTTTCTCAAATTTGAGACATGGAAAACAGGATGAACCCCGCTAAGATTGGTAGGTAGTTCCAGTTTATAAGCCACTTTCCCAATCCTTTTCAGGATCTTGAAAGGTCCTACAAATCGTGGAGCTAATTTACCCTTCTTCCCAAAGCGAACGACTCCCTTCCATGGTGAGACTTTAAGAAGAACCATATCCCCTACTTGGAATTCCAACGGCTTGCGTCGTTTATCGGCATAACTCTTTTGTCGACTTCTAGCCACTTCCAGGTTCTTGCGAATCATGGAGACTTTATCGGTTGTTTCTTGTATGAGCTCAGGACCAGTGATGAAATTTTCACCAATGTCAGTCCAGCAGATCGGGGAACGACATTTACGACCATAAAGCGCTTCGAAAGGTGCCATCTTGATACTCGAGTGGTAACTATTATTATACGAAAATTCCGCGAGAGGTAAATGCGTATCCCAATCACCACCAAAGTCAAGGACACAAAGACATAGCAAATCCTCTAGGGTTTGAATGGTTCGCTCAGTTTGACCGTTCGTTTGAGGATGGTAAGCAGTGCTTAAATCTAGTTGAGTACCCAAAAGTTCTTGCATAGACGACCAAAAGTGCGAAGTGAAACGAGCATCTCGGTCGGATATGATATGCAAAGGTACGCCATGACAACTCACAATCTCATCAATGTATATACGAGCTAACCTTGACGTTTTGTAAGTGTCACGTATGGGTATGAAATGTGCCGACTTGGTCAATCGGTCAACAATCACCCATATGCTATCATGACCACGAGAGGTGCGAGGTAGTTTGGTTATGAAGTCCATGGATATGTGTTCCCATTTCCACATGGGAATCTCGGGTTGTTCAAGCAATCCACTAGGACGTTGATGTTCAGCTTTAACCTTTGTACACGTAACACACTTAGCTACGTAAGTTGCTATGTCTTTCTTCATTCCAGGCCACCAGTATTGACCACGCAGATCCATATACATCTTATCGGAACCAGGATGAATTGAGTAACAAGTTTGATGAGCTTCATTCATGATAAAGGTACGAAGATTATCACGGTTTGGAACCCAAATTCGATTCAAGAAATACATCAACCTATTGGGTTTCGTTTCTAGTTGAGCTCGAAGGTTGTACTCCAATTCCTCTCCCATTTTTCCTCCTTCTTGAACCGCTTGTTGAGCCTCCATGATACAAGTCTCGATGTCATTCTCAATCCTCAAATTTTGCAGCAGCACCGTAGTCTCGTTAACATCCAGACGAATCTCAGTATCAAATTCTCCCAAGGTATCAAACCATTGTCATCGATCGTGAATTTCTTGAAATGAGACCATCTTATTATAAATCTTACGACTTAGTGCATCGGCTACGACATTTGCCTTTCCAGGTTGGTAACGAATGTCACAATCATAATCACTAATCAACTCAACCCAACGTCGTTGTCTCATGTTGAGATCCTTTTGATTGAAGACGTGTTGTAGGCTTTTGTGATCGGTGTAGACTATACATTGCGTCCCATAAAGGTAATGCCTCCAAATCTTTAAGGCAAAAACCACAGCACCAAGTTCAAGATCATGTGTCGTATAATTCACCTCATGGACCTTCAATTGTCTCGATGCATATGCTATGACCTTTCCTCGTTGCATGAGAACACAACCAAGGCCTTGTTTAGATGCATCACAATATACGGTGAAATCATCGTTTCCATCGGGAAAGGTCAAGATAGGAGCATTACACAACTTGTGCTTTAAGGCTTCAAAGGATTCCTCTTGTTCAGACCCCCACTCGAATGGTTTATTCTTTTGGGTCAAGGAAGTAAGCGGCTTCGCGATTCGAGAGAAGTTGGCAATGAAACGTCGATAATAGCCATCAAGACCAAGGAAAGAACGAACTTCGGTTGGAGTTGTGGGAACACACCAATTTTTCACAGCTTCCACCTTCGCAGGGTCAACATGAATTCCTTGACTATTCTCCACGTGTCCCAGAAATTGGACCTCCTCAAGCCAAAATTCGCACTTTGAGAACTTTGCGTATAGTTTTTCTTTCTTCAATAGCTCAAGATCTTGTCGCAAGTGATGTTCGTGATCGGTTTTGGACTTGGAATAGATAAGTATGTCATCAATAAAGACAATCACGAACTTGTCTAGATACGGCTTGCATACTCGATTCATGAGATCCATAAAGACAGCACGAGCATTCGTTAAACCAAAGGGCATAACCATGAACTCATAATGTCCATATCGAGTCCGGAACGCAGTTTTTGGCATATCATCATCATGAACCCGTAATTGATGATAGCCAGAACGTAAGTCAATCTTTGAGAAAATAGCAGCTCCTTGAAGTTGGTCAAAAAGATCATCGATGCGAGGAAGAGGGTAGCAGTTCTTGATGGTAAGTTTGTTAAGCTCATGATAATCGATGCACATACGAAATGATCTATCTTTCTTCTTCACGAACAGAACAGGTGCACCCCAAGGCGATGAGCTAGGACGGATAAAGCCCTTGTCGGACAGTTCTTGGAGTTGACTAGCTAGCTCTTGCATTTCCGACGGTGCAAGTCGATATGGTGACTTAGCCACAGGGTTCGCTCCCGGAATTAAATCGATCTTAAACTCGACTTCACGCATGGGAGGTAAACCGCTAAGGTCATCGGGAAATACTTCAGGAAAGTCTCGTACAATCGGGACATCCTTAAGATCGTTCCCTTTGACTTTCGTGTTGACCACGTAAGCCAAGAAAGCTATGTAATTCTTGCTTAGGCATTTTCGGGCTTGAGTACACGACATGAGTTTGAGTCCTTTAGAGGATTTTTCGCCGAACACCTTCAATGTATCCCCCGAGGGTAAAGGAATTCAAACGCACTTCTCGAAACAAATGATTTCCGCATGATGTTTGGCTAGCCAATCCATGCCAATGATAACGACAAAGCTTCCAAGTTTCATAGGAATAAGATCGATAAAGAAATCATGCTCGTTTAGGCTCAAAATGCAATTACGAATAACGACATCAACAGTGATGGGTTCTCCATCGGCGACTTCGACAGTAAGCGGTCTTTCTAATTTCGTATGTGGCTTAGCAAGTATAGGCTCAAATTCTAACGAGACAAAACACTTATCGGCTCCAGAATCAAATAGAACGTAGGCATAAGAATTATTAATAAGAAACATACCTGTTTAGTTTTAAAGACGTTTAACGACACAGGTAAAGCAACTAAAGAACTTAGATCATAAAGTTGGGGTTGGATTTGACATACCGTTCACCACATCGTTGTTTGCTTGTGCTTGGTTTGCATTGATGTTGAAGGAACGTCCTCGGGCTTGTGGTACGTTACCCGCAAGACGAGGGCATTGAGGGCGAAAATGACCAGGTTCCCCATAGTTATAGCAAGCACGATTAGCAACTAACGCGGCATTGTTTGGTGCACGGTGACAAGTAGCCACCAAGTGTCCATACTTACCGCACAGTGTACAGATGCGGCACGGGGTATTACCCGCATGATGATACCTACAGACATTACACAAGGGTAGAGGACCAGCATAGGCCCTAGCAGTAGGTGCTGGTGCAACAGGAGCGGGTTGTCTTTGAGGTACCTTGGGTGTAGCCACAGCGAAATTACGCGCCGGTGTGAACTTTCGTTTCTTGTTGTTGTAAGACGGTTCATTCTTACTCTCCTTAGCTGCTTCAGGGACCGCCTTTTCAGTCTTTTTATCCCCTTTGACAGATAAGGTGCCCGCTCGAATATGGTTTTCAGTAAGTTGAGCGGTGATGGTAATGGCATCTTCCAAAGTTGTGGGTCTACTTCCCACCACGGCATCTTGGATTTGAGGTGGCACCCCCTTGATGAACTTCTCAATGTTCCTAGGAACAGTGTCAACCATGTGAGGCAACAGGATGCTCAACTCGTGATGCCTAGTTGAATAGGCCAAATGATCTCCACCATCTTGCTTGAGATTCCAAAACTCCTCCTCCAGCTTTTGCAGCTCACTTCTCGGGCAGAACTTTTGGATGGCAATGTTCTTGATGTCTTCCCAAGTTAGTGCCAACACAGCATCAGCACCACGATTCCTCTTCTCACTATTCCATCACGTAAGTCCTCTTTGTTGAAGAACACTTGTGGCATAACGGACTTTGAGTGCCTCGGGACACTCACAGTTGATGAAGGTGTTCTCCATGCTTTCAAACCACTCGAGAAGTCCAGTGGCTCCTTCCTTCCCACTAAAGCTAGTGGGTTTGCACGAGTTGAAGTGCTTAAACATGCAGGTTTGGTTGTTTCTTCCTTGATTTGCACTATTCTCTCCTTGCCCATTGCCATTAGTGTTGTTACTAGCGTTGGTCATCAAGGTGCTACTCAGTTCGGCAACCATGGTCGGAATGACTGCAGCCATTTGACGGGCAATCATGGAGGCTAATTTGCGGTCGGAGCTACCATGCTTTCCATGATGACGAGACATGCTGGATACAAAATAAGTTAGTCACAGAAATTTGGAGGTAGAAAGTAATAAATCAAACAAAGATTTTTCAAGACTTGTAAAACACACATGGAATGATTCCATTTGGTAACGCATTACCATTTGGATATGTTGACATGTCAAGGTGAGTTAACTCCAATTGCCTTAGAAACTTGTGTATATTGACCATAGTTTATCACTCATCCCAGAAATCCCCAGGTAAGCATAACTAGTCCCACGGGATTTATGCGAAATGCTTACCTTAGCCCGAAGGCTTTTTTGCCAGGAAATCCAGAATACAGGTGTCTATGTGTCACACAATATTTCTTTAGGTTCATGGAATTAAAACCTTGATGAGATTTTCATAGATTAGACATAAAGTCTAAAGATTTGAACCTTTCGATATAAAGCTTACGTTCCCGCGTGTCATCGAGAATAAGTTTAAGAGATTTCATCGTCGAGAGAATAAAGGATTAAGAATAAGTTTTAGCGGAGACAAGGCAACCAAGTTTCTCAATTATAAGGCAATCCTAACTAAAGGCATCAAGTTGCACATTAAGAGGCCCTCCTAAACAAGTAGCATCATGTAGCATGCAACAAAATATATTAAAAGGTCATAAAGATTTTTCTTATAAGGTTCATGCATCAACTATAGTCTAGGTCACTATTTCTAATAACCTAAATCCCTAGAGTTATGGGCTCTGATACCAATCTGTCACACCCCAACCTTAACGGCGGAAACATCGAGATGTAAGGGTTAAGATTGTTCACAGCCACATAACACTACCATAAATTGTAAATATAGTTATTCATAAGTTGAAATAAACATTACAACCAAATGTCTCAACAAAATAAAGTAAACAAGGTTCAACTTTCAAGTTTCAAGACATATTATTTATTCATTTTTTTTCTAGGTCCAAATCCTAAGTGTAAGCATGCTTCAATAGATAATCATCAACCTTGTGCATTTCTTGAAACATGTTAGAAATAAAGGGTCAACTTTGAAAGTTGGTGAGTTTCCATGGGTTAGGCTTACATATATTTATAAAAATTTACAAGTAGCAATTCATGTCAATGGTTACGAATAAAGCAAGTTTATAGATAACATATAGCTACAATCAAACCTTGACAGATTACAAGTTTACAAGATTAAACGATTAGCTAAGTGTACTTGGTTCCCACAGTGCTCAAGAATACGACACTAGGAGCCGGCAATACCTCGACTTTAGCACCAAATAGGCTTGTCAGGGCCATAGATCTATGACGTCGCCAGGCTAGCAATAGTTAATGATTGTCAACATATAATGTTCATCATGTAAGGCTCACAATATTACAAATAACCATGACAAAAAGTAAGGATAAATTGCATGTGCGTTTACAAGTATCAAGATGTTTACAAGTGCAAATTTATAAAGTTAACATGTTTCACCCCAAAAGGTGTGAAATAAAGTAAAAGAGGGGCATGGAAAACTCACATGATATAAGTTGATGTTAAAGGTAATAACAAGAAATTAAGTGGTGCTCCAACGATTCCTTTTACAAGATACCTAAACGTATATATTCCAAGATTAAGTCTAAAGATAGGTTTAACGATTCATACGTGAACTAGGGTTTCAATAGAAATTTGGGGTTTTGGTGAACAAAAGAATTAAATAATGGATTCACTTATATTTTGATTCAACGAAAAGAATTACATCATTTAAGTAATTTAATATGAAGAAATGCAATTATATCATTTATAATAATTGGTAAAGTTTACATATAAAGTTTAAATGATTTTCTTTTTTATAATCATTTGATGTAAACATGATTTAAACAATAATTAAAAGTAATGTAAGAACCAATAATAATTTATTAAATTAAACTATCATTTAAAGTCTATTTTACAAGAAATAAATTTAAAAATGACATTTGTTATATTGTTTTATTAAAAAGGGTATATAAATATTTAAATTGGAAAAATTTGCAGAAAATAATTTGATGACTTTAAAAATAATTAAAGTTTACAAAAATGATTTTTATAATTACTAAAATATTTCTGTATTTAAATTTGTTAAGAAAAGGCTTTTTTAAAAAAATAATGTGGGTGCCCGGGTTCAAACCCAGGACCTCACAATTGTGGGGAGTTGTGTTTACCGTTAGACTGGGTAGCCTATGCCTGCTAGAAGCCGGCTCCCTTAATTTATAAACACAATCGCTGGAAAAACCCCCAAATCGCATAAACCCTAGAACCAACTTTGATCAAATTGAACATCCATTTGTTTAAGATGATGAAATCAACGTTGGGGCTTTTCATCCCTAAATGATTTCGAGTCTATCTGCATATCTAATTACCTGGATGGAAGTTTAAATCGATGAGAACGAGATGAAGAACAATCGCGACTGTGGTGCAACCGATTGAAGTGCAACTGGCGATGATAATCGAATTAAATTCGTGTGAAGTTTCAGGGAATGTTCACGACTCTAAGCCCTTTGTCAATTTTAGTTTAGGTTGCTCGGAAGGTGGGTTTTGATTGAGTTGCAGGTCACGATGGAAGTGGGGATCGAATGCGGGGTTTGTGTGCTTCTCGGCTGAAATTTCAAGTGGTGATAGATTAGGGATAGTTAAACGATTGTTCAGGTTTAATTAATTGGATTACTATTGAGTCATGAATGCCGAACGGCTCGATTGATTATGGCGACGGTTACTCGGTTATTCGAGTTCATAACCGTTGTTTAAACATGATTAAGGTTCTAAAACGGTTTCAAATCAAGCACACGAACTGATTGGGATAATTTTGTGTCGAAAATATGAAGGATTTCTAGGTTTTTTGGCCTTGCCGGAAGTCGGCCGAGGGGTGGCCGGAGTAAGGTCGACGGTGTTGATTTATTAAGAAGTTACACATTTGGTCCCTGCAGTTTTAATTTTTATTATTTTATGTTTAAAACTTTCATTTAAAGTTTCAAATTTGTCACAAAGGCCCCTCAACTTAATTAAACTTTAAGTTTTTAAACATCATTCTAACTTATTAATTATTTAACTTTTACAAATTATTATTTCTATTATTATTATTATTTTTATTTTATTTTGACTATTATTATTATGTTTATTATAGTAAAAACAAATTATTAACTCTTGAATTAATGAATTAATGCACAATAAAAGAAACATTCATAAACAACCCATATAGTTTCTTAAATGACATAAATGGTCCTTACAAGAACATAACATGGTTAACTATTAATTAGAGAAAACACGAAAGGTTACAATATGTGTAAGGAGTTCAAAGCGGTGATGAAGAAGAAGTTTGAAATGAGTTCTCTTGGAGAAATATTGTTTTTCTTAGGTACCCAAGTTAAACAAGATGACAAGGGTATTTTGATACATCAAGAGAAATATGTTCATATTATTCTGGATAAGTACAAGTTTCAAGATTCCAAGATTGCTCCAACTCCCATGTCATCTCTTCCTACTTTATCTCCTAATCTCACGGGTACAGACGTTGATCAATCTCAGACGTTGATCAAGATTTGTAATGAAAAATGATTAGATCCTCGATGTATCTCATTACAAGCAGGCCTGACATTATGTTTCCTGTTTGTTAGTATGCACATTATCAAAGTAATCCAAAGAAGTTTGACATGAAAGGTGTCAAGCGGATTTTCAAATATCTCAAAGACCAATCATAACTTGGACTTTGGTATCCTAGGAATTCTAAATTTTACTTATTTGCTTATACTAACAGTGATTATGATGGTTGTAGTTTGGAAAGGGAATCAACTACAGGTGGTATTTAATTCCTTGGAAACATATTGATTTCATGGCAATGCAAAAAGCAAAAAACTATTTCAACATCCACTTTAGAGGCTGAATATGTGGTTGCTTTAAGCTGTTGTTCCCAAATTGTTTGGATTCAACAACAACTTACTGATTATGGTCTTAATATTTTCAATACCACCAATTGGTGTGACAATTTTACAGTCCTAAACATAGTGAACAATCCCATTCAACACTCAAAAACAAAACACATTGACATACGCCTACATTTTATCCATGACTGTTTTGATAGAAAACTTATTCATCTTGCTCAAGTCACATCTGATGAAAACATTGATGACTTGTTTTCTAAGGCATTTGATCATTCTTGTTTTGACTTTCGTGTCAAATCTTTGGACATGATTAACTTTGGATGATATACTAGAACTTAACCTAAAAATATTTTTCTTTTATAGTTTGTTAAATTGTTATTTTCTAAAGATAATCATAATTTTAGGAGGAGGAAATTGAAAATGCACAGAAAAGATTTTTGTTTTAGGGGGAGTTATTTTGAAATTTTCAAAACAATTTTGTTCACTTGATAAAAGTTATAAAAAATAATGTTCTATATAAATAGAAAATGATAGTATATTTCTTAATTTTGATATATATTACATACAAAGGCTTAAAAAGAAACTGAATCGGATTCTATTTGATATGTTGATAGATTTTACTTCCAAGAATGAAAAGCAAATTCTTTATAATGCACTATGTCTGATGTTGGTAACATATCAAGGTTTTATGGTGACACTGATTCCATGCTAAAACAGACTGAGAGTTAGAGTCTTGTCATACTCAAGCTTGTCATTCTCTAAATAGGTATTTATCATAAGAACCATATATATATATATATATATATATATATATATATATATATATATATATATATATACGTTTGTATGTATGTATGTATGTATGTGTATGTGTATGTACGTATGTACGTATGTATGAAATGAAAAAGAACAAAAAGCAAAGAAAAAGAAGAAAATTATTTAATGGCAAAATAGCAAAAAGATGTCAAAGAAGGCCATATAAGAATAAAAGATGCCATCGAGCACAAAATAAAAGATTTGTTAAATACATACATACTATATGGTAAATATTTTCAGTTTTGAGAATATGATCTAACACAGGAGAAAAAATCAAAAGATGGGTCCTGTAACTCCAAATTAGCATGTAAGTCCTAAAAATATTGTGAGGGCAAAACATAAGTCGCACCGACAGTTAATAAGTCCTAAAACTTGTTAATATTCTATGTTCAGAAATGTTTCTCAGGCTAGTTATGCTAAAATAGATAATCTAAGAAAATCAATAATCATGATGTTACTGATCAGAGGTGAAAAGTTTAAGACAAATTGGGGTGACTCGAAATCTAAAAAGTGTCTTGAAGCTAGATAGGAGTTCTAGAGGATTTTTGATTGTGGGTTCCATTAACTTCATATAAAGTAATAAAACATGACAAAAATCACAACACAATTGTCTTAGCAAAGATTGAAGTCTTAATTTAATTTTGGACAAATAAATTAACAATTAACTTAACCAGTCTTATTCTAAATAAAGCCGAAAGATGTTAATAATCAATTTCAGAGAAATATGATCCTATAATAGAAAATTCACAAAAATTTTAAGTTATGATTGGAAGAAGGTGTTTGATTTTAGATTTCAAAGTTTTAAAAATCTCGTAATTACAAAAGGATTTTATGTTTTTATTGATTTGTTTTACAATAAAATATTTTTCACAAAAATGGAGGTTTTCGGTTAAATTTTGACACTTGGTTAATGTAGGGCCGGTGAAGGGGGTCAACGCAATAGTTTCACAGTTGTTAAGAGAGTGTTAGAACACTTATCAGATCAAATAGGAAACTGTTTTTTATAAAACAAAGAACACAAGTAAAGAACAGAACAAGAACAAGATAATATGATTTTCAAGAATCATGTATATTACTCTCAAGTTCTTACAAAGTATTACAAAGCTTACATTCTGAAGTTACAAGTGCTTGATATACTTTATAATACAATCTACAGCCGGCCATACTTTAAAGACCAGCTAGAAATACTAATCCAGACAACAAGATCAATGTTGAATTGGCTTTTGACTTGTTACTATAACATGACATAGCTCATATGCTGATATATTACAAAAAGAATAAAAGTACAAGAGTAGAAAGTTACAGACATAAGACCTTAATCTACAGTTTGATAAAAGTATGACCTTTTCACCAACTCATATAAGTTGGTGAGTCTTCAAATATGGCAGCGAAAAGTAGTTCAGCTTATGTCAAAAGGTGATTTAGAAAAAGCGTGTCTTCTCTATCTTAGGAAGAAATCAGTCTTTCACTTCGGAAGACTTTGTCTTTGAAGCTTCTGAAGACTTCATCTTTGTCTTCTAAAGATTTTGTCTTTTGGTTTCAGAAGATTTGATACTTAGCATAATTCACTGAGCTATATCAAATCTTTCGAAGTAACTTTCTTGTGATCCTTACAAACTCCCCCTAGGCTGATGCTACAAAAACTAAAGGAGAACTTTGAATATTGATCTTTATCTGTTGACAGTACTCATCAGAATCAAGACCATTCCCTTCATCATCAGTTGGTTAGGATTCCTCAGACTTTCAAAGTACCTCCTCATGTTATAGAGATCATGCAGAAAGAGGTCAAATATGTTTTGTAAGTTGTACATGTCTTGACCCCTTTAATCTCTAGTGACATACCATCTGTCTACGTTAATAGCAAATACCCCAGACACGATGGGTCTCTCAGCAGAAATAGGCTTTATAATGAGTGGACTTTGTTAAGCAGCCTCTTCTTTATCACCCTCAGGATGTTCTGACCCATCCTGAGTTGAATAGGTGGATGTCTTGAACTTCTTCTTCTTCTTCTTGTCCCTTATGATGGTCATCCTCTTCCTTTTTCTATACTATAACTGAGAAGACTGGCCTTGAGTACCAGATAGTGTTTGTTTGTCCTTTTTAGTTGGCTCCTTTTCCTTTACAGATTCAGAAGGAGATCAATCAGAACCCTACTCTGGGTCAGAAGATGAAGCTGGCTGTGATGTAGCACTAGGTCCTAGTTGAGTTAACTCTTATGGTTCAACCTTAACCTCAGTTTCAAGTGTAGCCTGACTTGGTGGAGAATGCAAGTTAACCAGCTTAGCCCTCTTGATTTTCTGCTTGATCACTCTAATGTGCTCATCCATGGTGGATAGAGACATTGGACAAAGTCTTCCCCCGAAGAACCCATACAGCTTCAAGAAGCTCACCATCTTCTGTCTGTCAGCAGACTTCTTTTGATTTGCTCTGATTGTAGCTCTTGACTTTACAGCCTCTTCCCTCATCTTCCTCTTAGCAGCGTTTTTCTCTTTTAGCACTTCTTGCTCAAGCTGCTTGAGGTATTCAAATTCAATATATTCATCATATAAGGGAAGTAGGTATGTTGCCTAATAGAGGCCTGTGGCACTCAGGTAGGTTATCATGTTTTGTTTGTCTTGTTCCCTACCTACCTGAGTTTCTTGATCAGTGGCCACAACCTCTGTCTCATGGCTTTCTTGAACTCAGGAGAGGGTAGGAGCTTTGTAGAGTCATTTTCATCTCCTTTATTCTTTGATTTTAAGGAGCAGTTCTATATCATCAGCTTCCTTCCTCTCTTTTGACGCTTCATTATCAGCCAGTTCATTCAGTTCTTCCAAGGGAAGAGAGATAAGTTCATCAAGATTGTAGTTCCTAGACCCCAGATAGTTCAATCTGGCTACCCTCAACTCATTTTCCTGAGTATTTGGCCTGGGGGTAGCCCTGATTAAAGCTTCCATAAAGCCAGGGGTCTTAATTGAACTCTCTCCCCTTGCCTTCCTCTTCCTTTCTCTCTTCTCCTTCTCAATCTCCTCAAAGGTCATTTTCCTCTTCACTTTGTCAGTTACTGGCCGGTGTGACTCACAACAGAGAGAGCTTTGGCTTTCATTGCTTGGTGTTGCACTTGAGCTCTGGCCAGAGAGAGGCTGTGAGACACCTTCACCAGCCGTTGCCTCACTGAGGGTAATGGGTGTTGAAGCAGTTCCTGACTCAAGGTTCACAGGTTCAACTACTTGGCCTTCAGCAAAGGTTTCCCCTTCGAAGCTAATCTTAGGGTCCACCTCAGCATCCAGTTGAACTCTTCAAGCACCCTTTCTTGAATTTTCTTAGCTAACCTCGCAGCTTGCCTGGATTGACTTGGGTTGGCAAGTGGCAAGTCAACTAGAGAGAAGCTCTCATAGTATCTCAGGTTGTGAAAGTTGAAGACTTCTTGTTGTCCTTGAGACCTAGAGATTACCAGGGCTCTCCTATTAGCATCATACCTCCATCCCACTATTGTATTTTCAATGGGGTAGGATGGGGTAAACATTTCCCTTGGTATACCCTCCTCAAACAGGCTTTGAATTTAGGGAATCCACATCAATATGGTCTTAAGGAGGTTGTTTAGTATGGACAAATGCAAGTGAGGGTGGTGAATCCTCTATGTCCATACTCTGGGCAAAATTCCCAGGCTCTGTGATTGTAGGTAGGACTTTCTTCCCTTTTTTGGTAGCATCACCCTCTTGCACAGGAGAGTTAAGGGTTAGGTTCATCACATCCACAGGTTCTTGTAGACCTGGTTGATTTTTCCTGATAGGTCTCTCAGCTAACTTGCCCTTGAGATCGGTGATCTCAAGTTGCTAGTCACTGACCTGACTTTGTAAGGTAGCCACCTAAAATTCCAGGTGACTTACCTTAGAAAAGAAATAGGTGCATCCTTTTGATAGTTGTTGCACCTTTAGTTGCAGACTCCCCTTATCTTTATCAGAAGAATCATGGGGGTATGAGAGAATAGGACCAAAGTCTTCTTCCTCATCACCAGCTTGGGATTCTTGGCTGCTGGATTTCCCCTGCACCATGATAGCTTCAAGACAAGTATAAATGGGTTGTGTTGCCACGGTTGAGGTCTTAATGATGTAATCACTTGCAAAAGTGAGAACCTTTTCCATATGAACCTCCTGAACATGTTTAGGGAAGTCCACCTTAGTTGGGGTTAGATGATATGGGCTAGATATGGGTGATTCAGGAGCACTCATCTCTCCTTAAGCAGGGGTGGAGAAGAGAGACTCATGGTACTCACTGAAGCCCATATCCTCATCATCATAGAATTGGAGCTCAAGGATGGGTTGGTTTAAGTCTAACAGCTGGGGATGGTAGCCTTCCCCTGAAGTTGATCACTTGAGTTTTAAGACTCAGAGTGATGGCTTCAGGCTGGGGTAATGAGCCCATTAGGCTGAGCATGAGGAACCTCAACAGTAATCAAAGAAATGATGGGAGTGGTCTTCTTCTCAGGAGAAGTGGGAGCTCTTATGTCCACTTCTTCCTTCATGGGTAGTAATATGGGGCCCTGTTCAACCTGAGTAGACTGAGCAGGGGTTCGTTTGGATTTTCTAATATAGGTCATGGTGATTTATGGCTGTGTGAGTGGTGTAGATGTAGAAGGTGTGGGTTTAACATTAGCTGGTGTTTCCAAGTTGTCACCTTGCGTAATGAGCTCTAACATTTTTTGGACCAGGGCTGTTTCTACCCATGAGAAGCCAACAGTGGACTTTCTTATTGTTTTGAAGATAACAGGCTTCATCTGTCCCAATTTAAGAGTATTACATGTTTCCCTTAACTGTGAGCCCAGTTCATAGTTAAGAATGTGTTGAAAATATCTAGGGAACATATAGTACTCTAAGGAGTCCAAGTTAGCAAGCAGGTTTGTATAAATAAACTTGGAGTACTTGAACTTGACCCCTTGAACCATCCCATGTACTATATAGGATAAGTCCTCAGGAATTTGGTCCTAACCTCCGTGTTTGATGGATAGAGATTGGAATACCATATGGAGGAGGTACTTCCATTGAGAGGAAACCTTACCCTTCTTAAAGGTTTTGAAAAAGTAGTCTCCTTCATAGACCATCTTCTAGAATGAGTTGTTTACAGCAAATTTGTGAAAGGATAGCTCACCTTTTGCATCATCCAGCCTCAGATGAGAGTTGATGGTGGCTGGAGTGATGAAAATTGTCTTCCCCTGCACTATTGGCAACAGTGCCTTCTCACCATCCAAGATGACCTCTTGCAGGTCCTCCAAAACCCTAGCAATTGTTCTTTATACAATAGAGGGTCTATTGTGAGGAGGTGAGTTAGTTTGAGAGAAATAAGAAGCGGCAAACATTTGAGAAATCTGGATCTTTCTCAGATGATAATAAAGTAACCTGATTGTGTTGCCTGTGCAGATGCATGGAAAAATCTTGTTGGTTTCAGGGATCAGAGTTGACCATTTTAAGTAGCTTAGAAGTGAAGAAATCTAAGAACAAAGTCAGTTTGTAGATGAATTTAGGGTTTAAACTTTTACAGATGAAGAGGAAGTTGAATGAGGGGGAACCATTGTACGAATATATATATGGTAAGGATTTAAGACAAAGTTAATGTAAAAGGCTAAACTATGAAATCTGGATGTTGGTCCCACCTCTGAAAAAGTGACCAAAAAGGTAGTTTTCTTAGAAGTCTAAAATCTTTCGAATGTAATTTGTCTTCTGAAGGTTTGAGAAAACTTTTGAAGCCAATTTGACTTTGGAAGATATTCCTTAACTTTACAAGAATTTGCTTCGAAATAAAAATACTTAGAGTAATTTTACTTCTAAGTTAACCTTTTTCTTTGGAAGATATTAAATATCAGATATTTTATTGAACGAGAGAATAAAGCTTCCGAGACTGAATTGCATTCGAAAGAAAATAGTCCTTTAACACATATAAGTACTTAGTAGCAGATTTAAGCTTTGAAAGATATATCAAAATTACTTCCGAAGGTACATTTCTCAGAAGTAGCTATTTGTTTTGAATACATAACTTTCTTTCAAAGACAACTTGATGTGTTCCGAAAGAAAACATATCAAAAATTCTCAAAATTCTAAGGAATATCATTTTGAAAAATTTCTTCCAAAGTAAACTAGACTTATATAGTAATGATATAGACAACTTAAGACATATATTTGAAAGAGTAATCTTGAATTTAGTTTAAGAAAATCTACTCAAAGTTAATCATCCCAATAGGTGATACAAGATACTTAAATCTCTATTCATCAAAAGCTTTTGTGAACAGATCAGCGTATTGTTCTTTTGTTTTAACTTTGACTAGTTTTATCAATCCTTTTTCAGAATTATATCTAATAAAATGATACCTGATGTTGATGTGCTTTTTCTTTGAGTGCTGCACAGGATTCTCTGTAATAGAGATGGCGCTATTAATGTCTATGTTGATGGGAGTCTCTTTGAAGTTGAATCCATAGTCCAACATCTGATTCTAAATCCAAAGCACTTGAGCACAGCAGCTTGCAAGAGCAGTGTATTTAGCTTTAAGAGTTGATACAGAGACACAAGATTGTTTCTTTCATTGCCATGAGACTATCCTTACACCAAGAAATTGGCATCCCCCTAATGTAGACTTTGCAGTCATACTGGATCCACCATAGTCACTACCTGTATAAGCATACAAATTGAAGTCGGAATTCTTTGGATACCAAACACCCAATTTGGGAGCACCTTTGAGATACTTGAGAATTCTTTTGATAGCAGCCAAGTGTGACATCTTGTGGTTGGCTTGATATCTTGCACAAATATATGTAGCAAACATGTTATCAGGCCTGTTAGTTGTGAGGTACATAAGAGACCCAATCATAGCCATATAGAGATGTTCATCAACACACTCCCCCTTAAGATCAGGTCCTAGGGAGTGGTTTCTAGCAATGGGTGTCTTAGCAACCTTGCACTCAGTCAGATGAAATCTAGTAAATATGTCTTGCACATACTTTGACTGGTTTATAAAGATTCCATTGTCAACCTGCTTCACTTGAATTCCTAGAAAGAAATTAAGTTCACCCATGGCACTCATTTCAAATCTATTCTTCATTAGCTTCTCAAAGTATTTGAAGGGCTTCGGATTAGTTAACCCAAAGATAATGTCATCTACAAAACTTGAACCAGCATCATGTCATTTCTTGTTCCTTAATGAAGGGTGTTCCAACAATAGTACCCCTCTTGTATCCATGCTGATAGAGGTACTGTGATAGTGTCTCGTACCACTTTCTTGGAGCCTGATGTAGCCTATGGAGAGCTTTGTCAAGCTTGTAGACATAATCAAGATGATCTGGGTCTGCAAAGCCAGGTGGTTGTTTGACGTACACTTCCTCATCAATCACCCCATATAAGAAGGTAAACTTGACATTAAGTTGGTAGACCTTGAAATCCTTGGATGCAACAAAAGCAAGGAATATCCTAACAGCTTCAAGTCTTGCTATAGGAGCAAACACATCTGTGTAGTCAATCCCTTCTTCTTGTGTGTACTATTGAACAACTAGTCTTGCCTTATTTTTGATGACAAATCCTCTATCATCTTTCTTATTCCTGAATACCCACTTGGTACCTATAGTGGTCTTCCCTTGAGGAAGAGGACATAGGTTCCAAACCTTTTGTCTTTTAAATTGAAGCAACTCCTCCTGTATTGCTTCAACCCAACTTCCATCCTTCAGAGCCTCATTAATCTTCTTACGCTTAATTTGAGACAAGAAATAAGAGTGAAGACAAACATTTTTGTCATGGGTTTGTCTTCTTGTTCTCACCCCTGTCTCAACATTTCCAATGATGTTAGTGGTGGGATGTGAATTGCGGATTCTCAGTTGAGGAATCACAACAAGTTGGTTGGACAGATCTAAATTGGTGAAATTCAGATCTGGTAATTGAGTGTCATCCACCATATTAACCCACTTATCAAGAGAAGCTTGATCCAATGAGTGTGTCATATCATTGATGTTGTCTTCAATGGAGTGGTAATCATCATCAAGAAATTCTTGATCACTATCTCCACCTCCACCTCCTCCTACATCGAAAACTCCTTCATTTGAGTTCTATGCCTCTGTGCTAGAATTTATAGGCACCTCAGATGTATCATTTGAATAGTTTGTTTTGGTTGTACTGACAAGATTTCTAATTTCAAGATTAGTTACCACTGAAGCTGAAGTAGTTTGATCACTTGGTCTTCTCAGCTCAAATCTTTGATCAGAATCTCTTGTTGATAAGTTACCAGTAAATCTTGAAAAATCTTTACAAGATTTGTTAAAACAACTGGTAACTAAATCAAGATCTAACAGCCAATCAGGACCAAAACTTTTCACACTGGGTGTGTGCTCATTGAAGGTTACATTGGCTGACTCCTCAACTACTCTAGTTTTGAGATTGTATACTCTATTAGCCTTAACTTGGGAAGAATATCTAATAAAGTGTCCATCATCTGATTTTTTAGCAAATTTGGCTATCTGATCTTTGATATTCAAGATGGTGTCAGAACATCCAAATGATCTAAGGAAACCAATAAAAGGTCTCCTTTTGGGCCACAGTTCATAAGGAGTGTTACCATGAGTCTTGACTACTAAAACTCTATTTTTCACATAGCAAGCAGAGTAGACTGCCTCTGCCCAGAAGGTGATGGGTAGTTTAGAGTCAGATAACATGCTTCTTACAGCTTCAATAAGTGTCACGTTTCTCCTCTCAGCAACACTATTTTGCTGACGAGTCCTTGGAGCACTATATTGTCTTGTAATACCCTTCTCATCAGAAAATGTATCAAGGATTTGGTTCTTGAATTCAGTTCCTTGATCACACCTTATGATTTTGACCTTATGATCATATAGATTCTTAATTTTCAGAATGGAACTCTTTAAGATCTTAAGGGTCTCATCCTTTGTTCTAAGGAAGAAGACCCAAATGTATCTTATGAAGTCACCTGTGATCACCAAACAATATGAGGTCCTTCCAAGACTCATTACACTAGTGGGGCCAAAGAGATCCATATGTAATAAGTGTAGGGGAGTAGTGATGGAGTTTGCTTCCTTTGGCTTGTGTTGCTTCCCTTTCAGACATGCAACACAATGGTCATCACTTGTAAACTCTTTCTTTGGCATTCCAGTTACCAAATAATTCTTAATTAGTTTATCATGTTCTTAAAGTTTATATGGCACATTCTTTTATGCCAAATGAAAGACTCATCACTGTTGGCTTCAGACAGAAAGCAAGAAACTTCCCTAGATGGGGAGGTTTCCTGCAAATCCATCTTGTACATGTTTCCTTTCCTAAAGGGTCTATGTAGAATATGCTCTTGAGGAATGACCACCTAGGGATTGAGAACAATACACTCTTGCTCAGTAAAGAGCATGTTATGTCTCTAGTCACAAAATTAGGATACACTCAAGAGAATGTACCCAAGGTCCTTAACATAGTTTACCATCTCAATGCTGAGATTACCATTTGTGACTCTGCCCCTTCCTATGATGTAACCACCTGATTCTCCTCCAAAAGAAACTAGACCTCCATCTATTTTCTCAAAGTTCTGAAGCAAAGAGCCATTGCCTGTCATGCGCATAGAACAGCCACTATCAATGATCCATACTTTCCTTTGATCCTCGATTACACCGAATTAACGCACTGCTGAGGATACTAATACGGATAATGTACCCGAAGATTCTCCAGCAACAAAGAAGATAAAGAAAACTATGGCACGAAAGAAAGCTAATCATGATGCCAGTACACGTAGTAGGGGTAGAGGACGGGGTGTTGTAATTAGAAGACCTCAAACTCCAATGACCACTGCATCACCTGATAGATATATTCCAGTGTTTGATCCGCCAATGATTGTTAGTAAGGTTGTTCATCAAGAGATTTCTGTGACTGTTACAGAAGCATCTATTGAAACAAAAACACATATGGCCATAATATATGATATTCAAAGTACACCTTCTAGAGGTCAAGGCAATGATGATACTTTTGATATGGATGAATTTATCAATACTCCTCCAAAGCATAGACATACAACTAGAACGTCTTCGAGTTCATCAACACTAGTAACTCTAGAAGAGAGATCACGTTCATGTATTAGAGAGAGAAAGATGTTGGAGAAAACACAACAGACCTATGATTTACAGAGATCACATTCATATAAATCAAGACAAGGATGATAAGGAATCTATAATATCAGAACTAATTCTTATTCAGCTATGTTCAGATTTTAGAGAACAATCTTAAAGACTTCACATCTAGAAATTTGGAAAGTAGATCTACAAATCAGCCTACTCAAAGTAGATCTACAAAATTTGGAAAGTCAAGTGGATAACAGTTTGCTGATCCAGATCCTATTGTTAATGCTCAAACAATAGAAACCACTACTATTGATTTCAAACCTAATGTGATATTGACTAAAGAAATTACTGAAGATCAACTTGTGGTTCAAGAGATTGGTGAAGTGATTGTGGAACCTGAGCATGTTATTCGAAGTATTTAGCATGATGATGATGATGGATTGGACAAGGTTGATTTTAGTGGTGCTGAAGATGATGATTTTGATGATGATGGTGGTGGTGGTGGTGGTGATGATGGAAATGATGACAAAGCCAAGAAGAAAAATGATGGTGATGATGATTAGGGAGGAGATATGGGCTCAAGAACGGGTCCTTTTGGTGATTCAGGTTCTGAAAACATCTCAGGATCAAGGCCTGATGATTCATGGGATTACGAACCACTACATCTAGCCATAGAAGAGATGTACGAGAAAACGTTATATACATTTTAACAACAAATCTTGGCTAAGGAGTATGATGAAGATCTAGGTCCATTTGATGACTTGGATGATTCTGCAGATACAATGATGTATTTGGCAACAGTCTGAATAATTTATTATTGGAGATTTTATTAGGAAGGAGAGATTACTATAGACTTCGGAGTTGAGCAGCCAAATTCTGGTTCGAATGACATGACTAGAATGATTGCTTTGCATCAAGTCAGAAATATTTCAGTGCTTGCTCCTTCATCTCCTACTTATATTCACACATTAAAACATTCCAAACCATTTACTCGGTATTAAAATTCAGAGCTTGTACTAAGTTGGGCATATGATTGGGAAAAGAAAATGTATGTTGTCAAAAAACGAGCATGAACTATAGAGTATTATCAAGATGAGCATGATTGCCATACACTTAGTGCGTCTGATTTGTATGCTATAGGACATGTGCCTTTTATTAATCTAAGCAATTATGTTAAGGCTGCCTGGATAAGAAATATGATGTGGCGTTAAAGCAAAACCAACTTCAAACACTTTAAAACTTCAAAATCTAAAGTCATTGAAGATGAGACACGTATAGATCCCAACACCAACAAACTAATAAAGATTAGAGTGTACAAACATTCCAGATATGCTAGAATGATTTCAATTCACGCACCTGTACCAATCAATAGTTTGTTAAAACTTATGAGGTGGTTTTGTGAGAAGAATACAGCGTATGTTATGATCTATTGTGCTGACAAAGAATACCATATTATTAACCTTGTTGACTTGCTCAAGTTTGAAAGAGACGATTTGATGAGGCTTCAGGCTTGTCCAATTGAAGCTGATGAATGTTTTTAATTTCTAGCAGCTCAATTCAGTTGGTTGATTTTGAATGCCTTGAACAACAAGATGTATGCATATGGTGGCAATTACAAAGTTGCAGACATAGATTTTTGAAGAGTTGATTCACCGAGCCTAGGGGGAGATTGTAGGGATTGAACATAGAGGCTTAAGAAATCGAAACAAGATATTGAAGATAATGTTCCCACGCGAGAAGTTTGAACAGTGCAAGAAGAAGTTCTCACGCGAGACTATCTTGGTCTAGTATAAATAGTTTGCTTAGTTTGTTTTGTTAACGATCCTAATTTTATGTAAAAATACTTCACTTTGTAATAGTTATCAGAGAGCAATACTATTGGAAATTATTTACTTTATGCTTGTTTCTACTTGATCTCTTACATCTTCTAGTTCTTACTATGATACCGTGATTGATTCCTTCCGCGTTTCTTTCATGCGTTTGATCTACAACGAATTCATGATCTTTACATAAACCTACTTTTTCAATCCTTCTTTCTAACTTGATACTTTTGGTATAAAATTTTGCTAGACGTTACACATTTGCTTTCTTGCTGAAAGGAAATTCTTCATTTAATTCATTTTACATACATAAGAATACAACAATGAAACATGCATATTAAATAAAACATGAAACTATGCATTCAAACCATTCTTAACCATTTAATTCAATCATATTTTCAAGAAAACGTTCGTAAGCATGTGTATCGGCCCATAAATAGTTTAAAAGGACATCTAGAACTCATCTAAGAAATATTGATTTACTAAAAGCTTGAGTCTTAGCAACCTAAACATAAGTTCACATGTAAAATGGATCAACTTTTGTATATTATAATCCAACTTGCGTGTGGAGTTTCATCTAAAAGTCATACTTTCTTGTGAACATTCATGTAAACCCACAATTAGCATAATCTTTCTGAGAACATAACTTTCACATGTTATTTTTGTGAGAAAGTTGACTTTTGGGTGACAATACTTTCTTGTGCAACTTTCATGCGAAAGAAAATTTCCGCACATCTGGGTAACTTTCGGGTGAACATCCTCGTGAAAGTAAGGACTTTCGTATGTAAATATACTTTCGTGAGAAATAATAGACAACAATCTTACATTATTTATGGTAGAAACCCTAGAAATTACGATCCTTTCTATTACAATAAAATCAAACTAAGATCTTAATTTTTTTGTTCGGAACACATTGTTTCCTTCATATAACATCATGATAAACACAACCCAAGGGTAACATGTAAGATTGGTCGTGAAAATTTTACCTTTGCTCCTTCACACAAAACGTAAACCCTTAATAGATGAAAATAATGATGAACCAACCCTTGTATCTTATTATAGCAGCTAAACAACCCAACATTGCACCTTTCATGTGAAATCCCGGACACAAATCAAGTCTAAAGGTTATTAATATTTTCTTTCACTAGCACTTTCTCTCTTTATTTGCATGAAAAGAATATGAGAATGGGGAAGGGGAAGGGGTGGTCGTCAAAAAAAAATTAGACTTGTTCCATCTTTCAAAATTACATTTTTGACCCTTTAAACATTCATATCCTCTCCACCAATATTAAATAACTGATACATTTTTTCGCCTATAGTATACTTTTACCTCAATTTTCTTCTACAAAAACATTTTATGTCATAATTAACTGCATAACGAATTAATTAACTAACTAATTCCATGAGTAACATATGTCAAAACAAGAGCCATGCAATGCGGCGCAATGCGTTTTCTTAACAACCACCAGCAGAAGTCTCCAACTTTCTCTTCTCTCTGTTTTGGTTTCCAAGCTCGTTCAATATGCATAAGAGTGTTTAAACTAGTGTTAATAAATTATTAGGATAAATACATCATAACTTACACCTTGTAAAATTTAAATCATCTACCTAATATTGTGACACAAACCATTTAATCATCTGGCCAATTTGCCCTTTACGTAATTAATAATACGCTTTGTTATTGATTCTTTGTTTTATTTTTAAGAACGTTATTGGTTTCTTCTTCATCTTCTTATGTGATACTTTATTACTTATAGGTTTGGGTGGCTCGAGAATATACTTGCTAAATGATAGATTTAAGCTCGTTGAAATATGTATTATCCTTTAGGGTTTAGGAATTTGGTTTAACATTTGTTAATGGTTTAATTTTATTCTTGAAACTTTTACACATCATTATTGCTTTCCTCTTCCTCGTAATATTTTACCAACTTACAATAACATGAATCTTTAAATGTTTTTTATCTAAACTTTAAGATGAAAACCAAAGGGAATAACAAGAAGTAAAAGCATTATCATCACTCAACATTCAACAAACATTTGAATATCGATTACATTTGTATAAAGTCGATATACTTTAATTATTTTTTTGCACAATTTGAATTCTTGCTTAAAACATTTCATATAAAAAAATATTTAAAACTTTAAGAATTTGATGTAACATATGCATGAAAGATACAACTTCTAGCTTATTACCTTCGTTTAGATAAACCTAAATTTTGAAGTTTCTCTTAATTAAACACCACAATGAATCTAACCATGACCAAAACCCAAAATCATATTTTAGTAGGTAATTAGTTAATGATATGCATTTAAAGATTCAATCTTTATATATTTTCAAGCTTGTTTGGGATATTTTTCCCAAAAATTTTAAAAAAATTTCAATTTCTCATATGGCACTTTTTCTTCAACTTCTCAGTGTATTTTTTTCTACTTCCCCATCCCTACACACTTTCCCTAATGTATGGTTTTTAAAACAAAAATAAACATTATGAGGATGAGGTTCTCGGTTAAGATTCAACCACAAAGCAAAAGAACGAATTCATATGAACTAAGTGAAAACAATCCATAACAAAAATAAAGCAACTCACAATTGAACACAAATCAAGCAAGAAACGAAAGAAGTAAATGGACCTGATCATAATCATTACTAAAATCCTTCATCAACTGATTTGTGTCTACCCACACTTGAGTGTTTTCATCTAGTTATTAAACTAACAAAACAAAATAAAGAAAAATACATAAATAAATAAATAAAAGTCACTTTTGTAGGAATCATGGATGCATTTAGCATATACAACAAGCATTTAAAGCCCTCGATAGACCCGAGTGGACAAGTCATACTGTCGTGAAGGTTTATAGTGACCTCACCCATAAAGTTCTTGGGTTGCCTCCCGTAAGCATTAAGTTTTAGGTCTTCGGTCAAACCACACCTGCAACTACTTATGGTTGTCATATTGAGTTCTTTTCTCCAAGTCTTTCTTCAAAGAGTTGCTTCCCCTTGCTTGATAGATTCTTTTCTTCACTCTAACATTGGTCAAACATCTCATCTTTGACTCTTGAATTTACTTGATCCAGTGGCTTACCCATCTTTACCATTCATCTTGGATTTTCATTCCTTAATGGTTTCATATTCACATTCTCTTCCTTTTCCACATTGTTGAGGTCAAACTTGTAAGGGTCCAAACAAGTCTTATTGGTGATGTTCTCGCTTAGCATTTATTGCATAACAATCATTAATAACATCATAAGTAATTGATATTGAAAATACATAAAAAAAAAACTTACAATTTTCAAAGGTCATGCCGGTGACTCCATCTCGGTAGTTGATTTGAGTTTAGGTAATTGCCAAAAATGATCTACCTAATGATCTACCTAGAATTACCTTTGGTTGCTCATTTGTCTTTACTAGTTCATAATCAAGCATCATAAATTCCACCAGGTAGTAGAACTCTCCCAGCTTGATATCATATCCTTAACCATCCCCTAAGCTTGTCTCCATGTCAAATCAACAAGCAAAACTATTTTGTTACTTTCATGTAATGGACCAAATTCATATTTATCATACAAACTCCTCAAAAGGATGCTCACACTGGCTCCATAATCCAAAAGTACCTACTAAATTTTAAATTTTCCAACTTGAATGGGAATGAATGGTGCTCCCGGGTCACTTTCTTCTACTTTATCGACTTTTCTATCATTACCTACAACTCCATAAGGAGGAGAGATTAAATCATAATCAATACATTTAGATTGAATAATGATACTAACCAATTTTACGTGTACATTCTTTGAACTTGAGGCTTGAAGTTGAGGGTTCTTTGTTGTATAAGTTGGGAGTTTACTCTGTTATCTTCCTGATAGATGTTTAGCTAATTATTCTAATTGCTTAGCAATTGCCTCATTTGTTTTTTCTTGGTACTTACTTAAATTGCTTAAGCTCCTTTATCTCTATGGCAAGATTTTGAATGACTAAAAAAATGGAGTTATTATTATCATTGCTCGTGGAAGATCCTTGTTGGTGTTGCTCATTCCATTATTAATAATGATCTTCTTATTGCCAATTGTCTTGATTGTAGTTGTTTCTTTGATAGCCTCCTTGATTTTAATCATGTTGTCAACCATGATATTGGTTGTTTCCATGATTTGGTACATGAAAAGGAGGATTCAACTGATTAGTAATGTTACCATGTTTAAGGTTAGGATGATTTCTAAGACCAGGATGATAAGTGTTAGCATTCATGTCATGTGTCTTCCCTTCTACTTGGCCTTTTACTTGATGCACTTCTTTATTTTTTTCCCAAATTCAGATAACATGTGCAGATGTGTGTCTAATTTCACTATACATTTCACAAACTTCATATTCAATAGATATACTTGCAACGCTACTTTTCTCCACTTTAAGTCTTGTAATTTCACTTTCCAAAGCTACAATTCGATCCATATTTCATAAGAATTTAAAAATAATTTTTCTATGTAAATGGAAAATAATAGTATATTTTTAAATAAGGATTACTACAAACGAAGGCTTAAATACGAATTGACTTGTATTTATGTTTGATATGTTGATAAGCTCCACTTTTAGGATTGAACAACTACATGGTTTGTGATTCACATAAACTTAATCAAGTATGACTTAAGTTAGGAAAATGATAGAGTTTTCTGGTTAACGTAGATTCTTTGCCAAAAACACTTTGCAAAACCAGATTGAGAGTTACAGTATTGTTATACTTAAACTAGTTAGTTTCCTTTTCAGAGATTCTCATTTATATATAGAATATATATCTAGAATCAAAGAGAGTTAACATAAAATATTGAATGAAAATAAAAGCAAAAAGATGTCAAATGGCATATAGGAATACAAGATGTTAATGTTGCACAAATTTAAAAAAAAAATATGTCAATGTTGTATACATACTATATGGTAGATATTTTTCTTTTTAATAAATTTTTTTAACACGAGAAACAAATTCAAAAGATAGGACTCGTAAGTCCGGATGGTTTGTAAATCCTAAACGTCTTGGGATGGCATGTAAATCGGGATGGCTTGTAAATCTTAAAACTTGTTAAATTTCATGTTAAGAAACCTTTCTTAGACTAGTTATGCTAAAAAAATATATTCTAGGCAAAACAAATAATCAATGAGACTTCTAATCAGAGATTAACAGTTTAAAGTTATATTTTCTAGTAGTTACTTCAAGTCTCAATAGTTATGTTTTACAAGATTTATATATGTGGAATCCATTTAAATCATATAATCAAATCAAAACATGATAAACATCACAATCTATTTATCTAAGTAATGAGTTAAGTATGAAGTTAGAAAGGACCAATGATATTAACAATCAACTAAATCAGTTTTATTCTAAATATAACAGAAATATGTTAATAATCATCTATGGAAGATATGATCTCATAATTAAAATTTAACGAAAGTTAAGTTATTTAGTTTAAGTGTCGTTAGATTTTGATAAACTTGAAAGAATGACAAATTTTTTTTAGTTACAATTTGAAAATGATAAAATAAAAATGTTCTGGTTAACCATTCATACATGCTTGAACAATATCATAATTTTAAAAAACGATGAAAATGTTTGAAAAATGCAAAAGATTTTGCAAAATCTGAGTTCTAGCATGAAGTTTATGTGAAAACTTTTTGTATGTCTCTGAAAAATAAAAACTACAGTTTGGTTTGGTTTGTACAAAAACTTTAGAAGCGAAAAATGTTTAGGTGTATATAGAATTGATCTGCCAAAACAATTCATTTATATTCGAAATTTGGTATAGTATTTGATTATATTGTGTTCATGGTTATTTATACGTGAGTTACAAATGCTTATCAAAGCATCTAACATCCGCATTATACATCTATTAAAAAGTGAAGGGAATGAATAGTAGATATTCAAATCATATTCATCCAATATTTCATCTACGGTGGGAGCAAAACGTTTCTTGGTTTTACCACATGTGTCTAAAGGTGTTTCGTGGCATAAGATAGAGAGAAAGAGGAAGTGTGTCCTAAAGTGCATATGCTTCATGGCATCAGATGGACAAGAGTTGGGCACGGAGGAACGGGGTTTCTCCGGCGACATAAAGGTTGGGGTTCGGACCAATTGAAACGTAGACGGCGGAGGAGACGATGTGATCCAAGAGAGTATCAAAGCCACGCCGTTTGTTCCCGGATATGGGGGCGGGGGTAAGTGTCGTCTCTTTTTGTCTACGTGTTATGAAGTACGAAAAACTCTAGATTTTGCTTGGTTTGTGTGTTCTTCTCCTTTTAACCGGTGGGCTATGTGTAGATTCCAATGGGGATTGCAGGTCCATTATTGAATGGCGTGAAGTTTTTCACTTCCGATGGAGACGACGGAAGGGTACGTGATTGGTCGATATATATGTCTCCAACAAGTTCTTTCTTTTTTTTCAATATCTTTACTTTTGATCGAATATGATTTCCATTCCGAGATGTTGCTCAATTTGAAGATGATGTTTTTCAGTTTAATGAACACGTGTATCTATTGTCTCCAATTTCAAGTGATTGTTATTCGATTGGTTATTATTTAATTGTTTTTTTTTGCTCGGAACTGGTTATTAGTAGTTAGAGCATTCACAGTCCGTTTGGTATATTTATGTAAGTGTAATTTTTAAATTATATGGAATGATTATAAGTGGTTGTGAGTGGAGGAGAGAGAAAAGTTACTGTTCAATATAATACGTAAATTTAAAGAAGAAATATGTTCAAATACAAAGTGTATTTTTGCTACAAAGTGTGAGAAGACACAATGAGTCAAAAAAATCACAAAAAAAAATTATATCTCACAATCTAAATCGAATTTCAAAAAAGTAATTCTGAGCTTTTGTTCCCCTAGCCGTCCTCACTAAGAAAAATAAACTAAAAATAAAAAAAATAACGTTTTTTATTGTGTCATTTATGAAAGACACAATGACGTCATTGTTTCATTATGAAAGACATAATAACGCAATTGTGTCATTATGAAAAAGCTGAATAATCACAGCTGCAAAAGACAATACTTTTTCTTTTTATTTTTTATTTATTCTTTTCTGAAAAAGGACGACGAGAGGAACAGAGACTCCGAAGTACTTTTTTGAAATTCGATTTAAATTATGAGATATAATTTTTTTGTAAATTTTTTAGCCTCATTATGTATTCTCACACTTTGTAGCAAAAATACATTTTGTAGAAACCTTTAAAGAATTACTATTCAACCATTATAATTTTTTTAATATTTTTAAAAGTTGTTATGAGTGTAGGAAAGAGAAAAAATAATAATAATAGTTTAAAAAATTATTATTTAATTAAAAAAATAAAAGAAAAAAATAGTATTCTTAATATAATTATATAAATAAAAATAAAAAATAAACTCTGAATGCTTTTAGAATCTCAATTCAAGAATTTATCTATATATTAATTTTCGAAGGGAATGAACAGTGTCATCCTGTTATGTGGCGACTTTTTGTTTGTTTTATCCTACAGATCATTTCAGGTTGAGACACGTATACAACCCTGTCACCGACATATATGTTCAAAACGAAGGGGGAGAGAGAAAGATAAGCGGTGCATTCTCTTCAACAAGGTGGCGGTTCATGGGAATCCGGAGGTGGAAGAGGGCGATCGGTGGTGTGGCTTTTCACGTGGGACATCTCTCGACGCTACGAACGCAGTGGTAAGCTATTTTTTCCCATAAATATTTGCTTAAAAATGTTAGAAATCTTTTAGAACATTTTGTCCAGAATGTTACCGTGTGTTGAGTGTTTAAAGATCATAGGACATGGACTTCTATGGATAGTTTTCTGGTGCAGAACTGCTTCATCTTCTTTGTTTCTTCTTCGCTTGTGATTTTTCAGCTGTTACAAGTTACGAATCCTAACTTATGACCAGTGATGGTGAGGCAGAGATAGGCTAGTCTAGCTAATTTATGATGGTGTATCACTGTATAGTTGCTAGCAACCTACATATCAAGGATTCGGGCAAATCATAGTTTGCATGTTCTACTCTCAACTACATTGGAACCGATTGAGGTGAGACTCATCTTAATATCCATTGTGATTATTATACCGTTTGCATTTTGACCGAACCATGTTATGTATATCAGCTCATTCACATCTTTGGTTTCACGTTAAACTGTCTTGAGCTTTTTGGAGTTAGTTACGGGAAGATGACAAGGATAGGTTTGTGTTTTTTTCTATATAATGATGCAATATCTATTTTTAGTTTTTACGGCATTTGGGGACTCTTTTAAAGTGATATTGTGTTTTGTAACCTACTTTTCAAACTGATTACATGTTATTTATGTCATTGCTAGATGATTAATTTCCAATTGAAGTCCTAACATACCATTAGATTACAAAATTTTGGTACATTGTTACTTCAAGGTAATAATTGAGGCATATGATCTTTATTTTCCTTCAGTTTCTAAATTCCATTTTCAATCTTAGAATCTTGAATCTGGGTTCATTTGAAAATACCTTGCTATATTAACTATATCTTTCTGGTAATAATAAGCGTTTGACCCATTTACTATAGTAATACAAATAATAATAATAATTGTAGATCCAAAGCATGGGTTTGAAGATTAAATTCAACAAAACTTCTAATAAGCATTTCAAGGTTCTGTTTTGTAGGTTTAACTGAAGATATTAGTACTTTAAAAAAATTCATTAGTTCATGGCAAAACTCCTAGAAGTGCTGAAAAATGGGTTTAACCGTTTGTGATAGAAATGATAAATTCTACAACCATTGACGGTGATCATAAGCAATGAGCATGCTAGAAAGCTTGGAGAAATCTGTAAACGGACATTTTGTTGGTGCACCTGCACAGGGTCTTTCTCTATGTGTTTCAATCATAGTTGACTTTTTTATTTTCTTATAGTGTAATGACAAACTACTGACATTAGGAAAACATTGTTTTGAAAGAACAAATTGAAGTTCTTATGCGTGAGAAAGTGTGTTGCAGCTATTCATTATCAACACCAGAAAGATGACATGATAGCACACTAGAGGTGCACCATTTGAGGCAGTTGCTATCAATGCATCAGGAACAACTAGAAACACTTATGGTAAAACATTTATCTCTAATCTTTATTTGTTTGATACCAACCAGTAAATTTTGATATTGCTCCTGAACATGTGAATTAGAAGGTAATCCTATAAATCATTTTTACTAGCAACTTATGCTACGGTTCACAACCCTTACTTATGAATGTATTGATTTACAGTAATGAGTCAAACACATAAGATTAGAAAGGAAAATTAAGTAGGAAATGGGTCAGACGGGTCAAAAGTCTTCAGAAGCAAGTTTTTGATGCATAAAATGTATGAAATCATTCTAATTAAATATTACATTATTATTGAGGTTGCATACTTTTTCAATCATATCTAGCTAAAATGTTTAGATTCACTTGAGCGTGTCCCCAACTCATGCTAAAGCTAAAACAATTGAATTTCATGTTAATTATATTTTTTTATAATCCTTGTTTCTAAAATCCCTCATAGAGAATAAACAGTTCAAATCAAAGCACTGCATACATCTAGATGCTAAATAGTTTATGGTTTCAGATAATTATATGGTTATATCTAGGGGTTTGTGGTATACATTCATCTAATTCTTAGTTTTGTAACTACACAAAATAAGAATCGATTTTACTTTAATGATAAGATTCAATGTAGTGGAAATCATTTTAGATGCACGTTCATGGGGCTCTGTGAGTTCTTGTCATTGTCAAGGTTGCTGTTGTGTGTATTAATCTGTTGTTGCCATATTTGTTGTTGTGAATGGAGTTTTGTTTGCCGACTTTAGAATCATGTATTTGTAAATGTACGGTGTCTACAATATTTTGCGTTATGTTACTTTTTTATGTCATTTTGATATGCTATATGGTATATAGATCAGTTGTTTGTGGGTCCGTTCTATATATGTCTGTTTCCTGTTGTGTAGATGCAGGGTGTGGGTCAACTTCTTGCAATGCAATGATTTGCGTTGACAGTTGTCGTTCATACATAGTAGTTGCGTGGAGTTGAATGCCTTGGTGTTAAGGGAGTAAAAGACACTGGATTGTCAAAAGTTTTGATTCTTATTTATTAATTTGTTTAGGATCCTAATTCTATAAGTATTTAGAACATGATCGATGCTATCTAGCACACTGGATTTATCCATACTAGATTGGTCACTTTAAACAAACTTAAGTAGACGCCATGATGAGAACATGAGCACGTCTTTTGCAGCTGTCCATTTCTTTTAACATTCCGAAACCACATTATAGAATGTAAACATCAAGTAGATGGCATCGAACAAACATCTTTTGATGGCATGTGTCATGTGTGTAGGTGTAAGAACAAACTTAATTTTAGTCTTATGTTATACATGGTTTATGTAATTACGATGCATCAATGCTCATTGTGTTGTTGTGCAACTTTGAGTAGCATGGCCACATCGATGTCAAAGTGTCCAGGGGAACCAAAATATCGCGCATCGCGCGATAATAAAAATCACTAGTTACTAGAATTTAAGGCTTTCATTTAATATTTGTCTTTAGTTGGATTGTTTCATTCTCATGTTGTCTTGATTTAATTAGTGGTAAATGGAGAAATTAGTGGATATTGAGGTTTTTTATTTAGGGTTTTGGTCATCAACACCTTTTGCACTGTGGATTAAGGAGCAAATGATGATATTGATGTGAAGACCAACCTGAGACTTAATGATTGTTTGGACTATTGCATTGTCGCAGGTAAGAATGTTCTTGAGATGATGATTGATGGTGATAAAAGCTACAAGGTTTGTAATTTAATTTGATTTTTTAAGTTTTATGTTTGGATTTGGTTGCCATTTGTGGTAATTTTCACTACATGCCTGGAATTTAGTGAGTGCGTATGAATTTTGGTGATAATAAGGTTTAAATTGAAAAGAAAGTGTGAAGACTTGAAAGAGTTTTTATAAACTTTAAGACAGATATTCATTAAACTTATATAATAGTTTAACCCTCTGCATGTATGATGCCCTTATATGCTGTTAACAAGAGTTCATTACTTCCATTAATATTTTGCAGAATTTATTGGCTAAAATTCGAAAACAAAAGACGGTGGAGTGATCATTGATCAGGAACAGGAGATTATAACTAAAGGATGACCATTAATTGTATAGAGTGTAAGAATTTTATCAACCAAAACTCAAATAAATTGTTGAGATGTTGATTTTAGAATTTAATCTGTTGATTTTTTGTGCGGTCAAAGAAAGGCAAATAAAAGGATTGGTGGACTGAAGTATTCTATTTTTTAAATTTCTTTTATCAGAACACGCGGACTTCCCTAAAAGAATTGACTCATGTACATGACTTGATCATCAGGAGTCCAGAATTTGGTTTGGTCTCGAAGAAGCAGTCTTTTACACATGTCATCAACATAATGACAAGGGTATTGGTATTTTGATATTATTCTTCATATTCCCGAAAACTGTATTGACTTTCTTCACTCTACAACTCGGTATATATTATTTTAGAACTATGATCTTCTTTACTTAAATGAGGGTGTTGATATTTTGATATTTCAACCTGCAGGTGATGTCAGTAGAATTTTATATCAATATCTATGATTGAAACTTTTGACCCTGACTTTGCTAAAAGATTACCAGTGGTTATTACAAAATGTTATAGGAACTAAAAGTACAGATCAAGTGGTCTTAAATGAAAGGCCAAAAAAATTAATTTTTTTGGTTTTCATACCTGGGAATTTAATTGTGTGTGATTTAATGACTAATGTGAAATAGTATTTTTTCATTCACATTCATGTTGTTGATTAAAGTTGTTTAAGCAATCAAATACTTTAGAAGCAATTCAACAATAAAAGAGCATTCTCAGGACAAAGATTAATTCTTCTTATGTGTTTTGGATGATTGACTACATTATTTTGCTGTTAGAACTCTGAGTTTGAGTATGCATTATGTCGCCCGACCAAATGCTATTGTTCGTGAGGTTACTGTTGATTTCGTTGGTTAATATGATGCCTTCACACCTATCTCTTGGCTGTGATGACGAAAACGCCCTTGAGTGCGTGATTATCTAAGCCAAGGTTTAGCCCGTCCATCCAACGCGCAAAGCGCGTGAATGAATAACCCTAGTTTTGGTTGATTTTAGGCTTTTTAGAGTCGGTTAATGTAGCATTAGTGTATTAGTTAGATTCACGGGTTAAAATTGGATTAGACTTATAGTTGAACACCACTGGATAGATTAATTTGAAAATCTAATCAGATAGATGGATTAACTGGATTGTTAAAGGATGCTTTCGCATGAAAACTGACCATGTGAAAACTTTGACAAAGGACGTGAACTGACGCGAAAACTAATGATTTTCATTTAAATTTGCGAAAACTTTTAACATCTTTTTAAAATTTGAAAACTTAGACCTAAAGATGAAAATGAAAAAAAAGTGTATTTAATCAAAAAAAGTCTAAGAAAAATTTTAGGCTTTATGTGACCTTTAATTGTTTTTAAAATAAAGAGTATTTTGGTCATTGTTTTAACTACGTTAGGTAATTATGTCTGAAATGTCAAGTCATTATTTCAAATATTTTTCATCAGTTCGTCATGTTTTACGCTTTACAATATTTTGTGTTATTTTTATCATTGTATTTTACATATTTATAAATTTGGTATTATTTTATTATTATGTTTTACGATTAAGAGTATGCAATGATCTCCTTTCATTGATATTTTCAAAACTTATCATAAAAAGTGTTAACAATGATGAGTAGGAAAAAAAATTATGACACATTCATCATTGTGTTATATATTTTCTAACATTTTACGTTATTTTGTTATTTTTTATAATGTACTAGATAAATTAGTAGTCATTTTATAATTGTATTTTACATACTAAAAGTACACAACGAGATTATATCACCGTTGCCTATTTAAGAACTCATTATTATAGAAAAACATAATAGTATTAAAGAAAACACAATGGTGAACAACATGACACAAAGACGGGCAGGAATGACACAACGATGAGTAAAAATCACAATGAACTGGAAAAGGTAAAAAATTTTGTTGTTATGTATAACAATAATGTACTCTTTTAAATATAAAAATCGCAAGTATTTATAGTGTAATTTTTTTAAAAAAATAATATCGTATATAAAAGTTATAAATATTAAAAAAAATTCAACAAAAGTGGTTATACGTAGATACTTTTTCAACAAACTTTTTCTTATTTTGATCTTAACTATTGATTAAAAAAATTAATGATTAAAATTTCTTCTTACCCTTTTTAGATTAAACACGTCTTTTAATTGAATCCTTACCATTGATTGGCGATTCCTCTAGTCCTGATGTATATTTTTGTACGGAGTAAATGACCATTTACCTCTATCATCTATATCAACTATAAAATATGAAAAAGTCTATTTCCCTTTGTTGACAATTCATAGTTAAAACATTTTTATTTACATTTTTGTATGGAGCAAATGACCTTTTACCTTTACGATTCGTATCATTTCTAAAATATGAAAATTCTATTTCCCTTTATTGACAATTCATAGATATAATTCGTTTCACATCCGAAACCTTTCCTTAAACAAATCAACGACATACATAGGGGTGGGGAGAAGTATTCTTGTACAACGCGAACATGAGCGGCTATACGGTTTGTATCTATATATGTTATCGCGTCATTTGAATTTGTCGTATTATGAAATACAAGGAATGCTGCTTCAACTATCTTTGATAAAATAAGATTATTACGTTAGTCAAACAAACCATTCAAAAACTAGTCTGAGCATAATAATGACTACTTTATACTAGTTAATGAACCCGTCATTAGAATATAACTTAAAAATTAAGAATGTTTGAGAAAATAGTTTGAAAAATAAAAATGTATGAAAATAATTTAGATGGTTTAAGTATTTATAGGTAAATTAGAAAAATGGTTAACGGCTGCCTAGCTAACCGGTACATATGGGTACCATGAGCGGAACTCATGTTGTCGTGTGGTACTATGACAACACCTCAACTCCCTCGTGCGATTAGGCTTCACCCCTCCCTAACATAAACTCTAGAAAGCTTTATTATCTGAACTTTAAGAAAACCATGATCAATAAGTAATAGCAATTCTTTCACGAAGCCCACGTAATGCAAAAGGATAAAAAGTAAAATAATACACATATTTGAATAAAATGATTTATTATCACACAAACACAACACATTCAACAAACATTTGTACACCGATTGCACTTCTCTAGAGTCGATGTACTTATTTAAATATAAGAAAATATAACAAGAACAACCAAGCATTTAAACAAATGTTCTGAACCCATTGGCATCATCACTCCATAGAAGCTTCTATGATGGATATAATCGTGTGAATCTTAATGCTTTTGTAATAAGGAAATCCCGCATCTTGTAGAATTCTCTTCCACTCCATTTCAGTCCTTTCTTTCCCGCCATCAAAGCTTGTTAGCATTATTATATCCATATTCATACGAATCTCATCAAAGACATCATCTCCTCCCAGATTCAGGATGATATCAATTATAATAACTTTTCCATTTCTTTTGGTCAGTGATTCTCGACATTTTTTAAGAACTTCTGTGCACTTTTTGTCGCTCCAATTATGCAATATTGCCTGTGAAACATAGAATTAATTACAATGGATATGTATTTGTTACTTCATCAATGTTTCAAAACTTTTTGGTCTATTAAAAATCCTAAGTTGTTACTGCTTACTACTTTTTGGTCTATTACCATCAACCATTTGGTTGAGTGGTAGCCTCATGACTTCCTCTAGGAAATGTTATGAGTTGGAGTCCTACTAGCAACAAAAATATTATTGGTGGGTCGTGTTTTACCGCAGTGGGCTTTCGGGTGGCGTGTTTTCCCTGGAATTGGTGGTTGGTGGGCTTGGGCTACCCAGGCTGTCTGTGATCGCGGGCGTATGGGGTGCCTTTTCGCCATTGGGGTACCCCGGGTAGCCGGGCTTTAATTAGTTGGCCGTTCAAAAAAAATACATTCATCTTATAAGATGAATTTGGTACAAATGGTGTTGTTAATATGCGCAAATTATCTAACATATTGATATCTTGCAAAATTTCTTATTTTAGATTAGTCATTACCAATGTTCCGTTTAATGTTTGCATCTCAACACAGAAAGATTCATACCTTTATCAAGAATGATTCGGCATGTGGAATGGCTGTAAACATGTCACCTCCAACATGAGTGACTCCTTCATATGAAGGTGTAGATGAAATAACATGTGAGATATTAAAATCAAATCAAGTTTACTTCCGAAGCCAAGCTTTCTTCCAAAGTTATGTTTGCTTTGGAAGGGTTGCCTTGGTGAAAATCTTCCAAATGTTATTTTGCTTCGGAAGAAATGGTTTCTTTAGTTTGATTATGTTTTCAAGTTCAGGGACTAATTGTGACCATATCAATTAGTTCTGATGTCATTGTGTTTTTTTTTCTTGTATGGTTGTTAATATGTTGTTAATAACCGTTGGGGTCTGTAAATATAAATAGGGTCCGAGATGATTGAGTTAGGTATCCAATAATTCACAAATCATCCACAAACTTGAGTTTTCATTTTCTATTGTAATCGTTGGGGTTTTGAATTGAAGTTCTTGATCTTGAGTGCAGTTTAATTTTCAACAAGTGGTATCAGAGCCAAGGTGGAGAACCGCTCAATTCGAAGAAGGAAGTGTTCTCGTCGGAATGTAGGGTTGATCGTCTGATTGGTTCAAGATCCGTAGTTCGAAGGGCAATTCAATTGACGAAGAGAATGGCGTCAACGAGGTTCGAATTGGAGAAATTCGATGGAAAGAATGATTTCGGGTTGTGGAGGGTGAAGATGCGAGCGTTATTAGTGCATAACAGAGTAGTTGATGCACTAAAGGGGGAAGATCATCTTCCTGCGCATTTGTCTGCAGCAAAGAAGAAAGAAATCATGGAAAAGGCTCATAGCGAAATCATTTTGATTCTCGGGGATCGAGTTCTACGGGAAGTAGCCAAGGAAACAACAACAGCTGGAATTTGGTCTAAATTAGAGACGCTTTACATGACTAAATCTCTGGCGAACCGTCTTTACTTGAAGAAACGGTTGTACACGTTTTAGATGAGATCCAATAAGATGATTGAATAACATACAGATGAATTCAATAAGTTGATCCTGGATCTTGAGAACATTGAGGTTGAACTTGATGATGAGGATCAAGCCATCATATTTTTGGCCTCATTGCCTGAGTCATATGAGAATTTTGTTGATACTCTTATGAATGGGAGAGAAACGTTAACAATGGAAGATGTTCTAACTGCTCTGAATTCCAAAGAACTCCAAAAGAGGTCTGACCCTAAGGATGAAGAGGGTCAAGGGTTGGCAGAGAAATCAAAGACCCAGGGGAGCATCAAGATCCAAGTTCAAGTTCAAGAGGGAATGTTTTGTGTGTGGATCAGAGAAACACCTGAAGAAGGATTGCCCATAGTGGAAGGAAAAGAAAGTTAGTAAGTCTAGCAATGACAGATCACATCATCATTTGTCTCAAGATGATTCATCTGAAAGTGATGATAGTGCTGATGTGTTAGCTGTTTCATCAGAAGTTGGGTCTGATGGTTGGGTGCTAGATTCTGGCTGTTCATTTCATATGTCACTTGTAAAAGAGTTCTTTAGTGAATTAAAATTCCAAGATCTTGGAACTATAAAGCTGGGGGATGAAAGACAATGCAAGATAGTTGGTATTGGCTCAGTAAGTTTCAAGTTGAGGAATGGGATGCAAGTGGATCTTAAGGAAGTGAGGTATGTACCTAGCTTAAAGAGAAGCTTGTTGTCTCTAGGTACATTTGAAGGATCAGGTTATCATGTTAGTCTAAAAGATGGTAAAGCCAAGGTAGTAAAGGGCGCTTTAGTGGTGTTATCAGGTAGAAGAGTGGATAACAACATTTATCTTTTAGATGGTAAAGCCTTAAAGAAAGATGAAACCATTGCAGTTTCAGGTAGTAAGGCAGCTCTGTGGGATCAGAGGCTGGATCATAAAAGTGGCCAGGGGTTGATTGAGGTAGAGAACAACATGTTCTTGGTAAACTCAATTGGTATGATACTAACCTCGGTGAAGATTATATGATGGGAAAGCCAAAGAAGGTAAAGAATGGTGGTGGCAAGCACTCTTCCAAAGGAATTTTGGAGTATGTAGACTCAGGTCTTTGGGGTCCTGCCAGGACTGAGTCTTTGTGTGGTGCCAGGTATTTCTTGTCCAACATAGATGATTTCTCAAGGAGAGTGTGGGTCTATGTGTTAAAGCACAAGAGTGAAGCTCTTGGGAAATTTCAAGAGTGAAAGGTGCAGGTGGAGACTCAGACTAAGGAGAAGGTTAAGAGGTTAAGAACAGGCAATGGATTGAAGTTTTGTAACATAGAATTCAATCAATTGTTTAAAGGTTTTGGTATAGTTAGGAAATTAACTTTACCAGGTATGTCTCAGCAGGATGGGTTAGCTGAGGGGATGAATAGAACCTTGATTGACAAGGTGAGGTGTATGCTTTCAAGTTCTGGGTTACCATAAGAGTTTTGGGCAGAGGCTGCTGTAACTACTGCTTATCTGTTAAATAGGTCACCATCATCATCATTGAAAATAAGGACTCCTATGGAGGTTTGGACTGGTGTCAAACAGGATTATAGTGACTTGAGGGTGTTTGATTCTATGGCATATGTGCATTTGAACCAAAGATCATTTGAACTTAGAGCTGTGGAATGTGTCTTTCTTGGGTACTCAGAATGTGGTAAGGGGTACCGGTTATGGAAGATAGAAGGTGGTAGCACATGAGTTTTCGTGAGTAGAAAGGTAGTGTTCAAGGAAGACCTGATGTTCAAGGATGTCCTGTGTAGTGGTGATAATGAGTTATCTACTAGTGAGTCTGAACAAGGTGGAGTTCAAGTTGAGGTGGAGCCTAAAGCTTCCGAAGGCATTCCTCAAGCTTCCGAAGGCATTTTCAAATCTTCCAAAGGTATTTCTAAAACTTCCGAAGTTGAAAGGTAGCCTGGGTTGGTTAATGATGATCAAGTGGAACTTGAGGAAGGTAAGGTTCATGTTGAGGTTGAGCAGCCTAATCCTTGGGTGGCTAGAGATAGGCCTAGAAGGCATATTATGGTAATTCTGAGGTGCAGTAAGAGAGCTGATATCTGGTTATGGCATTTTTGAGTGTTGAGACAGATAGCTTAGATGAACTATTGTTTGTGAGCATGCTCTCAGAAGCAGCGATAGACCTCTATTCAAGGATAAGACTTGGGTGCTGGTGGATAGCCTCAAGTCAGAACTATCTCTTGTAGTGGCTATATAAGATAAGGAGGGTGTCCTAGAGGGAGAAGGCCCTAGTTATAAAGCCAGGTTTGCATTGAAGAGACAGGGGGATAAGGTTTGTATCCTAAAGTTTCAAGGAGGTTCATATACTTTGATGTATGTGATGGTGTGTACTAGTTCTGGTCTAGAAGATGTAGTGAGTTTGATCAGTGGAAGTGAAGTTGATCAAGATAATGCTTGTTGGGATGCTGCTGAATGTGTCCAGAGAATTCTAAATGGAATTGAAAAGAGTGGTATTCCCTTTGGGCAGCATGGGTCAGGTAGTCCAGTTCTGGTGGAAGGTGGATCAATCACAGGATTAGTGTTTGAGATCCTTGGTCGTATTCTTGAGTTGGGGATTCAACTTGATGATACTTGTTGATTGGATGCTTTGGGTGTTGGTTAGAGTCTTGATTTGATTTTAAGGTGGAGATTGTCAGATATTAAAGTCAAATCAAGTTTACTTCCGAAGCCAAGCTTTCTTCCGAAGGTTATCTTTGCTTCGGAAGGGTTGCCTTGGTGAAAATCTTCCGAAGGTTATTTTGCTTCGAAAGAGTTGGTTTCTTTAGTTTGATTATATTTTCAAGTTCAGGGACTAATTGTGTCTATATCAATTAGTTCTGGTGTCATTGTGTTTTCTTTCTTGTATGGTTGTTAATAGGTTGTTAAAAACCGTTGGGGTCTGTAAGTATAAATAGGGTCCGAGATGATTAAGTTAGGCATCCAATAATTCACAAATCATCCACAAACTTTAGTTTTCATTTTCTATTGTAATCGTTGAGGTTTTGAATTGAAGTTCTTGATCTTGAGTGAAGTTTAATTTTCAACATAACATGAGGCAAATCAAAGTTAGTACCTTTAAGATGTGGATATGCTGCCACAATCTTACTTATCATCACTCCAATACCACCACCAACGTCAACTAGAGTTCCTTCTAGGCTATGAAAGTCATAAGTCGACATGATCGCATCAATCTCCATCCTTGTTCTACTTGCCATCGATTCATTGAACAGTTGGTTTGCCTCTGGGTTGCGAGAAAGAAAATTGAATACCTCTATTCCGTATGTCTTAAATGCAGCAGTACCCCCCTCTTCAATGGATTGATTTAGGTTATAAAATGGTGCAAACATAAGTGGGTCTTTGAAAGACTTTGCTATTGGTGCGAGGGTGTCACTCATATCTGGTATAAGAAATTTTGAACATTCGTTGAGTGAGTAAAGTGGTTCTTCGTGCTCCCCTTGATGATGCACCTCATCAAAAATTTGTTTGTGGACCAAGAACCTCATGAGACGTGAGAGGCCCTCGACGTTTAGTGATGAAGAGCCGATCCATGTGCGATTGCGACAAGGTTATTGGTCCATCATGACTGTTGATTATGCCAGCAATGTTGAGTTTCAAGGCACATCTTAAAGCCGCACTACTTAAGCCACCACGTAGAACTTGAAGGAACCTTGCTTGGCCTTTGATTGTGGCATCGTCTTCTACTTTAGTTACTCTACTCATTATCCTTAGAATGTGTATTTGTTGTGGGGTGTTTGTTGATGGTTGAGTATTGCAGGTTATTTATAGAGTTTAAATAGATTGATGGAGTGGGTGTGAACATAATATTATAACAAAATTGGAAAAATAGATCAAGTCTTTTCATGCATATATATAAACTCTTTCTATAAGAACTAATTATTTTATATCTGCAATAGATAAGTCTTATATGTATGGAGGATCTACCTCTTTATCAGTGGGGCCCAGACACCCACATAGATTCATCTAAGTAGTAACAATTTTTAGTTTTTTCATATGGGTCTCTTCATAATTACTTCAAAGGCACCCACAACGTACACATATAAAAAGAGAGGGAGACGAAAACACAAGACTTTGATGGAAAGTTCAAGTTTTAATGGAAGAATGGGTGATTAAGATGATTTAAAAGTTAGAAAATAAATTCTGAATCAAGAGAAAAGAAAACAAGATGGTGATGTTGATGTGTTGGAAGGACACATATGTTAGGAAAGTCATGTTCAAATTCTAACATTAAAGTTTCATAGTCACTTTAATTAACATATTACAAAGTAACCTATAAGTTTCGTTTAATTTTTAAAATCCCTTAAGTGAACATTTGTTTTGAATTTATTGGTACTAATTATAATTATATACTATACAGAAACAAACTACATTAAGAGTGATGTACATGTGCTTTTGCATGTTAATCCTATACAAATTTACGTGCTTTAGTTGTTGCCATGTTTCAATTAGTCTCCATTTTCTTTGGTGACAGCCTTCATACACCCTCAGTCACCGGCTCCGCCTCTGCCAACCTCCGATTAGAACCCGCGACCCGTCAATCCGTCAATGCAATCTCCTGGGTTGATGACGACCCTTGTCGGCGTAGTCGATGGCTTTCTCCGTCGCAAGAAGATACCTTAAACACCATCTTCGTCATTGATGGTGATCTCATAGTTCCATCTCTCTCTATTCGACGGTAGTAATAAAGAGAAAATGAAATGAGAATAAGTGAAAATAAATGGATAAATATAAAAGAAAGAAATAGACCGAGTTTAAGGTTACATAAAATAAAGAAAGATATGTTCTTCTTCAGATTACATAGCTTGAACATTAATAAGATTTTGAAGTGTTGGTGGTTCAAGATGAAATGAGAATTTACAGTGTTGGTGGTTGAAAATAAACAATGAAGAGTCGGGGTGTTCAAAGTCGGATATCGGAAATTTCGGATATCCGAATTCGGATATCCAAAAAAATTCGGATATCCGAAAATTTCGGATAGCAGAAATTACTATCCGTATCCGTATCGAAATTTCGGATATCCGAAATTCCGATATTCGAAATTTCGGATACGGATACGGATAGTGATTCGGATATCTGAAATTCATTTTTTATTATTTATTATTTTTTAGTCTTTTTATAATATTTAGACATATGTTATTATAAAAATAATATAAAAAACCAACTCATATCGTAAAAGTCCCAATATACATTTAAAAACCTCAATCTAAAGTAAAATATGTCTAAAATTTAAAAAAATAAAAAAAATATTTTTAAATTTTCGGATAATCGGATATCCAAATATCCGAAACTTTTGAAAATCACTATCCGAATCCGAATTTTCGGATATCCGAAAATTCGGATATTTCGGATTCGGATTTTTGGATTCTCGGATCGGATTCTCGGATTTGGATATTTTTTAGCACACCTAACGAAGAGAGAGAGATATTTTTTAACAATTTTCTTTTTGATTTTTTTGTTTTAATTTGCCTTTTTCACTTTTTTTTTTTTTTCAAAATCTGTTTTTCGAAACCACTCTATTCAAAACCATGGGCTCACCATCACTTTACTTAAAACTTACTTTTAACTTATATGTTTTATTTTGTTAAAATTAACGATTTTCAAAATTTATAATTATTCTTATTTTACTTAACAAGGTTATTTTTGTTTTTCATATATTTTACTTAACAAGGTTATTTTTGTTTTTCATATAGATCACTAATGTTCGTAGTTAATTTCTTGCAATGACTCCTATCTTTTTTAAGAAATTTTTGGTCTTTATTTGTTTTACATTAGT